>CM065053.1:89588230-90188230 GCA_032883995.1 Coronaproctus castanopsis
TAGATTAAATCCTGGAGGCGACTGGAATGCTAAAAACACGAAACGGGCATCGTTTTTAAATAACGCTAAAGGATTTTTTTTTTTTGGTCCAGTTTTCACTCTTTGGCCAGTTTAAGCGGATTGTTCAGACTATAAACTTATATTATTAGCCTTAATAAAATTATATAATCTACGCGCATCCAAAGAGGTAGGATCTACAATAAGCTCTTCAAGTTGTATTAGCAGCGTATTCCTTGTCGGTAGAAGTTCAGACAAAAAGTTATCTCTATTTTTGTATTTGGGGCGGGACCAGATTTGATGTTGATATTACATATCTCACAAACTCGACACTTATGATGATGCCCAACTTGGCAACATTACGGTGTACAGTTAGGACCACTCCTTAGTCTGACAAACACAGAGACAAAATCTTTATGGACGAAATCCACATGTTTAAACAAGGACTTTGTTGGAATTGTGCTTTGAACAGTGACATATTTTTTACATATCTGAGTAATGATATGAAACTGGTTTGATATCCCTACCAGAGTAGAATTATTTTAAATGTTTTTACTTTATGAATAAAGCAGCGAACCAGCGATTACTTTCCATCATTATGTACTTATTTCTATTTCAAATATATATATATATATGTTACATATAGGTTTTTATCTTTAAAATTTTTAAAATTACTAGCAGACGTAGTGGTGGAAATAGTATGTAGTAACACGTATGGTTTTCGGTCGTACATTAGCGAGATAACGTAATTATAGTCGAAATTACGGTACGTATATCGTTAAGGCCGAAATATTCCATTATTATTTCGTTTGTTACTTTTCTAGCTTCGTTCGGTTTTAGTAAAAAAAAAATTAAAAAAAATTCACGATAAAAATAAATTGGAAATATTTTTTTCCCCGGTAATAATGACGTAAACGATAGTTTGGCTAAAATCATGTCTAAAATAAAAATGTTCTTTTTAGAATAGTGGGTGGTCGCGAGATCTAAATTATATTATTTTACGTATGAGCGCAACAAGATTGCGAATAAAATCGATCGCTGCTAATAAATTCTATTTACCTCTTCGTAAACATATCGATAGTGTATAAACTCCGCCTACGCCGGTTGTATTAAAATAACTTAAAAACGAGTACAAATATACGCATCGAAGGCTGATTAAATATAACGTGATAGAAATATACACGTTAGTTTAACACACACAAAAAAAGAAACATGAACCATACGTATTGTACAATATTCGCGTACTGATTATTTATATTCGAGACGTATCTAATAAAGATTTTTCTCTCCCGTAAAAGTAATTCAGAATCTGTTTCCTCTATATATTTCTTTACCCTGCTTTTCTTTTATCCGTCCGTAAATTTTCTTCTTTAGTCTTTCCTTAAAAACGTCCGAAATGTTCTATTTCTTTTTTCTCGAACGAAATATTCGTGTCTATTTTGCTGCTTCTATTCTCTTCATTTCGGTCAAGTATTTCTTAACTTCTTAGGCATTCGCGTATTTTGATTTTCATCAAAAAAAGTCTAATATTTTTTCGTCGACATCCTTTTGAAGACGACCATTCTTCCCGTTTACGCGTGGTATACGATATTTTCTCGACTATTCCTCTTTAATTTGTTCTTAATTTTGGCCACATCGTTTTCCATATGTTTAGTCCGTGGATTTTTTTTTATCGTTCTTTCTTTTTTTTCGACCCTCGTTAACACTGATCAATTTTATTGATTGCGAGACATTCCGATTGAATCACTGTGTCGTTGTAGGGTCCTATTCTTATACTAGACACCGATTTTTTTCTCATGTATACATTTTTCATTAACTGAAACGCAGTTTAAATTTTTTTCGCTCTTTCTATATTCGTTTCCTCGTATATTTCGGAGCTTCTTTCACGTTCGTTGCATACTTTTATGTTAGAAATGTGTAATTCCAGATTCTTCTTCAAAAATATCCACTTTTTTAATATTATATACATACATATATATATATGTGTGTAATGCTTTCAGAGACCCGGGGATAAGGGAATTAGAATTACTAATCAGGGAAAAACCATAAACCCAAAGATTGTAAAACCCAAGACGTTAAATCCGCATAACTCGACCCGTCGTTAATTCAAAAACCATAAACCCAAAAACCGCAAACCACAAGACGTTAAACCCTCATAACCCAACTCTTAGTTCAAACTTTTGGGTACACTACATTTTTGGGCCACGACCCTTTTTGAACTCCAGCTAGGAGCTGTCGTGTAAATGTCAAAATAAACGATTAGGCGGTTAGGGATAAGATTCTACGGTGTCCTTTTATGATTATTATTATTTCTGGTGATTCGTTCCACCCAAAAGACGTTACTACACGCTGCGTGTGAATGAAAAAAAGCGAAATATATAAAGGACTGATACTAGCGAGTGATGAAAAAATCGATACAAAATTGGATGAAGAGAATATCCCGTTCTTACCTAAAGAATAACAATAATAATCATAAAGAGAATAACAAATATAATAACAATAATGATACTTTTTCTGCCATAAGAATAACATTTAAGTAATAATAATAATAATTCAAATTAAAATTTTAATTAATTTCAAATGTAGGTTTTATTCACAATAAATTATGATAAATAAAATTAAACATCTGCGTGTAATGCGTAAGTGGTAAAATATATAATCCTACCTATTCGTCGACACAAATACGTCAATTTAAGCCTTTGATTGGATATAGTGACCTGATATTTAAGTATACTATATTCATTTTGCCACGAACATTTTTTCTCGTTTATTATTTGTATACTTCTTGTATTTTCCATTAATTTTAATTTTATTTTATATATTTTGCTTTTCAAAATTAAATTTTATTTTTATGTTACGTCTATTACGTTATTCTAGCCCAGTAAATTGGTAAAAATGTTGTTTTTGATGTACGATTTGGAAATGTCACTCCTCGGCGATATACACTCCCAATGGTCCTGTGATGTTAAGTGTTTCGTAATCAGGAAGTTTATATTAGGTCGCGTACCTAATTTCAGAATTTTAGGATAAAAATTAACAAAGTTCCAATGAAATGGTTAAATTTTCAATATCGAATTATTTTTCGATATCAACGAAACCGACTCGCACTACAGAAAAAACTGCAGTTTCATGCCGCTTTTCGAAAACTAGCGTAATTTTTCGAATATTTCAGTCTATATTCATCGACGATTTGGAAGAGGAACGTCTACATTGCGGTATACGTTATCTGACTTTTTTCGTGGTAGGAAGCAATAAACCAACAGAACGTATAAATGATTTTTATATCCGTGAATTATATAAAGTTGTTGGAAAAATTTCGGTCGATACCTAAATGTACCATCGGCGAAATTATTTGCCGTAGAATCAGCGAGAACACTAATATTTGAATGACAAGTCACCACGGCAATTTGATGAATATCGTCGACGTACAAGTCACTTTCTTTAATTTTGTAACTTCTGAATGTTTCTTTTATATTACATAAATGATATATCGCTTACATTTACTAAATTTTATTTTTATTCACATTGTTTCTCTACGATTTTTCAACATTGACAAACACGCAAGTTTATATGAGGATGATAAAGCAATATTTTTCAGCTCTTACAAACCAACTGCTATTAAAAATCAATTAGAAATCGGTGCACATAGCGTTTTAAAGTATTATCGCAAATGGCAAAATCGAAATAAATGCATTAAAAACTGAAGTCATATTTTTTATTCGTCGTCGACCAATTTTGCCATCCGAACTTCTAGTCGATGATAAAATTATAAATTGGTCGGATATATTTGGGTGTTTATACAGTTGTATATATTAGTACAGATATATTTTATTCAATTCATCTTTCTCGGTTTCTATGTCCTCCACATGCCAGTTTACTTTGGTTACGTCTTCAAAAACTTTTATCGCACTACTGTTGAATTCTTCTCGGTTCCACGCTAATTGTATTGTAGCAGGTTCTATCTGGTGGTCCCTGCTAAATTGCACCGAGGCGAGCTTGGTCCGGACCCGTTGTTTTTTCGTCATCCCGATTTTCGACAAAATCTTCGACCTTCCTTCCCTAGCCCTTACAATCGATTGTGGCTTATTAATTTATTATATATTTCGATAAACACGTGATCGAACAAAGAGTTTTAAAATCAGAGCCGTGCTAGAAATGTAAATTATCGTTTATAATTGTAATAATTATCGATTATTCGCGCGTTCCAAGTATCGAGCGACAACACAGTTGCACAAGTCTCGGCGCATGTAAATTACGCAGCTCTAAATAAAACAGTAAGCGCAATTTACTTAATCGTAAATCGTACCGGAACGTTAATAATAAGATCGGCATTTATAAAGAGTTTCCTGTGATAGTTTATGCTTGTCTCGCCTGGTTTTCTATCTCGAAGGCGAGCTTTAATAAATTACAATTAATACAAAATGAGTGGTTAAGATGAGTATTAAGTTCCCCAAGCTATGCCAGAATAGTGGACATTTATGAGATATTAAATTTACTTTTTATTCGGGATTTGATTAGTTTTGCTGATGATATGGCTGAATCTATAGAAGATCTGCGGCGAATACTAGATACAGTTGCTACTGTAAGCCAGGAAATGGGAATCAATATAAACATTAAGAAAACATAATTCATGGTAGCTTCCTTCCAATCAGTTACGGATAAAAAGTTATTTCTCAATTGGAATGAAATTAACGAGTAAATAAATATAAATATTTAGGCAGCTGGATTACAAGAAATAGTGACCCGGCTGTAGGGATACAAGCTCCGATTAAAATGGCCGGAGACATGTTCATGAAATTCAAACACGTTTTTTGTAACCGATAATTAAGCTTAGATATCAAAAAGAAGGTTCTAGGATGTTGTATGGGTATGGAACTTGGACGATAAATATGAAGAAGTGCATCTCATCGTTCGAAATGTGGTGTTACAGAAGAATATGGAGAATTCCGCGGACAAGTAAAACAAAGAACGAAGAAGTGTTAAAACCGATGGTAACTGGCTGGATACTAATGACTAATAAAAATACGAAAAATTGCATTTTTGGGACACCTAAAGCGAGGATCGAAATACTACATTTACAATCATTGAAAACACTTTTAATGTAACTATCAATAATGTCGAACTTGAACGTGTTTATGAAATTAAGTATCTTGGGGTGGTTCTTGATTGCAAATTAACTTGGCATAAATATAAGTATATGTATACATATATGTTACCATATTAATTTCAACACCTTTTTTTTTTATATAATAATAATAATAACAACAACAACAACAATAGTAATAACAATAATTAAATATAATTCATATAAAAATAATATAATTAAATAACCCTATAAAAATAATAATAATAATAATCGTATGTGACGTCGCACGAACCCTTATATATATTGGTAGACGGTGTGAGTGTGGCGTCGCAGTACATTTATAATATCTATATGTGCAATATTTAACAAATAATTCCGAAATTTTTTTGTATATGCATTTATATATGAAAGTATATATATATGAGTTTTTAAACGTTTTTTTAGATAATTTTTTCGTACCCGTAAAAACAAAATTAATAATTTCGTATATTTAATTCCTATACACGATATGAACGATCTTCTAGGTAACAACATTTTTCTAAACGAAAAGAAAATATTTAATATTTAGCTATACACAAAATAAACAAAGTTCGAATAGTAAATCAAATTTGGAGACAGAAATGTTAGTCGGAAAAATCGTTTCGAATCCGTCGTATAATCTCTTCTTAAATTTCCTATATCACTTATTTTTCAATACCATGATTGACCCAAATGAAACCGACAACTGAATACTTCGCAATCCAAAAAACCTGCACTTTTATCGTAATTTTTCTAATATTTAAGTCTATATTCATGGACGATGCAATTTGAACAATGAACGTCCACATAAAGTGTACGTCCCCTACATTCTTCCTGCTGGGACACAAATAAGCCAACGGAATATACAAAATTATTTTTATGTTGGTCAAAAGTAACATTTTGGTTACAACTCCGCAAATTAGGGGTTGGTTACGTTGAGAAATAAAATATAATAATTAAAATATAAAATTTAAAATAAATACTTTTAATAATAAAATATGTAGGAAATATATATATGTATGTATGTATAGTGGAGACACTAACACAACGAGTGCTTTAAGGAAGATGTTCATTTTAACGAAACAAGGGGCTACTGATTAAGTAAAATTGCCTATCTAACGGACTAGTGGGAAGTCTGTATACTTAAAAAAATATATTATGCAGTGTACGCTGTAACAGCATATGCGTGCGAATATATATATATATATATATATATCCATACATGTCGCTAATAAATTTTACAAATTTTTATGTATTTTCCTATCCAATGAACCATTTTGTTACAGATTTTTCATAGGATAAAACTACCAATGACGTCATATAAGTTGTGCTATATACGTTGTAATAGACAAAATCGCAGTGCCCCCATATATATAATGTTTATATTATATATATATATATAATTTTTTTATTATATATATATAATTTTTTTATTATATAATTTTTTATTGGATGGAAGCTAAATCGCGAAAACGACATCATCCCGTGAGATTGTTCCACTCCATATACAAATATATCTTATGTTTTTAATCAAATTCGAAAATTACTACTCACTTCATGCATATGTATGTATAAATTTTTGGATATTTTGCTACAACCGCAATTACTCCACTTTAGGATAAATTTCTTGACATGCACATTTTGCCACCTTTTCTCACGTACAACACAATATGTGCGGTAATAAATTTTGCGAAAATATATACATGTTACACGCGCGGTTACTGCAAGTACGCAAAAGTATATACATATATAATATCCGCAGTAAAAGAATGAGGTACTAAAGCATATATATATATACAGGAAGCATCGCGGCCAGTCCAAAAACCAATCAAGGGACATATTGAAAATCCAAAATTCAACTTATAATCGGCGATATCTCCTTAACGATTAACTCTTATAGGATAAATGTTACAAACAAAATGATAGATCTCCACGTCAGTTTTGGGAATAATCGTTTTAAAATTAGTTTTTCTAGAAGCTTTGAAAGAATAGGAAGTAGCGAAATAGGCCTGTATGACGAAACCAGTTCAGACGATTTATCAGGCTTTGGTACAACAATTATTTGAGAAAACTTCCAACTCAAGGGAAAATATTGGTTACGTAGGACAGCGTTATATATTTGTGTTATGAGTACAATGCTTTTACGTGGCAACTCATTTAAAAGCTCTGCTGTGATTAACTCAAATCCGGGACACGTTTTCCGTTTCATATTTTTAATAAGTTGCTGAATCTCCTTTGGGGTAACCGGTGTTATAGGTGGATTCATTTGCAGTGGTTTTTCTAGGTATTCAAGGATATCTGTGGAGTCACTAACTTGGGCATTCGGTGTGAATACATCGCAGAAATAATTTGCAAAGAGCGCTGCTTTATCGAAGTTAGTACGAGCCCAACTACCGTCGAGTTTTTCTATCGCAGGAATATGCACAATTGGCCGTTGAAAACGTTTGGTCGCTCTCCATAGTGAGTGATCATCTTGTTTGGTCGGCGATAATTTCGATAGAAATGTTGTAAGCATTGCATTTTTATTTTCACGTAATACTTTACGCAGTTGCTTTATTTTTCTATTCAGTTGCGTTTTAATAGCTGGATTTCTCGTTGTGTTCCAAGCGTTTCGTAATGTGTCAGTATATGTTTTGGAACATTATTAAACCCCTTTGGTGGCTTTACAGTGGGAGTGGCTAGCCACGCAGCATTTTGTATAGTTTCTGTTAGGTTTTGTACCGCTTTATCAATATCGAAATTAGTTTTCAGCGACATATTTAACTTTATTTTAGACTCTAGATATTGTTTAAACAATGGCCAATTAGTTCTTTTATTGATAAGGCATGGTTCAGGTGTTTTTGTTATTGGAGAGATGCTTACCGTTAATATAACTGCCGAGTGATCTGACTATATGCCGAAACACGAGTCTGCTCTCATATGTAATGATGATATTCCTTTTGTTACAAAAAAGTCAAGCAGATCGGGTTTCCTTTTACGATCTTGAGGCCAGTAAGTAGGTTCCCCTGCCGAGAAGTAACCTAGATTTTGGCTGGAAATTACTTTTTCCAGAATTTTCCCCCGGGGATTATCTAAACGAGTGCCCCATTTGCAATTTTTGAGTCCGCCAGATATGAATTTCGCTCCCAATGATTTGAAATACTTGAAAAGCAGATTTTCATCCAATCGCTCATTTGGAGAGCAGTATACGGCGGAGATGGCGACAGTTCCAATAAATGAACATAATTTTACCGTACAAGCCTGTATTCTTTTTCCCGAATAGTTTTTCTCTTCGTAATGCTTGATTGTTTTTTTAATAATAATTGCACTACCGCCGCGAGCTTTATTATCTGGCCGAAGACAAGTGTACACATCGTAGTTGGGAATATTAAAAACTGTTTTATTTGTAAAATGCGTTTCCGAGATGAGAAGTATATCAATGTAGTGAGATTTCAGAAAGAGCTCTATTTCTAACTTATGTTGTAACGCGCCATTAGCGTTCCAGAGTGTAATTCTTAATGAAGTAGTCATTATTTACTAGTTTTATTCAGGACTGAGGACAATAAATTTAATATCATGGCGTTCTGGTTCATTAACTGTTGAAACATGGTTTTAAATTCACTCAAAAATGCACTTAATAATGTATCTATACTAGTAGGCGAGTTAGTTGCGAATCGGTTATTCATTATATTACCACCACCATTTGAGGGACTAACATCATTATAGACATTATTGCCCGGATTAAATACCGCATTGGCGCCATTCGTTTCTGACGTAACTTTTGCATACGATAACAGACGTTCATGCTCATTTTATGGGATAATATCATCTACAACATTACTGCGGCTTGCGGGAATATTCACTTTGTCAGGAAGCGTCTGTTCTGCATTATATTTCGCATTGTATAATTTGCGATATACCTCACATCCCTTGTAATTAGAGGGATGTTGCTGCGCGCATAATGCACATTTCGGCGGTACGTTTTTTCTTTTTTGCAATCGGCTGAATTATGACTACCGGCGCATTTAACACACTTATAAGGACGATTACAAAACGATCTTGCGTGCTCATACCTTTGACATCTAGTGCACTGGGGTATGTGCCTTTTTACGTGTGGGGCTTCTACTCTAATTTTCGAATGTAATAATAAGTCGAGATCATATATACGTTTAATCTCGTCAGCCGGCTCCAAATCAACAAAATGCAGGGGGAGAGGTTCTTTAGTTCTTCTATTTTTAAGATTGAACACGGACCTCACTTGGAAACTTTGTTCTTCTAGTGCCTGTTTAATATCGCTGATTGTGAAAGAGGGGTGTTAACCGCGAATTACAACTTTATACGCTCTTTCGTGTTTTAGTTGGTAGGTGTGATAATTTATGTCTTCTTTTTTAAACGTTGCGATTAGTCTTCTATAATCGTCAGAGGTTTGCATGTTGATTTTAACAGCGTTATCTTTCAAGGATTTCGCTCTGAAGTCATGTTTTCCTAGTGCATCCGTAATTTTTTTTAACATTCTCGAATAGTTAATTACATCATGCACAAATATTGGCGGCGGTGAAGGTTCTGTAGTTGCATTGTGAGCCGAGTGTGTAATTGGATTCTCATTATGTAAATTTTCGTCTTCGATCTGTAAATATTGGAACCTGTTTTGTTTCGTACGGTAGTTATTTAAATTTTGTTGTTCATTCAATAGTCTTTTCTCTATGAGTTTTTGCGACGATGTCGATAATGCATCTTCGGAGTAATTTGATATTATTGTATTGCTATCATCAGTTATGTCTATATTTTCACTTATTTTATCGTTAATGATATAGTAACATATAGCTGGATTACTAGAATAATGGCCTGGATATATTAGTGCCCTCTTCTATTTAAATAATAAAGTTTTGAGAGATACGAACGTGTTGATCTACATGTAAATAATTAAAGGTGACCACAATTATTTAAATAATTCAAATAAATAATGTATCCTACGAACGTAAAAAATATAATAATAAACGTTTAAATTTTACATTAAAAACTTTAAAAAAAAAGCAATTCAATATAAATTAGCGTACATAATATACACTGCGTATATATTTTTATATATATATATATATATATATATAATAAAGAGAGCGAGAGAGGAAGAGAAAAAGATAAAAGATTTCATTTTCTATCAAAAACAGTGAACGAGCACCACACACACACATATATATATATACATGTGGAAAAAAAGGTTGTTTTACCTAAGGGTAGAGCTAGCTGCTAATATATATATACATGTGGAAAAAAAGGTAGTTTTATCTAAGGGTAAGCTGCTAATATATATATATATATATATATATATATATATATATATATATATATATATATATATATATATATATATATATATATATATATATATATATATAATATATCCTAAAAAAGAAAAAATATCGTTGGATCGTCGTATCGATCGATGGGTGGTCCGTAGGCAATAAATTACTCAAACTATCGATGTAAGTGTGGTCTTTCGTTCGGACCAATATTGTCCGACAACGAAACTTTTATATCGAAAATAAATTTTACGCTCATTTTTTACGTCTCTTTTAATGTAAAATAAGTAAAGTATTCGAGATAATTAGTTTAAATATTTCCACACTCAGCAAAAAAAAAGCTAAAATTATTATTTTTTCAATCAACCTTCTCATCAGTTAAGCTCTATGGGTACTTTTGAGTTTACAGTTTCGACTAAACAGCGAGTATGTGGATTTAACGTCTTTGGGTTTATGATTCTTGGATTAATGACGAGTTGGGTTATGTGGGTTTAACGATTTTGGGATAATTACGAGTTGGATATGTGGATTTAACGTTTTTCAGGTATATAGTTTTTAGATTTTTTCCAGTGGTTATGCAAAAAAAGTTCCTCAACAGGATGGTGCTCCTGTTTGCATGGGACCCGAAGCTGCAGGACAACTGTAACCCACTGTTAAACCGGCCATGATTAGAACAAAATATCGAACAATATAGCTTAAATACTTATTAGGAATGATTATTTATTCCGAATCAAGCATTTATACGCAAATAAATCTTTCTTTGTTAAATAAATATCACTACGAATTTATAGCGACTTTTGTGAAGTATTTATTTATCGCGCGGAGTTGATCCAAACGTTCAATTTAAACATATATATATATATATATATATATATATATATATATATATATATAAACTGTTAACGCTGTCGGTTAAAAATTTTATTAGAATAATTTATAGTTTAATTTACTTTTGTTATAAAATCATATTTTATATTACCGAAAAAAAAAAAAATATCGGTGTACGCATTATATATTATATTTTGTTATATATCGTGTAAGCGTATGGATTTTTAAACAGAATCAAATTTCATGTGAGACCCCCAATAAATTACGGGGTTGAATTTTTCATTATTTTTACGTTTCCCCGACGAAAAATAATATATCGAGCACGGATAGTGTTCTAGAAAAGTTATTACAATTTTTAACAAATTGATTACTTTCAAAAATGAACTGATCTTGTTTCCTTAAGAATGCGCTAATCGCTTTCGACAGTAATCGAATTAAAATCTTCATTCGTAATCAATTATACAGCAAATAATTAATTACTAATAGTCGGCTCGTTTATTTATTCTTTTTCTTTGTATGAATTTAAAAAGAAAAACAGTTCACCCTTACTTTTTATTATTAATGAGTGAGTATGTAGCACTGTTCTAACAAGTACTCACTAGTCACTAGTCGCCGGTTCGGTAATAAAGAATGAAAACGTAAATAAAATGAATTCGAATTTAAAGCGAATAAAATTTTGTATTTATATCCGACGTCGGACATACGCAGTCATGTGCAACTTGTTTCTCTAAATTGTATCTAATCGACTGGATATCCCAAATTGTTTCTGTTTCCGGCTACGGAGCAGCTGCTAAGGAACGCTTAACTAGTTGAACGGAAAGAGTTACAAGTTTTACATATATAGTATACGTGTATAAATAATTTAATCTTTGTAATATTGAAAATAATAAAAGACGCTCAACAGGATGAGGATATTCATAGGATGCTGTGTAATAACGGAAAACATATAGAAAGAATAAAAAACGAAAAAAAGTATCTGGCAAGGTAATGTAATACTCCAATTACGTGCATATATATATATCTATATATATATATATATATATATATATATATATATATGTACAATAAAATTACATATATAAATAGGTACAAAAATATTATACCCGTCATACGAAAAGAAGGCGCTAGGCCTCGATCAATAGAAACCGAAAGAAAGACAGCATGCGTGTCATAATGAAACATAAGGGCAGCTGGTTTTCGAATGTGGGTTTCCCGAAGCTTTAATAAATCGCCGTAACGCAATGAAGGTATAAATTCGTTGTTTTCTTTCAATTACGTACGCAATCCTCACGACGACCTGGAAGTGTTTACATCGTACAAACGTTTAAAATCGGAAGAATCGATGCGATATTTGACGGAAATAATTAAAAGGTATTAATAAACGAAGAAAATGACGAAATGCGAAGGGAACGGTAACCGCATAAACGTATAAATGAAAGGGTGAAATGCTAAAGTAAGCGAATAGCCGCAGATATCTAGTCCGAAACTTAATAATCCGGAACTGGAGAAACGATAGACAAACTTAGCAAAAAAAAAAAAAAAAGGAATCATTACCGACGGCAAAAAGTGTAACCTTGGAAATTAAGGACTACGTAAAAGCATACATACTGAGTGTGCACGGGTCAAATATATGCGACGATTAACAAATGTACAACAAAATAGAAGCCCACATGTGGTGCTGGCGGAGCATACTAAAAATTAGCTGAAAAACGGACGAGAAGTTACTAAAAGTAGTGAGCGAATCAAGAACTCTAATGTGTAAAAAAGAAGACTTATGTCTATTCCGTCGTATTCGTCGGATGCCAGCAGTATAAATAATCGGAAGCAAAGAGAAAGCTAAACGATGCAGCCCGGAAAACATATAATAATAATGAATGATACAGAATGAAAGACCTCGAACTAAGGAAAGACGGACGGTTATGTTGTTTTTTGAATAACTCAAAAACTACTTGACCAAAATTTTTCAATGAAATTTTATTTAAAAATAGGAAAGCGTGGGATTAGCTTGCAATCATTTGCGGAACATAATATAGTGCAGATGATCGCCATTTACAAACAATACACCCATTCAGTCTTTAGAAAATTTTCGAAGACTTTTCCGATTATAGGTCGCTCAAATTTTGAAATTTTATTTAGAAATCCGAGTTTTCGTGTCTTCCAGATCTCGTGAACGTGTTTCGTAAGACTCTTAAGGCGTCCCTACCAAAAAAAACCCGTAACTTTGAATTCTTCTCGAAACTCTTTTTGCACTGTCGTTATCGATTCACGCAGAAAATAACGTTCCACGCAAAACGTGCAAGCCTTCTCGTCATAGGGTGAACTATAACTGTACGAAAACGAATTCCTCATGTGTGCACTAAACGTGGAGTACACGGTTTGCCTTGTAGTAACTGCACTATTTAAAAAACAAAACCGTCCATCTTCTCTGGGTCACCCTGTAGTTTAAAAGGATCGAATGCTACAAAAGGTTATCGTCTGTATGGCTCAGTGTTATAGATTAAATAAACGGGTAATCGACTTATTTTTTCCGTTAATATAGCGTTATTTCATCCGTTTTTTTTCTCTCGATATCTTCATCTCGACTATGTTAGGACGCTATGTTTACAAGTACTTATTATTTGTAACCTTTGAAAGTAATAGCTCAGACCAGAAGAGAAATTTCCCGAACAACCTCTATACCGATAGAACAACCTAGATCTATGAGAGAACGATTATGGAAGACCGCAGAACTAGCCCTCAGAGTTTTCAAGAGAATCCGGTACCGGGCCATGATTTATCGTGGAAGATTTCGCGGTCTCCTGATCTATCGAGAAGCATGACATGATGTAAAGCTGATACGAAAGAATATGGTATTATTGACGATGATAAATGTGACTGCGGCGATATTTAAAAGTCTGCGCGGCAAACATTGTGATATAACCGATTTGTGGTCGGTAAATGACAAAGCCATTTACGCGGCTACATAGTGGGTTGTGTGTGAGTTTTCCGGACACGGAAGTAAGTATTATTGTATCCTGTTAATTATTAATTATAATTATTTTAATGTAACGGCTGTTCGGAAAAAATTCGTAACTCGTTGTCTAAAGAATTAACACTCTTATCAGACTCGATCATCAAACCAATTCGGACGGGAGCGGTCTAATTTCGAGCACGCGTAAAGCATTCCAAATGAATAAAATGAAGTTATTCGATGCAAATTGGCGTTAGAAAAATACGAATTTTTCTATTTGAACCAGCTAGACGAGATCATTAGTCGCCAATTTCGAAAAACGACTACATGGACGTCCCAGTATTAAGGCGACCCGTTCGCTTGACACATTAGACTTCTTTAAAATCGAGCTGTCTCTAGTTATGTAAATGGTATTTACCGGTACAAGTAATATAAATTAGTTCCGGTACAAGTAATATAAATTAGTTAATTAGCGAATATTTCATAAGTGTTTGATAATATTGTCGTCAGTTTCTTATTTTATTGTTTTATTTAGTTTGTCCGCGATACAATATGATTTCTTTTTTTTCTTACTGCAATCTCGAAAAATGAGAAAGCTGATTTATGTATTTCATTTTAATTTTTATTTAGGCGTTCGGTAACGTCATCTACGATTGTTTATATTTGCTGTAAATAATTAATAGGAATTCAGTATGTATATACATGCACACATAAATATACATATATATACATACATTATATATTGCCGAGTACGAGTGCTGTGCAACTGTCTTATCTTTACGAGGAATGTGGGATACCAAGCTAATACAATGTTCTGCCTGGAAAGCATAGGTGGCAGACTATGTGCTGTTGTTGATACAGCAATCCAACTTTAGTTGACCAGTGGGATTTTACTCTTTTTTTTGGGACGTGACCTTCTGGGCCAGTATATTTTCGATAGATCTTTCAATTTACTTCTGTTTAGTGCATTCACTTCCCAATCAATTTTTTTGAAGTTTATTGTCACGGTTTTCAGATTAGTGGCGAGTACATCCTCATAGTGCAGTATAGGTCTTCCTAACATTTCTTTTTCCAATTTCTAAAACACCATATAGCATTTTCTTTCATACGCGGTCATCATGAGTTCGTAAAACATGGCCGACCCATTCCACGCGCCTGTTGCTAGAGCTAAAGCTTTCTCATTTGACACCAAGTTTTCCAGGTTATTTTAAGTATTTTCTTAATCATTCTCAGATGACAGACCTGCAGCTTTTAAAAAGGTGCTTTTTCATAATTGGCGAAATTTCACTTCCATACATCATTGTTGGCACTGTGATGGCTTTATATTATATATATATATATATATATATATGTGTGTGTGTGTATGTTTCTATATACAGATTAATCTTCGTTTATTCACAATTATCGCTAAACATAAATTTTGATATTATCAGTTACTATTATCGTCGGTGTTTATAAAATATTTCGGAAACGTTGACAAACTACTCGGCCATTACGAATTTTATTGTATTCTCGAGAAATATCCGTTTCAGGTTGGAAGCCTGCTTGTTGTGGAACTAATGCTAAATTCATAATTCTGGTAAGGAGCAATCTTTCAAAATGTTTGAGTATATGACATAGGAGAGAGATTGGACGGTAATTAGTGTCATTGTCAGAAGATTTCTCTGGTTTAAGAAGGGTAACTATCTTGGCGTCTCTCCATGGCGTCTCTCCATTTAGGTGTCGGGTTATTATTCACTATGTCATTGGACAATTCCAGAATCCATATATGCGTTCCTGGTCTAAAGTGCTTAATTTGTTCTACAGTTATGTCATCAATGCCGGCTGACTTTACATTTTTCATAGTGCTGATGGCTCTGATATCGTGAAGCTAAGATAGCTGTATTCATCTTTATGCGTCTGTTTCAGTTTAACTTTCTTCATACAGGCTCCTTTAGCGGGGTTGCTATTTAATAATAATTGTTGTGTTACTTGGTTAACAGTAATTTTAGCTAGTTCTTTGCTTATCGAAGGAACTCCACTGATTTCTTTATTAGTGTCCAGCCTCTCTTACTGTAGTGTTTCATGTCCATGAAATAGTTTCGATTTATCAATTTTTGCGGACGTTGCTGATACTAGCAAAAACTTGCTGTCGAAGCACAATGTTTTCACTGATAATGGAACAATTTTGAAGTTCCTTTCATACCCGTTGTATAGTTCCAGTGTGTTCTTGTCCAGGCCTGCGATGTATCTAGTTCGACATCCTCTTGGAATACATTTCCTTGATGTTTCTTTTATCATTCCCACGAAGGCTTCATATGAACTGGCGTTTTGTCCTATATTCTATGTATTGGTCTAACTGTAGGTTTAAATTGTATGGCCACTGGACGGTGTTGTAAGTTCGGGATGGGACTGGTGATGTTCTTGGTAGCTAGCGATTTTAGGTGGCTGCTTACAAAAACAAGGTTTGAGTTGTAGCTACGTTTCAACCGAGTGCAGTTAAATGATGGCGGTAGTTTTGTATCATGTATAAGTTCTAGATTATCTGCTTCAGCCCAACGTTCTACCATATCACCATTGATATTTGGGTGACTATCGAATGGCTATTATAATCACCAATTACAATTTTATTTCTGCTATTGCCATAGTTTGAAGTTGTGGGTTGGTATACCAAAGTGATGGTACAGCTTGACAGTTCTATCGTAATTTCTTCCATATCGAGAATTTTAATTAGCCAACGAAATGTGTAAACATAAGTCGTCGTTACCAGAGGCACCACATAGTTTCTTACGTGCCTCCTTTTACCTTATATAAATGTTCGATTATCACTGGCGACGATGAAAATCAAGGTATCAAAAAAAATACGATCGAATGCGAAGTATTAAGAAAAACGTAAAAACTTTAGAACAGACAGAGACGTTTCCGCCTCTTATTGTTGTCTTAGGTTATTACGAACTAAAATTTCGGTCCCGAAATATGAAACGTCGAGGTAAACATTTTTCTAGAAAAAACCCAAATCGACTGTCGACCTTGAACTTTTCAGGTTTATTATTTTTCATCCTGTATTACACACGTATAGGCATTTAAAAACGGCTCTCTATATATATTCTACGACAGTCCCGATCGTAATGTTCGTACCGTATGCCTTTTGACGGGGCAATAACGATAATAAACCGCGTTACTAGTAATAATGCAGAACTAAACTCTTCGCTATTATTATTCATTATCATTATTATATTATTATTATTATCTTCAGAAGAATTAAACGAGATATCCCGAGTAATGTGTCGTAAAAAAAAATTCATCCCTCGTAAACCGGTAATCCAACTTTACGACTTACGTATTTCCGGCGAAAGGATATCACTTAAAACATCGTCTGTTTTATTTACTGTCTAAATTTCTCCCGTCCCCTTACACGTGATATTAACGGCGATCGCCGTGTTACAAAATTGTTTAAACTGTAAAGAATACGATACTGATTTTCTACATTGATATTAAGCGCCGCACCTTGTATTGTTTGAGCGTTTTTGTATACGATAAATGCCCGAACTAGGGGAGTCGTACAATCTATTATTACGTTCAATTTCACCTGTCCACTAGTTTCGACTTACGGCCGAAAAAACAAACAAAGGGAATCCCGATCGAAACAATTTTAATCTTACATTAAGAGTTCGTCAAAAACGTATTGTCAGAAATTTTAGCCGGCCGTTTCTTATTATTTCATCCATATAAAATGAATACCGGAACTCGGAACTCGCAAACCTTTTTCGTTTTGAATGTTCATCCATCATAAATGGTATTCTTGTATTATGGCAGAGGGAGTAGCAGCTGCCGTCACAAAACAACAAACTACGGCTAATCAAATATTCGATCGATCCTTGGATAACTTCGCTTCCAAGATGCAGAGACATTCGTCACCAGATTGCGCCTGGGTCATACGCGTCTTACTCATGCGTATCTTATTAATAAAACTTTGGCTACACTGTGTTCCCGGTTGTGTCGTTATCCTCTCTATGTCACATATTCTAGTTGACTGTCCCTTACTCGCTTAGAGCGTCTTTTAATTTTCCTACTTCGCTTCATTATCTCAACAAAGATGACCACGTTCCATTGTCGAATCTAATTACTTTCGTCCATCGATCTGGTCTCTATTCATCAATCTAATCTTCTTTTCCTACCGTGCCCACAGCCTTAGGTTCTGTGCACGGCACTGTAATTTAATAATATAATTATATATATATATATATATATATATATATATATATATATATATATATATATATATATATATATATATATATATATATATATATATTGATACGTATAAATTCCACATTCACCACCTCATAAATTTAGTTCAAAATATGCAATTTACATATGTACGGGAACCAAATTTTTGCACTGTCCGGTTTCAATGTATCCAATAATGGTGAAAAAATTAAATTTCAAATGACCGCCGTGTACCATCCGCCATTTTCACTTCAGTTTTAATGCATATGACTGTCACATTGAGATTACACAACACATGTATATGCAGTTGGATAAGTGTTTTTTTATATCGCTTTAATAATTTAATATCATTTTCTTTTCTTTAACATTTTTTGTGGTTTAATTCAGTCATATACTTGTATTTAATTATTTGCTTCTCATTGTTCGTACCTTAATTGAGATTAGATGTTATGTAAATAAATCAATATATATATATATATATAAAACGATTATAGTTAGCCTATATAAATCAACTGCTGGCTGTAAGGTTACTATAGTTTCGTTCAAATACTTCTATTCCAAATTCTTGTGTACGCACTCGTAAAAACACTTGTAGAACAGAAGTGTTTAGAAGGAACTAAGGAAATAGTACATCCAGCTAGAGTCATGTAGGCAAATCATAATCCTCATATATATATATATATATATGTATACATATATGAAGCGACTCAATGGTGAATAATAAAAATTCATGCTTTTAATTTCACAAATTTCTTAGATTCATTATGCGTACCATTACTTGTTAATTCGTGTTTTGATACTACTATATACGCTCAATTTGCCAATTATTTGCATGCTGCTTTAAATTCCTATGCCACCCGGCGGTCGGCTTTAGTGAACTAATTTTTTAAGCCTAAATGGTGGGATCATTCGTGTATAGCATTAGTACAAAAACAAAGTGTATATTTTAAACGTTTCCGTACATGAAATTTCATATTATTTCGCTTACAAGAATCAAGAAGCTACTACGAAACAATTCTCCCTTTTAGTCATGCATGAAATTTTGCCAGAAAATTTTAAATGGTATACAGATTGTGTTATTATACAATGCTTCTTTTTAGATAACTCTAGACGATTTTCAATGTTTTTACATAAATATAATTAGAATGAGACATTTGATGGTCAACCAGAAAATATATAATTTTGTTAGTATTAACATTTCATATATCATATAGTGGACATGATGACTGAAAGGGTTAGTAAATCGAAACACTTCTATATCTTAATCATTCTCTAAACATCTCCCCAAGAATATCTAAACTATATAATCTTCATTCGTATGAAGAATTTGTCAATACAGTAGCCTCCGTTTCTCTTTCTTATTTATTCCACCTTTATTCAGCCGATCGTAATAATACACAGAGTATACTATCTGATGTAATTACCTTACTTGAGCTTATTAGTTCACATTCCTTTAATAAGAGATCCTCTCCCGGTTGTGACCACACAATCATCTCGCCTCCTCTGAAATTACAATATTGTTAAACTGTTTTAATAATTTCTTCCATACTGCCAACTTTCCCTATATCGACGTGGTCTCATAAATTCCCTTCCCGGTAATTGTCATCAATCATTTAAGCGGTATTTAGTAATAATTGCACATCAAACTGTGTGAAAAAATCTAGTGTTCATTAATAAAGAAGACCCGAAATAAAATCATTACATAATAATTAAATTAACAATAAAAATCCAGCATGAAAATATGAAAGTGAATATGCGTATTTTTGTAGGTATAGTTACGAATAATTAGTATATTATTATGTTAATTATAATTATATAAGTGTACCCGCATACTTGATGGAATAATTAAAAAAAAACGCATAGTACACCTGTGTTACTATACATAAATGCACAATAGGCACACGTAAACAAATATGATAGCATATCTTTTTTAGACTAATCGGTCGTCAGTTCTTCTGAGTGCTGAAAATCTATTCTCTTATTCATTCTATCTTCTGGCTTAATCACATAAAAGCGAAAATAGTGAATCATAAAACAAGACAGCTCATTGGTTGCTCAGACCACCCTCGCAACTAAAAGTTGCTAACAAAATATTACTTTATCAAATGGTGTTAAAGCCAATATGGATGTACGCAGCTGAACTTTGGGGATGTTGGTCCAAAAGTAATGTAAATAAGATTCAGCGCTTCCAGAATAAATTACTTCGCTCGTTGATGGGGGCACATATATCTAACCAGACACTACATAAGGATCTCGGAATCAAATATGTGACTGAAGAAATACAACAATCAGTCAGGAAACATATGTTGAGACTAGAAGTACATGGCAATTCCCTCGCAGCGAAATTACTGGAACAATCAATAAGCCCGAGGAGATTAAAACGAAAAAAAAATGACTGATTTGGTCTAGTCACCGAGTCAGCAGATCTCGGATCACGCTGATTAGCGTGTCCGAAATTTCATGATATACATAAGTCAAAAAATCTAGTGGATGGCCTCATTGATCAGTTCTAGATGAGAAGAAATTAAAAAAAAAATCTTCCACTTGACTCTTCAATGTTAAATTCCTTCCAGATCCAACTACGCCTATCTAGTTGGAAATTCTCGAGGACAAGATGAACAAGAAATTCAATCGCTACTCTGATTTCCTACACACTCAAATATAATAGTACCTAAGTATGTCCCGTGTCTCTGGTCAGTGTTGCCGTACTCGCAACGTAAATACTCAAAACAGTTTTTCTTAAAAAACGAAAATAAATTTGGTATCATATATAAAAATTAAATTTTTTCATTATTAATTTATAAGATGAAATGGTTCCCTTCATTTTGTTATTCTGTTCTAGGTTCGATCAGTGTAGTCCACATATCCAACCTAAACGTTCCTATAATCCTTCAATTATTTTCCCGTTCATTTAATATGGCGCACATTAAACTAAAACAAATAAACGCGGACATACTGAATCGAATAGTATGAGATAAAACAACGTGTCATTTCTCGTCCAATTGTCGTAATTAATGATTTTTATTATAGTTTTAATAAAAATAAATGTTCACTTTAGGAAAGTAGAAGATAAATGTCCTGAATAGCAGATATGATGGGGCGGTATGAATGCGTACCACAGTCGGAATACAAGAAGCTGTAAAATCATAATCAACAATCGCCAAATTTCGAACGAAGATGACAGAATGAAGAAGAAGAATTTTTGGAAAAATACGAGAAATAATATTAAAATAGCAATATTATCTTCATATTTCGCCAATTCGACGGCAATAAGAATAATAAAGAAAACATAACGACAATGTTCATTTAGGCATGGTTGTGTCGGAAGTCGGAGGAACTTCTGAAGAGATCTTTGTTTTCTAAAGCGGTCGTATTTTTATTTCCTCAATACCACTTATCTCGGCTTTATTATAGAAGAAAAAAGACGTCGTTTCTTTTGGCTGGTTTTTTAATGAACCCTTAAGCACGTAAGGCTTTTTTTCTTGTAACAAAAACCCTCACTTTGTTACACACGCTAAGGGGTGACAAAAGAAATACTTCATTGTCTTAGCGATCTCCGAACAATAATAATAATAAAATTATCACATAGGGTTGAGTGTTCAGAAACAAAAATCGAATAAACGTTAAAGTAGTCGAGTAAACTTGATGTAGCACAAGTGGTATAAGCGTAAATTCTCAAATAAGGAAGTTTTAAAATCGATTATTAATAAGGAGATAATGTTGTACGTGTAAGTGGGATTGTTTTTTACACCGGTCGTCATACGATTTTTTTCCACTAAAACTAAACTATCGAGTGCAAATTTTAATTTTTATAACAAGTTTGGTGAATGTATACGAAAAAATTTCATTAATAATATCACGCATATATTGACGACATAATGATTTTTAAGTTTTCTTACAGAATACAAAAAAGAACTTTCATAATAGTTGCGAAAAATTATACTATAGCGAGTGGAAGATTAAAATCAGAACAGTAAAAAATTGAAAATATTATCCTTGAAAAAAAAAGTGGACCACACGTAAATTACCATTTTTTAAATTAGAAGATGGACAGCATAGAATGGAAATTCAAACTTAAATATTAACCTGATGATGATGATCCGCGGCCAGATGCACGGACATGGAAGCTATAGTTGTTAAAACAGGCCGGTTGTATGTAGGAATGCTACTGTTAGACTGGCTGCATTTGGCTGCAAAAATTGTTGTAATGCTGATGGAAGACCATATCGGACACGTTTAGCCTTGTACTTTTGGCCGTGTAGCAGAAGGTGTTCTGTTGTTAATTTAACGCTGCTGCAGGAACAAATCGACGATGATTCACTTCTGATTAAGTGACTGCAAGTGAGAGTCGTACGTACGACTAATGACTATTTCTTTCGTGTCAACGATGGACGAGATCGTCATAAATTATTATCAGGTTTAAATGAGCGTAAGTTGTTTGTAGTTGCCGTGAATAACCACAACATATTCCATTTCGCGAGAGAATTTGTTTGTTTATTATGCTGCGGATATCTTTTGGATCGGTTGTAAGATCAGGAGCAGGACGCATATAAACCGTCTCTTTGGCTGCTGTGTCGGCTAGATCATTCCCAGCAATGCCACCCATATAAATAATGGTTGAGGAAAATCACCGGTAGATAGGGTACCGATTATCTCATTGGCCCCGGATGCTGATTTTTGTGCTTGTAATTACTGATTTTGCTGATTGCTGAATGAGAGCTGGTGGCAATGACAGTATTAGAATTTTTACTAAGAGAATCTTATATGTAAATTATAGCTAGCTTTATAGCGTAAAGTTCAGCCAAGAGGATTGAAAAATTAGGAGGTAGTTGAAATCTGATTATTATTTCGTCGGAAGATGCTACTGCGCATCCGACAACAGGCTTTGACTTTAAACCATCTGTGAATAACATTAGGTGATTGTTGTACTGATCTAATATACTAGGAGGATTATCATGAAGTTCTGTTTGGAGTAATGAAAGGTTTACTTCCACATTCAGTGAGATCTATGGCGGACGTCTACTTCGTTGTGCCTACGTATTGATATTGCTTGTATCCAACGACTGTTTCTGGATTTACCACTAGAATTGATTTGAGATCGATGGATTGATTCGGTCAATATTCTTTTTGATAACAAATTGAATTTTTCGAAACATATTTAATATATTATTAATAAATCCCATTCGAAATTATGTCGTATTTGTCATAAACAATAGAAATTTAATATTGTCGATATATACTTAATTTTTTAAACTAATATTACGCTTCCTTTTGTTTCCTGTTCGGCATGGTATAAATAAGATTTCTGTCAATCCGTTAGTCGCATTGTTCCATATACGGTACATGAACTTTCAATATGAACAAACTTCATTATAAAGGACGTTTGGTTGAGACTGAATGGGGTGTGTGTGTGTTTATCTACGCTAACGACATATTACGATTGCATTGAACGCTACTAAGCACTGTACAATAAACTATGCACAGGTAAGTAGTCGCCTACCTTCGATACGGAGAAGCACTTAATGATAATGGTGATATATTTCACTTAATACTTATTGCGTAGTATTTAACTTTCTTTTCTAAAATCGTCACTTTTTCATTTTTCTGTACGGTTTTCAATGATTATTTTTTTGACTGTCATTGCAATTATAAATATACTTCGTTCACTGAGCTAACCAATATTAACTTTGTTGTTGACTTATGATTGCCGTTTACCTAATTAATTATTAGTTAAAATTTGGTTTTGTTATTTTTGTGAAATATAAGTTAGTTCCGTCTTTTCGTTCTCCTTCTCAAACATCTGACATTTCCTTTTCGGCACAGTTTTACGATCGTATTACCAATTTTCTAGTGTTTATATCTTCTGGGATAATATAAAGAGTTTTTTTTAAATCATTTTTTATAATTTCGATCGTATAACGTTCAATTATTATTAGTTCCGGTTTAGTAAATATAATCGATTGACTATAAATAGATTTTAGACATTTCTTAGTATTATTCTTACGAGGGACATTCAATTATACCTTGTTGATACGGACGGTATATTGTCTTATCGATCTATTAAATTTTTCCTTCATATTCAAATTTTATTTTCGTATGAATTTTTTCGTCCAAAAATTACACGCTTTACATTTTGTTCATATAAATATAACGTAAAAGTCCCGGAGCTAAATATAGGGGGTCAGAGAAGACGGACGTTTTGTTATTTTTTAAATAACTCAAAAACAACTCGAAAAAAATTTTTAAAAGAAATTTTATTTAAAAATGGTAAAATGAGAGACGAGCGCACAATCATTTGTGGAACAGAATATGGTTCAGATGACCGCCATTTGCAACATTCAGTTTTTAAAAAATTTTCGAAGACTTTCGAGCATAAGTCGCTGAATTTTTGAACTTTCTTCAGAAATACGATTTTTCAGCTATTCAAGATCTTGTAGACGTGTAATAGTAAACGCGGCTATTAAGGTATCACCACTAAAAAAATCGCGTAACTTTTTGAATTCGTTTCAAAACTCTCTTTGCACTGTCGCGATCGATTCATGCGAAAATAACGTTCCACGCAAAACGCGCGCTACTTCTCGTTATAGGATGCGATGATAACTGAAACTGGATAAAAAAAAATCTGTCCTGTGTGCACTAAACGTGGTGCACGCGGTTTACGTTGTAGCAGTGTTACCGACTACGTTATTAAAAAAAAAAAAAAACGTCCGTCTTCTCTGGGTTAGCTATAGAAGGCACGAAGCACGGCGAAATTTTATTACCTTTCGCTAGATTTATTTGAAAAATGGATTTTACAAAAAATTTCTAAAGAAAAAATTACAAAATTACTGGCGATTAATAATTTTTCCTTCGTATATTAAAACAATAATAATAATAACAATAATAATAATAATAATAAATTAATATAACGAAGGATTTAAACCTCTTCTAATCCGTCAATTCTATAAGTATATACTCTATATAGAATACATTATCGTGAGGTTCATTTGAATATCGCGTGACGCTAATAACCGTTCTATATATCGTTTTGTTTTTATTTTTTCCGGGTATTTATTTTTTTCGTTACCTATTAAAATAAAATATTTTCCAGTCCGTCTTATTCGTTATTATTCTGATTATTAGAATTTTATTACGATTATTATTATCACGGATACGATTATTATTTTATAATTATTTATGATTATTATTTTAAATAATCTACACGACACGAAGTGAACAAATTACTTTCGTTTAATACGTCATGTTCGTGCACCGTTACAATTTTTTCGACGATTCGAATGATATGATCATATTCGCAATCGTAATATTTATAATAATAATAATAATTCTATTTAAAAATAAAATAACACTAAATAATTCCGCGCGCCCTAGCTTTTGACGAACAAATATTTTTTCAAAATAAATATTAAATTTAAACGAATAGAAATATATATATTATATATATATATATATATATATATATATATATATATATATATATATATATATATATATATATATACGCGGCAATCTCAGAAACGGCTCTAATAATTTCGATAAAATTTTGTACATACCCGTAATTTATAAAGTAATTGAAAATGGTTTGTGTGGAAATTGCGAATCTCGAAATTTCTGGCCACGTCTCCGAATAATTTTCCAAAATTTCAATTTCCTCTTTGGTTATTTTTTTTCCGGATACTTATCTACATGTACACGTCGAAAATTTTAGCTCGATCGCATTAACCGATCGTACGTGATAAACTTGACAATTTGTTTTTTACCGCATACGCGTTGATAAATATAACTGAAATTTTATATCTCGAGTACCGTTTCCATTTAAGGTATCCAATCTTTCGAAAATTATTTTTTAATTTATGAAAGAATTATTTTAAGGAAACATTCTACAATTCATTTCCAAGAAAACATTTAGGACGTCTTCTGATATTTGTCAAAAAACTGACATTTTTGGTTGTAACTCCAGAAATTTATGAAGCGAAATTGTACACACGATTAAAGTAGTTATAGTTACGTATGTAATCGTATGTAATGGTATGTGCACACGCATGAACAAAAAAAAAACATACCGAGTGAAGCTTTGTCGCCCAGGTACTATATATATATATATATATATATATATATACATATCTCAGCGACTTTCATATATATTTTACATTATGCTGATCAGTTGAATCGTTTTAAAAATTCTAATATTGTATTCCACTTCATTTGTCGATACCGCGTTTTTTCGGCAAATTGTAACCATCGGCTTATTGGTAGATATTTCATACAGTTGACGGTTATTCATGAGTAGGACATTTAATATAAAATCGCGAACTAATCGGTGAGTTCAATTGCGAATCGAGTCAATGCGGTTTGTTCGTATTTCTTGAAATTATAAACATTGAATTTTTTTATTTTATTTAATGACGTTCGTTTACTGAGATCATTTGCGCCTGTGTATTGTTTATACGTTATGAACTATGCCTGTAACCGTAAGCAATTTTCAATTATTTGGGGATTATCTTGTAATACTGATTGTATTGTGTTATTTGTGAGTTTGTAAATATTGTGTGGATTATCATATTGTTTACATTCTAATAGCATAATTGTTAAGTGAGTATTACATGTGGAACAGTTTGCTCAGCGATCTCCATTCAGCAAGTGTTGTGATGTAAGCCTTGTGTGTAGAGCGAGTAAATGTATCGGAAAGTACGATTTCATAACTATATCGCAACGTGTAAAAAATTTCAACAACGATTTCTGCGACGATTCATGGAAATTAAGTAGAACGATTAAATCGCGATGTTCTTCGACGACAACTGTTAGCCATGACTCAATTACGGTGAATACTTCGCCGTACGATAGAAAGATAGGAGACACCCGTAAATAATACTATATGCAGAATTACAGAAAGGAAATGCGTGCAAGGCAGATCACGTTCCAGATAAAAAGGATAGGATACTCGATATAACAAAGTTAATGAAATTTAAAAATATATATATACATATAGCTCCGAACAGATTTATTACTCAGAATTAATAATTTTATTTTCGAAAACAAAATAACATAATTTCTAAAGTAAACATTCAAAAGTAGAGCGTAACATTCGGACTATCAAATAAATAAATTGTAGAAATATTTGAAAAATCCAGATAATTAAATAAATTTCAGAAAAGTCTGTATTCTCCCTGTAACACGTCTTGATTAGATGAATGCAACGTCAAAAAGAATCGTTAACAGAAAACTATCCTGTGATACAAAGACTGAAAAATATGTACTACATGCCGACAGCAGTCTTCTTCCATTATCATTTTTATTTTAGTAAAAGATATTACAATTGATCGAGGTTAAAAAAAGAATGGCATATACATATATACAACAGCCCTAACGTATGTATGCATATATATATATATATATATATATATATATATATATATATATATATATATATATATATATATATATATGTATGTATATTTATATGGATTAAAACAAAACAAAGAAAAATATTATAAAATACTAAAGATGAATCTGTGCTCACGTACAAACTTAAACTTACGTATATTGTATATAAATATGTATATATATACGTTTCGTGCATATAACGTACTTATAAATGAGGGAGGTATATTAATTTATATATGTCAGCAACACATGGCTTCCCGTTGTATCTCGCTGCACATATTTGTTAATGGATATTGGCTCGTGCTCGCATAATATAACGCTACACAACAGATATAAAAGTAGTCCGGGCAAAATTCTATTTAATTTATTCCGTTTAAAATTGAAAACTATTTTTGTACTATCAATTTCGTTTTACTTTACACATCAATTTTTTTACTTAGATATCCGTCAATTAATCGCATCATCAATCAAACATCGAATAAAAAATAGGGCGTGTACAAAACAACCGGATGAATCTGAATCGAGTATCCAGTGAAGTACCGAGTAAAGTGAAATATATATCACGGATACCGAAAACATGATTCTTACTCCGTATAATATAAAGGCTAGAATATAAAGTCAGATATAATAAAGAACAAGATAAAATCACTGGAAAAAGACTAGAATTAAACCAGTTGCGTAAATTATAACAATGATTTTGTAATGTAAAAGCAGAGTAAAAAATCAGACGTCATCGGTGATTTTTGAGAATTTTACGATTAACGAATCTGAATCGAGTATCCAGTGAAGTACCGAGTAAAGTGAAATTTTACTCAGCTGATCAGTTATTGACGGGAAAACGTACGAAATCGACGGTTCATGTGTTCAGAATGAAAGAAGACCGAACACCAAAAGGAATGTTTTCCGATGTTGATGTTAAATGACATTTGGGGAAACAATATATAAAATCAGAAAGCGTGGAAGATGTTGCGACCAGATTAATTCGTGTTAAAACATGACCGAAAGATAAAAAACCCCGCTATTAAGAAAGAAGTTGTAGAAGAAATTGTAGCCTGCCAACTGCGCAACGTTTTTTCTTTCCTTCTAAAAGTTATTAATGATTTAGCGAACAAATCCTATTCGGCTTCGGTTCGGAATAAGGTAAACGAAAATCAAATGGCGTAACAAGATAGGTTTAGGCCAACGACTATAACAACTGTTGTCGATGATGACGATGATACACATAGAAGAAGAGGCCACGAGATTATTTTTAAAACTCCCAGACGTTATACGGAAAATTGCGACAGTAAGTAAAGTATTTCGTACGATTTATGTAAGAATAAAATGTTTGTTATTTCCATTAAGTCGCGATAAGTTAGAACCAACCGGTTAATAGTCGGTGGAAATTCGGTCTCATGCACATTTAGGATTCGTTTTACGGTCATATAAGTAAACTAATTATTTCGTTCGCAAAATGCGATGTTGACTTAGAGCGATAGAAAAAGATACTTCACTTATTATAAGAGAAAAAGATAATACAACGAATAGTTCATGCAACTAACGTCGGTTCTTAGGAATTAATATTCGACATTATCTATTTATTTAATATAATAATTATTATTACGGACGTATTCATTTATATTGTATATGTTTGTATGTATTTCAAACTTGCACATATGCGTAAATGTTCGCAGTAAATAATTGTAAATACATTGAAAAATTTCTATTATTGCATATTACATTGAAATAAATTTGATTTGATTCGATTTTATTTGATTATTATTATTGGACTAATAATAATAATAAAAAAATCAAATTATAATACTTAAAACAGTACTTTTCTCTTCGACATCCAAGACGAATATGCCTTGTTCTGTATCAACCAGTTTTACTATACAGAATACTGCACTGGGATAAAATGTCAAAATACTACCTGTTCAAACTAAGTAATAGTGCAATAGAACAGGTGGAAAGTTTAAGATATCTTGGCAGTACGATTAACAACAAGATCAGCTCATACAGCGAGGTTTGCAATAGAACACAAGCGGCCTCAGTTGCTATAAATATGCTTGATAGAAGGATCGTTGATAACAAACAGATCTTATTGTTAACAAAACGAATAATGTATAATTCCAGTGTTTTACCGACGATCCTTTATGGCACAGAAACATGGGTCCCGTATAAGAACTTACGTTTGTTGGAAGCTTTCCATCACAGAGCACTACGCAGTTTACTCTGTGTTCGTTGGCAGGACCGACTGACGAATTGAGAAATCTTATTGCTGCCTAACTGCAAGTCAATTCAAATGCTGCTTTATAATAACAGTTTAAGATGGACAGGACATGTAATTAGAATGACCGATGATAGACTTCCGAAGAAATTCCTTTACGGTCAGCTTCTTGTTGGCAAACGTCGCATTGGTCGTCTTTGTTGACGATATAAAAATTATTTGTGTTAAATACTGAAGGAATGTGAAATAGAAAATAGTAATGGACCTAAAAACGTGGAGGCAAGCAGTAGAAAATGGTGTGCAGGAAGGGGATCAAAAAGCTCGAGCTGCGAGGAAAGGAAAAGGAAACGACGTAAAGGCTCACTCGAAATGACTGGAGTAGATTGCATTAATACTGACGCCTTTACATGTGATGTATGCCGAAAGGAATGTGCCGCGAGAATCGGTTTAATTAACCATCTTGGAACTCATAAATAATGGATGGTACTCCGTACTCGGATAACGAATGGATAAATTATGATGATATATATATCTTAAATATACATATAATAACGAGTATAAAATGAATCCTAATAACCTTACCCGGTTCATAAATTAGTTTAAAAAAATATTACGATACAAAGCTCGATACAAATTAAAATTATTCCAAGAAAATTATTTAAGAAAATTTTGAAACACAAGAAAATTTATCAGTTACTAAATGTAAATCGAAAGTAATTAGTAACGGTAGAATATAATACATACTGTAAAGGTACTTAAATAGTTTTACACACATATATATATATATATATATATATATATATATATATATATATATATATATATATACACATATTTAATAAGAAAGGGAGGAAGAATAGTATACATCACTGACCGAAACAGTAATTAAGGGAGAAACCACTCGATAGATTCTTACTTTTTAAAAAGGAAACTTCGTTATTTTATTCTCTTTTGACTAGAAATAGTAATTTCGGAGTAGAGTATCGGTTTTGTATTTTTGGAGGAAAATTCCGGTTGGTTATTAAGGAAATGTTCTGAATTGATAAAGACGCTTTGTAGCCGTCGCCGTTTATAATTTATACCGAAATGCGGGGGTCGATCGTTCCGGATACGAGCGATAAATCCGGTAGTCAAGGAGAACTTGATCAAAAGTAAGAAGACGGACATTAAATTCCGAATAATAACCGGTTCATACGAAGTTAGAAGAAAAAAATAGAAGATATGAACATAATTATGAACAGATACAGCTTCGTATTATCAACAGCAAATAACAACAAATAGTAATCAGCAGAACTAAAACTTTTGTCGAAATTAAAAAATTATCATATGTGTACTTTTATCTATTATTTTATTATATATTTAGTTTTCAAGTTTTCAATAATGATAGAAAATCTTGATAGAAAAAAATAGAAAACCGGGAAGACTTTGGCAGTTATAAAACTTTAATCTAGGCAAATATTCATTATTTAGCGAAAACGAGTTTATATTATTCAAAATAAATCATACATTAATCACTACCGTTGTTAAACAAAAATAATTACATTCGTTCGTAAATGTTTTCGCCGAAAAACATGTAAATTTTATTATTTCGAGATGTTTCGAAAAAATTTGCAGTTTTCATTTTCAAACTATTTAAAAATGAAAACTGCATCCGACCTGCATTCAGCATTTTTCAAGTGTTTTCAATACGTCACGAATTAATAAAATTAACATGGTTTCCACCGACAAAAAAATTGTGGTAATCAACCGTGAAAGCTTAAAATTGCATTTAACCAATCATCTTTTAAGGCGGTTTCGTTTTATTACGAAAAACGATTATCCCGATAACTTCGGTTCAATTTTACCGTTTAAGATGGTACGCACATTGAACAATTTAAGTAGTACAAAAAAATATCAAATAAAATATTTTACAAGAATGAAAATAAAACAATTTAGAACGATGTGTATATGATAGAAATTAATAAACTAAAAACGAAATTAAAATAAATGTAATAATAATCTAAGTTGAAATATTTGTTTACTTGTTATTACTAGCATTATTTGATAGTACGGGCGCCGTTTGCACTAACGTACAATACGCACCCATGGAATTACCGAGGTCATAGAACAGATTTTCAAAGTTCAGCGAATGTTAAAAACCGACATTGTGGATATTGCCGGGAGATTCAGATAAGAGTGGGGTAGGAAGGGTGGAGTGTTGGGCTCTAAGTGTTATGAGAACATGACGACATGTTAGTATATGGTGAATAAGCAGTTGTGTCATTTGGAAAAAGAACAGAGGATAGTAGGGTCCGTGCATTGAAGAAGATAGGAATGGGCGAGATTAAAGCAGAATATTCGATAGCATAGAAAGGAGATGGTTCTGTTGTTTAGACTTCGATACACGACTTCAGAATTTGGTTACGAAAGATTCCAGAAAAGCTTTTACGTCGTTAGAGAGAAAGAGAAAGACGCGAACGGAAATGTGTGGAAGCAAGGACCCCTCCACGACAGTTCGGTCAATAGCCTCATTACAGGAGGAGTGACCGACATGGCTGAGAATTCGAATGAAAATTATGTAAACTTGGGATCTAATACGGAGGTCATCGGGAAGAAGTATGCGTTGTAAAACTTTAACCGTCTACAATAATTTTCATTTCCGGTTATTTGCTCGTTTTGTTAAAGAATTTTACTGTTTTCGTTTCAATTATTTCGAAATTTTCCAAAACTATAGTTAAAACCTTCGCTTTTGACACATTTTTCAGAAATGAAAATTAAGAAATAGTAGTTATCGATCGACAGTTTATTTTCAACACGAGAACATTTAGTGCTTCACGATTATTATATTCGAACTTTCGTCGTATTTCAGAAAATAAAGTCGTTAACGACTTTTTTAATTTTTAAATATACGAATTAATAAAAGAAATATATATACGAAAAATCTGAACTTTCAAGGGACAGTAAGATAAAAATAATAAAAATTATCCCGAAAAGAACCGATAACGATATGGAACGAGACTTAAGTCATCGATAATATATATCGTTTTAGAAAAGGATTTTCCAGTTTCAAATTGATCATACGAAATATAGAATTAGAGAAGTATTTTGACAGATACAACAACAGTGTAATAATACTTAAAAATAAAACGGAAAAAATGCACTTCGATGAAAAAGATGCTTTATATCAAAACAAAACAAAAAACAAAAAAAGACGAAAATAAAAACACGGTAAAAGAAACAGAAGCAAGAAACGAACTAAGACAAGGATATATATGTAGAAATAATAAAGCAAATAAGGCGGTAAATTTGAACGACGTAATGACAGAAGATGTAGAGAATCATGATGTAAAAAACAAAGCATAGGCAAGGATGAAATTAGCGTAAAGAGAAAGGTTTAGAAATGTAAGTACGCAGACTACTTAATTACCGATTAACAAATTTGTAGTACGGAATTAGTCTACGGCTATTTGGACGATAGATAAAAAGATGTAAAATCAGCTAGAAGCGTTCGAAACTTAACTAGTCGAATAAGAGTTCAAAATATATTACGACAGTGTATAAAGAATTCTAAGTTTTATTAAGAATTATAATCTCTTCACGATTCATATGACAGCTAGTTAGATGTTTCAGAATTTTTTTGGAAAGCGTCGTTAAAATTCCTATGAATGATTGAGAAATTATAATTTCGAATAAAACGTGGAATTAAAATTCGAACGAAAGTCGTTATGAAAATGTTGTCTAAGAATAATAAAATATTTTCTATTATCATTCGATATATTTCAGAGAGCAGTTTTCGACAGATTAAAAAGTCGCCTAAAGTAAAAATCAACGCGTTAGTATTATTTTATTTTTTAAATGTAATCGCGTTTAGTAGGTAGTTTTCGAGTGAAACCGTAACATACTTAAAAAGTTCAGATAGCCAATCAGGAGGATAACAGAATATACGAAAAACACATCAAAAATCTGGAAATAAAAATTAAAAAACTAATACGGACAAATAGTAAAGTCATTAATGCAAATTTAATACAAGATCCTAGTCCGGAACTCCCGAGATCGACTTACGTTATCATAATCGTTCACTCGAATTCGATCATCGTGACTCGAACCGTCATTTTACAACACCGTTATACATCGTGGAACTTATCGAACGTTAAACCAATTCTAAATATAATTTCGTCATCATATCGGTTTGGACATATGATCCTTGTTTTCTCCTTCCATGTACTTTTCCCCGAATAATAACCAGTTTTTCAATCCCTTTCCTAATAGTTATGCCATTTCATCTTCGGAGTTTTCGATATGTACTGCGTCATTCGTATAGCGAAGGGTTGAGAATTTCTTGCCGCCAAATTCCTACGTCATCTTTCTCATTATCCACTTTTTCTAGATGTCGAAAAGAAACGGAGACAGAATACACCCTTGTCTGACTCCTTTTCTAATAGGAAAATATTCCGACAGTCTATCCTTCTATGTGAGCAAGCGAGGCAAAATATTCTCGAGTCTCAACTACGTATGTAGCGAAAAATTAGATCATCAGTATAAATGTAAGATCTCTTCAAGTAATAGTATAATTAGTAGACACTGTGCGCGATGTGTACCTTGAATTTATGTGTGTATTTAAATTTAATTTATTTTTAGCTCCGTACGAACGAATGTGTGGTAAAGAGAAACCATTTTTATTATTATTATTTTAAAAAAACCTATTTAAACGCCGAATCGATATTTAAACTCTCAGGTATATGAATAGTTTAGATGAATAATTAAGCATTGCCATCAAATCTCGTATTCACCTTTAAAACGAAATAAATAAAGCTACTTTATTCTTAATTAAATTATTTTAAAAAAATGGTAAATTCGCTCCGTAACTATACAAATAACGGATTAGGCAACTAAAATAACTGAACCAATTCCGTTAGAAGAAACTAACCATTAATGTACGTCATAATGTTCTTTATATATATATATATATATATATATATATATATATATATATATATATATATAATATATATAGGACATTGCAGAAAGAGAGAGACACGCCTGACGTATTCAGCGATTAACCAACAGCCTGTTTATTTTTTCATTTCTTTTTGCATTTCTATCTGGTTAACAATACAATGAACCATTTTACTTTCATTTACGTTCTTTACAATAATAATAATAACTAAAGTATTGGTTGACTAAAGCTTCGTAAAAAAAAAAAAAAACTACGTAACGAAATCATTTAATTAGCAGCTCCAAATCTGAATGTTGGAATAATTCTTTAAACATTTTTTTTTTGTATTCACGAGAATTGCTAACGGTCAGTATTTTGATGTATTTCATTTTTTTATCGCGCGAATTTAATATAATATAACAGAATATAATTTAGTGTATCGTAATCGGTTAAGATGATAGCAAATATAACGCGATTAGTCCGTTCTAGGTGGTTGACAACGAACAGATATATATCGTTATCGAACTGATATTTGTTTTATTTTCGGTAATATTATATAATATTATTATTAATAATTATAATAAAATAATAATAGTAATAATAATCAATTATAATAAATAATAATGATAAATACGTAAAAACGAATCGTCGTTTCTACGCTAAAGCTAAAATGTCTAGCGTAACCGATACACATACATATTCACGGATTTGCATGTCTACGTCGAAAATATCAATAATAATTTTGATAAAACGTTAACTAATAGAATTACACAAAAGTTTCTAATAGAATAAACAACTTGTCGTAGCAACACAAAAATTAAGAATTGAAGTCTTTGACAATTCTTGAACGTTGAATAATATATTAATAATCCGTTAAAGAAAAAACAACGTTCGATATGCGCTAATCATTTATTTTTCGTAACGTAGCCCATATAACAGCTGAAAGGTCAATTATAGTGTAGGCTTATTATGATTAAACAGTACAATGAACTATTTAAAAATTACAAAGAACCAAAAAAATTTCGCAAACCACATAATACAAATCTTAGAACGATCAAAAATGTAATATATAGCAGCAGCAGCAGCAACATCATGTATACGTTGAATATTTAACGAATATTAGATTAAAAATTAAAATTAAATTTAAAAAAAGAAAATAGAGTTACGGAGTAGAGAAGATCTTAATGTTTTAAAGCAAAGTTCACGTCGTGGTAAAATATGTTCGGGATATTAAATAAGTATCTGTTATCAAAATATTTGATTCACGGAGGGAAACGTGTTTAATAATTATACAAACTAAAAGTTGACGGCGAAACCCAAATATTTACTGGTTCACTAAAAATTCCATTTGATCGTCTATTTGGTCTCGGTAATATGTAGGAGATTGTTGATGTTGAATACTCAACATATATCATGAAGAAACATTAATTTTGCTATTTTCCTTCTGCAGTGCATTTCAGAATAGATCTTATAGATTTAGGATAAGTATCCGACATACGGTAATATAGTTATTTTAAAAATTTACACTGAATTTTCTCAACTAACCTAATATATGTATTGTAAGTGGATCCCAAACAAAGTTACTACTACAATATAAATAATAATAGAAATGTAATTCAATTAGTCCGATGTCTCGTATGATGGACCTGCATGTAAGCAAAACATAGAGATTAGACCCATCATTTCTGTACCTGGTATGTAATCAAAAAGACATTAAAATCGCATTCACTAAGGATAAATTGAAAACCAAGTAAATATTTAAATTTGGCTAGAAAACCAGGACAAAGCTTGTTCATCCTTCTTGGTAATTGAACAGCATATACACGGTAACTGAGCATAGCAGAGTATATTTTCGATTTCAATCAGCACACGCTTATGACACTCCGGTCCTTGACTAACAATTCTACCAGGTTGCGTTCATTCGATTACTGACTGCCTTAACCATTATTTGCCTGTATAAGGGACAATATTTGAAGCTATTTGTTCGCGGTAGCTGTTCTCTTTAACACGAAATATCCTGTTATATTTAAATCCGTTGCCATAGTTTTTTTTTTTTCCAATTGATTGCACAACACCTATATTCTATCCTGGACGTTGATGCTATATCATAGATCCATGATACTTGTGTTTTCATATACCGGGTAACTAAGTTATCGGACTCCCGCTGTGTATCTAACCTTACTTGTTACGTCTCTATATAATATCTGCATCTCTATTTAATATTCAGTAACCCTACGATTCCAAAGAGCATCAAATTAAACTATTTTACCCGTATTTTCCTTGCATGCGTTACATCCAGACTCTAACAATGCTGGTTTATTATTCATTGTACGTTCATCTATCACTCGTTCTAAATTTCCAGCAAAGATGCCAACAGTTTTATCGGTCGATGGTTACAGCAATCCGTCAGGTCTTCTTTATCGCCGAAAATTAAGATAGTGATACTATGTTTTCAGCTATTGGGCACACCTGCATCCATCACTGTATTGAAGTATTTGGTCAATCCAAGAAATTTCCGCATTTTTTAATTTAGTCATTTTTCTCCAAGAAGCAGTGACAAATTTCGACGTGGTGACGAATGAATGATAACAACCGACGATTATTTTATAACGTTTTAGCTACCGAAGCGAATCGTATAACAGATTAGTTCTATTTTCAAACGGGATATTTATTAAAAATTTTATTCTCCACGATTCAAGTATATTTCATAATCGTCATGTGTCTGGTCATGTGCGGACGAACTTATTTCTCAATACGAGTTTTAATATTCGTCCATCCGCAGTTGTCGATTAATCGAAAAATTTTAACGTTATTTATTTAAAATCGTCTTAAAAACTGAGTACGTATAACCTTATTTTAATTAAATTTATTTTACGGGGTCGTTTTAAAATGCTCGAAAAAAAAAAGATTACTTATTAGTATTATTACGAGTTTTTTTCTTAGTTACTTCTACGAAAACTAAAATATTCGTCGTAATAATTGCGGACGTTTTTAAATGAAGACACATTTACGTTCGGAATTTCCTATTAATTAAGGAAACTCTATTATAAGAGAACCAAAGACATCGAACGAAATAGTTTTTTTATTCTGCGTTAATTACAGCTAATTATGTTTCTTTACGGGTGATAAATTAAATTAAAAATTACGAAGTAAAATCTATTTTGAACGGTTAAAAAAACAAAAAAGGGAAACATAAAATTAGGACAAGTTTTCTTCCTAGCGTATACGTCACATTTTCAAGTTATTAAAATCAAACGATATATTTTTTTTTAGGTGCCGTGTACCGCAACTTAGGTTAGAGACACCGAAGCTATTTTAATTAAATGAACGGATATATATTTGTTACTTTTAAAAACTGAATGGTTTTTTTCAAGTTCCACTCGATTATCACAGAGTGCCGTGTGAATTGAAATATTGCCATCAGGATGGTGTTTCTGAAGTGGCCTGCACTTTGATAGCATGTGTTCGATGTTAGAGGCTCCCGTCCGCAGTAGCAGCATATCGGTTGTTTTTTTTTTCTATTATGTAATTTTGGGTTAATACAGTATGTCCAATTCTAAGCTGAGTTAGTACAACATTATCGCGAATGGGATGATTGTTCTCCATGGAGCTGTGTTCAACTTGACGTTTCGGAGTTTGTTGGTTGTGGGAATACGCTTCCAGCGTAAGTTCCATGCCTCATGAAATTGGTTTTTGATATTTTAATAATCGGAAGACGGAGTTAATTTTAAGTTTAATCAAGTACTATTAGCGATTTACACTTAATAAATTCATTGTTACTATTACGTACAATTAAGTATAGAATATTTACATATGAATTTGTATTTTTCCTTTTTTTTTATTTACTCATTAAGTGCGGTCTCCGCATAGGAGGTAGCCCACTACTTACCTATACATATTTTGTTGTATAGCGTAAGTAGCGTACAAATATGGCGTTAGCGTAAGATAAGGCGCACACACACTCGGCAGAACTGATTGTAATCGCTTTGTCGTTAGGACACAATGAAAGCCCCGCGTGTTTCTATAGTGCACTACATTATTACCAGCGTGCATATGGTGTTGTGCGTGGTGGTTTGTCATCGCCTTCCACGCGATAATATTAGGATTATTTTTATATTTTTCTGCCGATAATTTTTGGCCGATCGTATTCGAACTCGATACCTTCAGTTTAGAAGTCCATGCTCGAGCCACTAGGATATTATTTTTCCTTTATGTATTTATATATACACGAGTGAATTGCGTTCCTATCTTCTTTTCATCTTTTTCTATTATTCATGTATCAGTCGCTATAGTTTAGGTAAATTCTTAGGTTTTTTTTTTATTTTTTTAAAATAACATTTAATATAATATTAAGTTTGTTTTTTTTTAAATAAGTAATATTCTTAATATATAAAAATAGTAATTGGACCCTCTGCTATCTATCTGTTAAGCATAAAAATTAAGGAACAAATATTAATGTAGTTAATTCAAATCGAGCGAATGTATATTTTTTAAACGTCTTTTTATTTATTAGTAAATCAGCTTCGATATTTACTTCGTTTTTCAGTCGTTCCTTTGTCGACCCACTTAATCACGAACCACATTTTCGACCGTCGGAACCGGCAAATTTGAATGAATATCTTCGTGTCGTTGGAATCAGAAAATTTGTTAAAGTACGAAGAATAATATTTTGTCTTCGTTGGATGATGACTCAATTTTATTTCGATGCACATTTCCAAACCCCATAAGGCTATATATTAGATGCAGAATTTGATAATGGGTTACATTAAAAAAGAACAGAACCGACTGACCACAGAAATTTACAGTAGAGCTAAGAAGATCCGAACTGGACACGAAAGAATAATCTTTAATACGATGATTAAAGACCGCAAGCAGATTATACAGTAATACACATTAGACAACCAACAAAAATAATAAATAGGGGCTTACGAACCGCGGAGTTCAAGCGGTGACATGCAGGACATAATGCAAAGTAAAACGACGATAAATGGACTAGGAATAATTTCAAAGCATCGGTAGGAAAATACGAATTAGAAAATTAAGACTGGTAAAAAATAGAAAAATACAGAAATCGGAGAGTAATTGGAAAATATATTATTAACGAGAAAACGAACTCCGTAAAATTACGTAAATATTTAGTAGAATTTAAAAAAAATCGTTCGTCGGATGAATTGCCTATCGAAATTATAGGCAGGCGTAAAAAAATTTACAACACATTCGTCGTCATTCATTCATTCGCTTTCATGCATTCATTCATTTTGCTTGATAGTAATAACGACGATGAAAATATTTAGACATGTTTTAAATAGCCCCCTGATAGATTACGGCACGCAAATTGGGGGTGTAATTTAATACGAAGACCGTTTTAAATCGGCATAGTAGAACTTTGTAGAAACGTTCGTAACGAAACTTTTACGTAACGATTGACTTATCTATATATAATATATATATATATAGATATACGTAGATACATACATAGATAGTGAGAGGGTGATTGTGAAAGAGTGAGAATGATAGTGCGAGTGGTAAACGGTTAGATAGGAAAAAATTCTCCAAGTATTAGCTAACCCACGCGCACCCGCTATTTGAACGAGCGTGTGCTTTAAACACGTACATACTATATGAAATCGTATTTTACGTCTGGGTAAAAATCGATAAACACACCCACACCTCTCTTAAGCTGGTCCCTACTTTTGTAAACGCATTGGTTTGCACACAACATGCACACATAGTTTTATACATATATATATATAAATATACATATATATATATATCATCAAATAGCTCTGTTTTGCCCGGGTGTTCGAGGTTGTACTGAAGTAAAATGTCGTCGGAGAGAAAGTACAATTTGCCACTAGTAAAATGAAAAAGAAAAAAAAAATAGAAAAGTATAAAAGTTCTCGTATAACGTGGGTGGTTAGTCAACTACTAACGTCAGATTTAGCGTATATAACGTGCGCGGAAATACTGGATAGAAAATCCCAGCGCTGTCTATGGCCGGTAGATATCTGCCACGATGATAATAACGATTACGTTTGTATGGCGGAAGAGGGAGCGATTGATTACGAAACGGTTTACTAACCAAATACGGGCAAAGAAGAGATGGTAATACCGCGCAATACAAAAACTTTTTTATTCAGAAATCATCGAGCTGTGTGTACTAAACGACGAAGAATTTCGATAATTTATCACTATCCTGTAAAAATATTAATGTTACAACTACCACACTAATAAAAAATACTATTACAGGAACGATTGGTTTTTTTTTCACGGTATTGCTATTAATAATCAACAATACCGTAATGCCAAAGTCATATATATATATGTGTGTATATTACCTGGCACAAGGTTACCCGGTAGTAGCCAATACACCCCTTATTAAAGCCTTTTAATAAAGATAGTGACTTAGAAATACTAACCAGCACGTGGGACACCTATTAGTTTTCGTTAAGGAATTAAATACAATAATTAGCCGACTGTAAGCTTGATAATAATTCTTCCTAAAGAAATTTTTAAACTAATACAATTTATAAATGTGAATTGTGGATTAGTTCTTATAGAAAATTGTTTATATTAATTTTTGTACACATGCAAAGCATTTTTAACGTACATTTTATACGAACTAATCATTCTGCACATAATTTTTGCATAAAGTATGATTACACGCGCATACATATATATATATATATATATATATATATATAATGTCCTTATTACATACATATATATTATTTTTTCATTATTATAATTGCTAATTTACACCTAGCTAATGCTATAAATAAGTTTTCTCACTATTTTTTAGATAATGGAGAAGCGTCCCCTCGAATGGATGCTTAAACATAATTATACGTATTAATACGCGTCATTTATATTAACTCCAAAATGGTTTTGTTCTGTTCAATCTGTGGATTTCGATCGAGTTATTCGATAAAAAGATCGTCGTATCTTTTTTTTTGCAACGGCCACTATTTCTTCGGTAATGGTTTTCACCTTGAGATCTTCATGAAGCCCAAGATTGGTTACATATCAATGGGCGTCGATAACGGCCCCAAGGATTTGAACCCTCTGCAAAATAGCGATATTTTTTTCGAGTTTGGAAATACTTTTTTTTTGCATACTTGTCCCCATTTATCACCATCATCGTCCAACATCGAACAATTGACTTCTAAATTGGAGTACATTTTATGTCATTATCAGTTGCGACATACGACATGAGACTATTTCCTGGTCTTCTTGTCTTTATGGTTTTTTGTTTTATAATTTGAGTTAATATTTCATCATACCTTTTTGTGATTTCTACGCGTCTTAATAGTATTCAGTAAGCTACGAGTTTTCGCTACTTTGTTAAGAACGTCTTCATTACATAAACATTTTTACTGCGTTCCGCGTCGACGTGATGAAATACGTCGATTTTTGAGAATATTTTTTTACCGTACAATTCGCATGGGGAACGCACCAAAAAACTAAGCAGCGCACTAACGGTTTTACGTGTTACGTTCAGCGACGAGCCAAATGAAAATCATATATCACTTAGAAAAAATGCACAAAGTCGCACACTGACGGATTTACTGCATTTGCATTTCGCTTTTATTATCTACCACACACACAAACATAGACACACACATATATATATACACAAAAACCTTGTCTTTGTTTAACACGTGGAAAATTTTCTCATTTAAATATTACCAGGAAATTTGCCTTCAATCTTTAGTGTTGAATCTGTGAAAATTTTTTAATCCCTTAAATATGTGCTACCCAATCGTCTTAGAAATATCCTCATTTTTTAGACTTCTAAAAGTTGCTTTGCAGTTTTGAAATGCTCATCGCTTATCATTAGCTACGTAATGCTAGCGTTGCAGTTGAGTTCGCACAAATTCCTGGTCAATCAAACATTACGGAAAACTGTTTTCCTGACACGACCGCCAGATCTCTTGATCCTTTAACCCCTTTAATTACCTACTTACCTTGTACTGATTAACTTACTAATGTCAAAACTGCTTGTGAAGACTATTGGGAATCATCGTGATCAGTTCGTTATGGTGCCTACATGTACAAATTTAACTAGTCCAAGTACCATCTACTCCTTAGTTTTATAAACTTAATATTCTAATCAATGATACGTAAATTTTTTGTAATAATAGGTAGACTGCATCTCGGTAGTAATCGGCTGCCACGTTCACTATTTAATCTCCTACAATTAGTTATAGTAAATGTAATTAATTTTACAGTCCCAATAAAATCTTTATTAAAAAAAAAAGATTTAATTTTTTCGGTTCTGTATAACTCTTAATGTTAATTATTTATTTTAAAAATAAAGTACAATCGTAATTGAAAAATATTAATTTAGAAAACGTTAAAACTTACCAAAATATTATACTTTAACCTCCTTCAGTAATTTTTCTAATCATTTCAAATGCAAAAATTTATATTATTACGTCAGAATTAATCACACGCGGCTAGAAGGGTTAAAATACGCATTCTTCCTTCTCCATTTTGCTCTCATCTGTCCCCGATGGTGACATTGTGGTCGATGACGAACGTGTTTTTTTCCGAATGTTCATACTACCGTCTTCAACGTGTCGAGCTGTTCTACAACTGTATTTTATTGTATTGTATCTATTAACGCGTCGTGTACTGCAACGTTGACTAGAGGTACAAGTAAATGAAGTTTACATATCACGCAAGATGTTGCAAAAGAATCCAAATAGTAGCTGAATCTTTTGTTCGTTGTCTTCAAGGATTGTCCTCACGTATTTATTCTCCTCTTAATATATGTCCTGTTTAATTTCTTAATAATAGCGTTATTTTACTCTTAATAGCAATATAGCTATTTAATAGCGTCTCAACTTGTCATTTATTTTCTCCTACTCATATTACTTATTCACTTATACTTGAAAATATTTATATATATATATATATAACTTCTCTACATAGCAAATAGCTAATAAGTGCGTTCGATGGTTAAACCATCGCGGAAGCCCCATAAAAGTTAAACAAAAAAATAGAGATCACACACACACACACATATATATATAAATAAAATACAAGGCGAATTAGCCAGGATGATCCTATAAAAGTTAAATAAAAAACAGAGGTCTATATATACACAAGGCGAACTTGCCAGGTCGAACCTTCGCTTTATTTCCTCGGCACTTTTTCACATTCAACGTTACCACAACGGATATTTCATTACTAATTGTAATATTTTATCTTCGATGTGTTCGTTTTTTTTTTGGCATATCAGACTTCCCACTTATTTTTGTTCATTTTCACATTATAATTTCCTAAATAATTCTGTTACACCGTTATTTAAAAGTCAAAAATATTAAATTTCGTTCTAACAATATACAATTGGCTCATTTGTACACTTCAACTCCGCCATACTTCACACCCGCCTACGCTTTTTTATGTCTATAAACGACTTCATTTCCGTCTGTCTCCTATAATTAATTTCGTTTTTTTCTTTTTTCCAAGATTTTTATTTACTCATTTTGTTATCGGCCTTTTTTGTTTATCGGTTTACGACGTTAATAACCTATTAATACGTGGTTGACCTTTACGCTAATATCGACCAAATTAAACGTAAGATGTCTTTTCCTCGACCATCATCATTATTGCCGTTCACAAATTATAGTCGAGAAATCGAGATTGTTCCGAAATCAGTTACCGTGTAAACGACTGCAATCCGGAACAGTTTGAGAACGTTCATATATATATATATTATTACGTATTAACGGGGACGCACACAGTAATTTGTAAATAAATACTTGCGGGTGAAGGTACATAGTTCATATCTGAAAATTTCCGATTATCAACGCGATGTAAGAAAGTTTTAGTTTTCGGGAACGACAAGATATAGTATATCGTTCATCATTCTTTGGCTTAACGTTGTAAAACTCTTCAATAAAATCGTGCCTAAATAATAACGAATAAATAAATATCGTCTAGTCATTTTATAAAAATTATATAATTAAATATATATATATTTTAAAAAAAAATGTATATGTGTTAGTCATCACAGTATAGTCATCACAGTATTCGTAAGAATATTATGCGAATTTGACTATATGTACATAAATGATCCCGTTTGTATGTTATTTCGTATATAAGTTTTCCATAAAACATAAGATTTTATAAAAAAAAAACACCACCTCGCTATCGATTTAAGACCGACGTAGATGACTGACGACTCCAGTGATTCTTGTTGATCGTGATTAATTCGGTTCGAATTTTAGTGATTTTAACTTCTTTTTTGCTGTTTATCGTATGTAATTATTTGTGATACATTCTTTTGTATTTGTGTTTTTTCTTTGTTTTTAATAGTAATTTCTAGAATAATATATTTTATTACTTTAATTACAAAAATTAGTTAACTGAAACTTTATTTTCTTGAAATTCACAAAGCTTTTCGGTAATTACGTAAATATCACTTGATAATGGCGTAATTGCCGAAAAGGTTTGTGAATTTCAAGAAAATAAGATTTTAGTGATTTTAACTAATTTTCGATTTAAAGTAATAAAAAATCACTACATTCCACAATCTAAAAAAAAATATACATATATTTGATAACTTGAAAAATGAAACATTTTTATATGAAAATTATAATACTAATAATAGCCGATGATACGATGAAATGAAATTAAATAAAATAAAAGTCTAAATAATAATAAATTTGTTATTTGTCGTAGTCAGTTGTGTGCTTTGGAGATAGACGGCCAAACAACTCGTGCCATATTTCACGATTTACAACCGTATTCGTACAGACGACTACGATAATATGTATATAGTGGGCATCGTAATCATTGTTATATTATTCGCTGCAAAACATGGTGACTAACACATTGTGCGATATTTTTTAGACACAAAATGGGTTAGCAATTAAGGAAAATTATACGCGTGCATCTGCGAGCGTGCATATGACGTTATACCGAGTAGGGTGCTACTGTCTCCTACGTTTAAAAGTTGCACTATGATCGAAAAATTTATGTCACGTGCTGGGATCGAACCCTCGAACGTCGAGTTTGCAGTCGAACATTCTAGCAACTACGCCTCCGCGGAGATATCATTTAAATGTGTATGTGCGTGTATATGTATGTATGTATGTATGGGTACAAGGCTGTCCTTCCGATTACTCAAATCGACTGGTACCCGGTCTAGCTTTCTGAGGGGGTCGGTATCGCGAATAAAAATTATTTTATTTAGTCTAGTTCGATAAATATAACAATTGGATAATTCTTCAATAATACCATCTTCCGTTCCAGTATAACACCTCATAGTCGTTTTCGTTCTACTTATATTTCTCTCACCGTGACCAAATAAAAAACCATCAAAATTTAAACGGGTTACTTTTATAGTAAAATTATACGCTGCGTTTTAGGTGAAATTCTAAAATACAATTTTTTTTATTTTTTTTTTACAACTTTTTATTATTGCAAGCTGACCAACATGATCATTAAGCAATTATCTATGATAAAGTAACCAAACAGGAAGGAAGGCGCACCCAGTGGCACACTCACGATGGTTATGCGAGGTCTAATGGTTTTTGACGCTTTAACCTCCGTAATTCATCGGAAGTGTCCAAGAGATCCCTAACAAGCGTGTTTAGATGACTCTCAAGCTTTGCTATATGTGTTCTAGCATATTTTGGAATTACATCAGCTACATACTCTATCTGCAAATATTCGTGTAACGTTTGGTTTGTTACATACCAAGGCGCCTTACTTATCACTCTGAGTATTTTGTTCTGTGATGTTTGTAACATTTTTAGCTTCGACGACTTCGCACAACTCTAAAGCTGCACTACGAAAACTATACCATCATAGATATACGAAAATTATAAATCGTATTCATAAAACATTCTCAACATAAACGTTCGATCACGTTTATTCAACAGACATCCAGCAATAGGTATCGTGTAAGATGACAATGTAAATGAATATCTCCTTTGTAAAAAATAAAATATATATATATATATTTAAATCATAAAAAGAATCTTTACAAACTCTGCAAACTTAATTTGTATAGAACATTTCTGCATATGGACGTCAATTCATTATCATATTCGAAACGTTTCAGAATAAAGTCAACTTTCTGCGTAGCGCGCATATCATTATCCCACACATACGCTACAAGAGAAGACAATGACACCATAAAGCTATTACGTTTAAACATTGTACATATTTTATATATATATATTATATCATCAAACGAAACCAGAGTAATATTATTCTTAATCCTTGTAACATTTAAGCCAGGCCTTGACGGAATATGGCGCTAAGAACGATCGATACAACGAATTAATTTTAACAGCTTGAAAGAGAAAAGAAAAGAAAAAATAAAAATGAAGCAAAGTGTGAAAATTAAATTTTTTATTCATATATATATATATATATAATTTATGTTAATCATCGTTGAAAACACATTTCCGGTTATTTTTAAGTCGTATTGTCGAATATTTTATAATCTTCACCGATTTCGATTAAATTATTTCGTATCCAGATATCGACTATTTAAATGTTTCCAAATTGTTTTCAATGAATTATTATTTTATATTGGCGCGCGATATTCATCTCGTGACTAGAAAGATTCGTTTAAATTTCAATGTAGACGGATGGAGCCGTTGGATGAACTTTACCGAATCGAATATTTAAACCTACTACTTAAATAGATAAATTATATCGTGAAAATTTATTTATTTATTTATTTTTATAGTGTCGTGTATAACTGCCCAGGCTATTGCAGCATTGATGACTTAACAGTTAGATGTAGTAAATTATGTTAGAGGAGGAAAGGAATTGTATAATTTAGGGAATAGTTGAAGGACTGTAGAAAGGGTACGCGGACGGATATGTGGTCGATAGGAATGGAGTGTAGGCAGTATATTAAAATAAGGTGAATGTTTTGGGAGCAGACAAACGGGGTCAATACGCTGGAGTAGTTGATCATGAGAGATTGATATGTGGCCAGCGTGGAGTCTACTGAGTGATTTGTACCTGGAACGAAATAAATTAACAAGCTGGGTGAAAATTAAAATCTTCCATATGAAATAGGGAATCATGGCGTAGCGGTAATGCTTCAGCACTCTGCTGCGGGATCTAAGTTCGTATACCGACAGGGAAGAGGATTTTAAATAGAATTCTGAGATTATATTTATTTGATAGCTCGATATAATTTTTAATTAGACTTTATTTCATCTTCGACTTAACGTATCTATTGCAACAATATAAAACAACTGCCAAAATGGCTAAAGTTTATATTCTAACATTCACCGGTATACTGGTGGAATATTGAATTACGCAAGAAAAAATTATTGTAAATAATTTATATGAAAGTCTCGAAATTCTAAAAATACATATACGAAAAGACATTATTACCGTAAATACAAATTTTAACGAATATAAGTTTATGATAAAAAAAAGGCAAAAATGAAATCTTTAAAAAAATTTTCGGATGATAAAAAAGTCTATGGATTAAAGTGTAAATTATTAACCAACAAAGTTGAAAAAAATGACATTCCAACATTAGATAATAATGCTCGCACAGAACAAGATAAGAGTAACATATCGATGGCATAACTACACAATTAACAAAAAACCCTTTAAACCACAAGAATATGATTCAAATGTAAATATATCGATTACGAAAGAAGAAGTCAACGTAAGTATTAAACTATTTAAAAATAAAGTGTCAACAGGACTAGACGAAATATCGAATGGATTTATTAAACAATTTCATAATTTATTCCCAGAAGTAATTCCGAAAGTTATTAACATACTGTTTAAATACAGTTAGTATCTTCAAGAATGGAAATTAAGCAAAACTGTTGTAATATCCGAAATGATTAAAAACACCCTAATCTATCTACTTCCTATAGAGTTATAGCATTATTATCAAATTTTAGTAAAATGTATGAAAAATATATCTTTAATAAATTAAAAATATTTCTAAGAAATAAAGGAATAATCCATGTCAAACAATATGAAGCATTGCGAGGCAGTATCATTTGAAATAGCAAAAACAATAAAAATGTACAAACATAAAATTCACTGTATACTGTATACGCTTACTTATTCTTGACATAATATAGGTTTTCGACAGTTTAGATTAAACAGTTTACTTGTGTTACTAAAGGATTCAGGATTACACAGCGGAATGTTGAACATAATAAATAAGTATTTTGAAAATCGTTATACTATCTTACAAATCGGAAATTGTTCAAAAAACCTGAAACTACTATGATGGTGTCATGAGGGTCTATTTTAGGACTATACTTGTGGAATATTTTTTCTCACAAATCTATACAAAATTTCCAAACAATGTAAATGTATTCATATTTATCGATGATATTGCAATAGTAATTGCAGACAAGTGTGAAAATGACTTAGAACATGCAATTTTTCAAATTTATACCCGAATTCGCGAATTGGTTAAAACAATATGATCTAAATATAAACGACTTCAAATCAAATTATATGTTGTTTAAAAAAAAATTAAAGAATAAAGATTAAATTTAGCGCAACACGGATTAAATATTAGCATGATTAGCCAAATTAAATACTTAGGTATAATAATAGACAATAATTTGAAAATTTATTCTCACTTTCAATACATTACTAATAAAATAAATAAATTTTTAATTATATTTAACGTATTTTATAATAATAATAATAATAGTTTAAATCAGAAAAGTAGAATAACATTATATAAAAGTGTTGTATTACCCAACATTCTTTATGGCAGTGTCATATACATATACATATACATATATATATATATATATATATATATATACATATATATATATATAGATGTGCTAAAAATAAAGAGGTTGAAAGAATTATTACAGCAAACAAACTTGATTAAAGCTTATAGAACTACCAGCTATTTGTCAAGCATTGTCACTGCAGGAATCAAACCATTGAGTTTAAATATACAGAAACATATAAACACATTTCTCATAAAAATAATATAAATTTAGATCATGAATTCCGTAATGTAAAGTATCGACAACCTTATTTCATTCATGAATAAAAACCTTTAACTATTAAACAATTTAACAATTTATACATGTATTAGATAAGCATTATACAAATAAATTTCAATCGCAATTGAATGAATATAATGGTATAGGTAAAAATTTCACAACATTCACAGTTTTTTTTAAACATACAATTTATTACGGGCCACGGCTTATTTAAAGATTATTTATACAAGTATAACATCTGCGTAACATGTAACTTTACTCATACTGTTAAGTACACTCTTTCCGGATGTAATCATAGTAATACCGATTTTAAGGATGATTAAGGTAACATTTTATTAAACAACGTTTACTATAATCTTACGTATTTCTCTTAAATAAGTAATATTCTACATATGTAAATAGAACCTAGTCTAATGATTAAGCTCATCCGTTCGTCCATTATAAAACTTCACGGATGAATATCTTAATGCAGTTAACTCGGATCGCGCGGCTACTCACGTTTCAAATGCCCTTTTATTTTTATCGATATCGACGTAGTTTTGCATTGAATATTTTCATTCCGTTGAAAACGATGAGAAGTCGTCAGCGCACGAAGGATAGTATATTGTCTGCATTGGATTCTAGTCAAATTTGGTTCACATCGTTAGAGTTGTATATCGTAATTCTATATTTGACGCAACATTGTCGTACGATATTTACTGTCTCGAATAAGAGGCGATTTCCTTTCTATCGTTCGAAATATATGACTTCCTTTTTTCTTCAATTGCAAATTCTTCTTTTCTATACGAGATGTTCACATAAAATGGAAATCAATACGAATAATTAGCAAACCGTTTGCGGTGCAGAAGATTTTTAATAATACACTGTTCCAAAAAACCTGTTCGTAGGAATGTTCTACTACCAAAACTAAACCTTTTATAAATTAGCAAATATTTAAAGTTCAACATCTGCAATGAGTTGTCGAATAGAAAATATATAGAAATATACATTTATGCAAAACACACCTAAGTATACGCATCATTTCTAAATACGAGTTTAACTATGTTGTTACTTAAAATTTGAAATTATTTTCTCTCAACTATCAAACGGCGATAACCTTCTTATGGATTCCGGGCCACGCAAACATACCAGGAAATCATATGGCCGATGTAGCAGCAAAAGAAGCATCCAAAATACGCCCAGAACTGCACATTAAGATCCCACTCACTGATATTAAGGAAGAAACCAAGGGCCTATTTTATAGGTTGTGGCAAAAAATATGGACGAAACAACAAAGTACATCACGCCTCCATACAATAAAACCATCAGTTCGTGAATGGAAGTTTCAACCTGTAGACCGAAGGGATCAGGTGGTACTGTGTCGCCTCCGGATCGGTCATACGTAACTTACACGTGGACATATATTCCAAAAACTAGTCCCATCAACCAGTGATAGATGTGAAGTTCCAGTTACCAATCTACCACCTCTTACTTAAATTCTTCTTCCTTAAATACTTCATCAATTCTGGCCTAAGATTCCCCATCTGTCACATCCTTTCTTGCTAAGCTTAGGTCGGTAAACCTGTTTAACAAAATTTAAATTTGTTGGCCGCGCTCCTAGCCTAGCTGCTGTACATAGCGCGGAAAACAGGGGGAGGAAATTATTTTCGCGTTCGATTTTTAATATTCACGATGTTTTTTCTAAAGTACCGAGTATGAATTTTTACATAATTTAACGTCACGATGAGCTACGCGCCTCCAGAAATTTATTTTGACAATATATCCTGTCCGAAACGTTAAATTGTGTAATAATTAGCACCTGAAATTATAATAACTGCATTATGTTACACATCATTCGAGAGGAATTGATACCAAAAAATTCATTCATTCAAGTAGAATTCGAAGTTAATATTGGAGTTTAATTTTTATTTATTTATTTATTTTCATCTTACAATTTTCAATTATTTCGTTCTACATACGTTTCTACCGCGATCGACTAAATTTACACGCGCTATTTCTAATACTTTCATCATGGTCATCTGAATATAATAAATAAATTATTAAATATTTATAAATATTCTAAACGATAATATACGGACCGATTGAAAGTATTTGAAAATCAAACCAACCTCTTGTATAACGTTAGACGTTATTTTCACGACACAGATAATTACATGATAGCCTGCAGACAAGGGGTTAATAAACTGCGGAGGATTAAAATATTTCATTCCCTACCCGTCTTTAACTCGTTTTTGTGACTCACTAAAGTGGTCCAACAACACAACCTGCCGCAAATATAACATGTTGGCGTTTACATTAAAATCGCAAATTTACCACCATTAAAATAATAAATGTTGGAATAGTCGCGCCTACGTGATCTCATTGAAGGTCTCTACACTATTTGAATTATTTAAACGGTTTTGAATTAAAGTTAGTCGTAATACTGTTTATAATTCTATCGAAATAAGACAAACAACGCTACGGATCAGATGAATTATTATTATTATTTTCATGATTACGATGATGACGATCATTATTGTCTACGAAAATAATATCACGAAAATCGGTAAACGACGTGAAAATGTTCAGTTGTAGGAGGCAGCTACCTCATGAAAATCGCTATTACGGTCTTTAGGTATAGGCAACGAACTAAATTCGATATACCGGAAAAAACGTGTACAGCATTTAAAACAATACGCGAAATAAAACTTCCGAGAGTTTAAATGAAATAAATGTAACAATATGTAAAATCAGAGTTGAATGTATGAATTTTTAAAAATGAACGGATCCATACACGCGTGTATATATATAATATTTGCAATATAGAAAAAGATGAACACACATCTTTGCGCTTGTTAGGACTAATATTACACAAAAAATTAACTCGGACAAAAAATATAATAATTTAAAAAGTTAACTGTCATCAGAAGCAAAATTTAATAAAGATGGTAAACTACTTATCCAGCGGATCCACCTTTACAAGTTTTATATATCAATTCGATTAGATTATGCTTGTATACTACGTGATAGTACAAATCAATAAATTTTAAAAGACATTACATAGAAAACAGTCATAAAAATAGCATTAACAGCATTCCATACGATCCCCATACCAAGTTTACATGCGAAGCAATTACCTCCAATGTATAGGAGGCAAATACAAATACTCGTGCTACAGTATCATACAGAAAACCACACTATCTCATCATATTTACCGCTAACAAACGGACTTCGTTAATAAAACCCATAACTGACCGTACACATAATCTGTTAAAAGAAGACTAATATTCCTTAAGGTATAAAAATTAACTAAAATGTACTTCCAAGACAAAAATTATTTATCTTCGATAAATACGGAACTCGACAAATATCTATAACAAAAATTCGGCAATACCACATTTCGAAAAGGTAAATTTAATGAAGTTGTCGGCAAAAAAATGCAAACAAAATACACACCTACGTCTGAAAAACCTTAAATCAAATTCCGCTTACCTAATTAAGGATAATAAAGTTCACGTATACAACCTACACCCCGTAGTTACAACCGAACTAATAGCGATATATAAAACGTTAAAATATATCAACACAAATAAGTATGTTATACTTTCGGACACAATCAGTGCTATACAAAAGATTTAGAACCAGATTAAAAGCGCCAATTCAAAAACATTATTAATTTTAAATACATAGTCCATAAAGCTGATATTGCGTTCGCATATATCATTTTCAGATTAAGTCAATCATTGGAACGTCAAGTGTCTCTAGACTCTGCGTAATAATACACAAGCTACGTACAGCGCAGTGTCTAGTGAACGGAAAATCTCCTCCAAGCAGCTCAACATGTAACGCTCGGATGACGTATACTATCGGACTGTAAAAACTATAAACTTTTACAACCTATCAAAAAATTTCTAGACGAAGGTCCTGGACCACTAGAAATATTATTAAAATTTCGTACGTATAATCAGAATGATATAGACCCACTCCCGGACACAAATGATCTTAACAAACGAGCGCTTATTAATAAAAGGAGAAAAAAATGAAAATAACCCAGATGCAGTATACTCTATTTTGGATTTTTATTATTTTTAAATTATCCGCATACTTAACTTACTTTTCGGTTATCAAAACTGTCACCATCGTTAGTTGTATTTGTTTATTATATAAGGACTATAGATCGAAACAAATATAAATAAAAAAGAACATAAATAAATTATTTATATGAAAAATTTTAAATAATACTTATTACAGTTTTTGTGTATATATAAACAATAATAAAATAGTAAATTATACGCTGAAAGTAATTTAAAATAATATTTTAAAAAATCAGTTAAATATTTTATTCGAGTGGGCGACTTGAAGAAAAAATGGTTAATTCTTATAATTAAACAAACTATTTTTTTTTTTTTTAATTTTGTATAATGTGGAATGTAGTGATTTTTTTAAAAAAATCAATTGAAAATTAGTATTTATCAGATTTTTAATATTTATTTTCATTTTACTTGTAAAATTGTGTTTTTTAAAAAATTTTTGCGTTCGTATATTTTTATATTTTATATTTTACTTTTAGACATCATACATCGCAACAGTTAATGAAAAATTTAAAATTCCACCAGTACACAACTTTTACAGAATCCGGAAAATAGTATTGAAGAAAAAATTAATATAAAAAAACAAAATTAATAAACAAATATATTGATATTAAATTTCAACAAATCAAAAAATAGACAGAACAGAGGCAGACAGCATTTTTGGGGCATATTTTCACAATCACCATCACATATTTGTAAGTAATTATATTTAATTTATATTTTTAAAATTATGATATTTTAAAATGTTTCACTTGATAATGGCGTAAATGCCGAAAAGCTTTGTGTTTTCTTTAAGAAAATAAATATTAGTGATTTAACTAATTTTCAATTGATTTTTTTTTTTTTTAACAAATGGAAACATAATAAACCTCGGAATAATCGCAGTACGAGGAATCAATACACCGGCATGTTTTGATATGTCTGAATGCGTTCTATAAAACACGATGTACTACTAAACACCGATCTTCAATCGTTTAAAATGTTGCATCATATAGGAGAAATAGTCAATGCAATCGCTGAAAATGTGCGTAAATCAATGGAATATTTTTTTGTGATATACAGACAGACAACTTTTTAGAATGACCCCAGACTATGGGTGTCAAAAGTCTTAACATTGTCGAAATGCGACGGTACAAATTAAGACACACGTTTTGTGTCAGTATAAGTAGATTAAAAAAATCCAAATAGAAATAGATAGGTGATTAACACGAACTCACCACGACATTATGGTTTTCTAAATGAAATATCGATTTAGTTTTTTGTTTACGGTATAATTAGCGTTTATATAGGACCTTGCAATAGGGGTGGGTCGATGTTGGCGGCCATGTCGACTTTAATCTGTCGTTTGTTATTCCGTTATAAATATCTAATTACCACGTCTAACGACGCTAGTCACACAGCGGACGTCACGTTATATATTCTGTATGAACGATTTGATGGTAGGATTATTTTCTCGTACGGGTGACGTGAATTCGCTACCAAGATCGTGTTTTCTTACGAGGTTTCCTGAAGCCGCGGGTCCGCAAGTTATAGCTCGACTTTAGCCAGATTTTTGCGACAAACTCATTGGTACCATTAGAATTCGCGACACCGTGAAATGTCGCGGTGCACATTTGAACGTTACATTCCCCATACATAGTGGCATACAGGGGTTTCTCGAACAAAAAAAAAACTATTTCCGTTAATAATTCATACGCGGCTTATTTTATTCCATTTCAACATCGACCCGACACGCTCGTATTGGAAAACCTTGAATATTTTGATCTTCCCTATACGACGTTATATATAATAATAGTTTTTAGAATGTCACCGTCGTCATTTTTATCTCACTTCAGCATGCCCCTGGGTATTTATTCATACAGAAAAACGTTCGCCGATAGCCTGATATCGTCATTTAAATTTAAATAATATTAACTTTTTTTTATTACCAAATCATCAAAATGTATTCATCGTAATTTATGTTCATTCGAACGTGTGCGTATGTGTACTTATTTATATAGAAAAACAATAACAGTCGTATAAATATAATGGAAATATTAATTTTTTAATAACACAAATATACACAATCTGACCTTTCATTTTACTGATAAACCAAATTCATGAAATTGAATTAATTCGTTTAGACTTAACTCTTAATCGCGAACTAAAGACCGTTAATTTTTTAAAAATCGCGAATTAGAAATAATTGCAACAAGAAAATAATAAATAAGATAATAAAGTATGCGAGAAGAAATAAGAACAAACTGGAATCTGAGTTATATAAATAAAAATTTAGGCGAAACCATTTTTATTTAAAGAAAAAATTACGCGTCCGTGTTTCAACGCCAAAATTAATAATAAGAAATTTAAAGGTTTGATTTCATTTTTAAATAATGTTCGATAATAGCGATTTAGGTAATTCGATAGCTCGGAACAAAATCTCGTTAATTTTTAAAAATATTTTAGGTTTGTAATTAATAGCATACAATACAATATTCATATATAATAGCCGTGAAATTTTAATAATAATAATAATAAACTCTTTTATAACCATCAAAGTCATTAATAACGAACAGTAGCTTTTAAATAAATAATTTTTATTTACACCACGGTTGTTTACTTGTATGTCTAACTAGTAATTAGGAATAATCGTAGCCAATATTATTACTACTACTACGAAAATAGAAAAATAATAATAGTAACGATAATTAATCACTGAATTTATTTTCGTTTATAAAATCCGTCATAAAGAAGCAAAATTAAATACTGCCAGGTATAGAAATAACATAAATCTGTTTTTTTTTTTTTATTAATTTTGAAATCATATTAAATTCCCAACAAATACTTAATCGGGGAATAATACGTAATTAATTCTTGTGTAGTATTACAATAACATAGTTAAAAAAAAAAAAAAAGTAAATAAACGTTTAATAAATCAATAAATCTTCGAAAATACGTATTAAAATTTTGAGGTTATACGCAAAATAAACGTGAACGATGACATAGTTTCATAATTTCATAATTTAATAATTTTCATAATTTTTATTTCTTAATTTTATTATTTCAATATTACATTTCTACATTGCGAAATGTACATAATAAACAAAACAGTTACTGTAATATTCGACTATGCGCGCATACGTGTGCCATAAAAATGTTAATAATTAACAATAATATGAAATAATAAAACAGACATGCAGGTAATACTTTCGTAGTCCATTTCCGGCAAATTCAATGGACGAAAAACAAGGAACGGAATCGTAATAATACTAATAAACATTTAATATGAATATTAACAAATAGCGGAAATTATAATTATGATTATTAAAAAATAAACTGAAAATAAATAATTTATTAGCAGAACTAAAATTGTCATTATATAAGAACATATACATACTTATATATATATATATATATATATATATATATATATATATATATATAACATATAGATACACACATACACGCGTATAAAATAACACCGACACATAGAATTTGTCACACGTAAAACAAGCTTACGCGTTTGAACAATTAATAAATTAATTCTAATTACGTGCGTACGTAGTTAATAATTAACTTAGAAATATATTAATTAAAACTTTCATTAGATTCAAAAATTGTCATTTTAATTGGAAAAATTTCGTTGCGAATGAAATAATAATTAAAAGAAGAAAAAATGCTAAATGGAATTAATAAAAATTGACTTACCCGGCTGGTGACAATCTAAAGGCTCTCGGGGCTGAAGCCGATCCAGCCGGTAAACCGGTATTCGTGTGAGGGAACAGTTTTACTGGCAGTACCAACGAATTGAGTATCAACTAAAATCTTCTCTTTTCGATTCGTCTATTAAAGCAAAACGATAATACATCAGTTAACGCTTCGCCAATAAATGATAATTCTATTTCAGATAGATGTAATAAAATATCGAGATAACGCTAATGCCTCGATGTGTCCAAATTACGAGTAGAAATTAGTAATTATAATGGATTAATAAAGCTTTTCACCCGTTATGCTATCCTCAGGTCTTCTTCTTCATGGTGTCCGTTATAAAAACGGAATCAAATTTTATACACCAATAAGCAGCCAATTGTCATTTGCTAAATATAAAGCGGTCCCATTACAAGTTGCCGGACATTCAGGGTATTTTCGAAGATGGACCATATAAAGTACTGCAACGCATTCACGTGTATCGTCATTAGAGTATCCCCATTTTTGCAGGTTAGGTTTGCACTGTCCTACATTAGTCCTTATTCTGTTCGAGGTTTATCACAACTCCCACGTGAGGTATGCTCCGTTGGCTAGTTTTTCCTGTATTCATTAGTGTTGCTCATTGTCATTAGCCAATTATACAGCTTTTCTTCTATTGGCATTCTCTGTAATCTTTCTGTAAATTTTAGAAAGCTTTTTCAAAATTGAATTCTCCATTTAATAGGCGTTTGGCGATACATGGGGTGTGTATTTTCATTCACTTACTTATTTCTTTCCATATTTTATGCAACTTCCGGCCGTATGTTTGGTGGAGCAATTCCAAATGATTGATGTATTTTCTCTATATTTGTAGGCTTTAGACATCCAGTCACCATTCTATTCTTTTAAAGCAGTATCCAATCATTTTGTGTGTGGTAATCGGCTCTACGCTGAACGTGCGTATTTCGCTAAAGAAAAGCATAATATCAAAGCAGATACCGCATAGTTTCTGAGTTTTTGGGCAATCCCCAGCACAATTTCCTCAATCCAGCGTTCCTGAGCTTATTTCCCTTTGAATATTTAGTTGTTGTTTTTTGCTTCTCTGTTTTTGAGATGGATTGTTGTTACTTGTGCCTTTTTTTAGATTAAGTTTAAGGTTATTTCCAGCGTAATGGTCCGTCATAGTGCCTAAAATAGTTTTTCCTCTATTTATCTAAAAGCTTTTTTTCTGTGTTGTAATGGTTAAATCGTCTGCATACAAAAAATGTTTGGTTTCGTTTGAGCGAGGTAGTATATACGTTGAATAAGATCGGAGCCAGAGAACACTCCCTTTAGGTAAGTCATCTTACTCCAATGAATTGGATGGTAATAAAAAAAACAATAATAATCATCATAATAAACAATATATAACTGGTATAATTAATAATTTCTAACTATAAATAAACTAACTGTAGTCACTATCTCATATAATTTAATACATGTATACATCCATTTTGCATGTACTAATTATAGAAATAGTGCAAATGAATATACATAAATGATTTGTTAATTGCAACTTTGATTTCAGTCATTTCCTACAGACGTATCCTATCCGGAACCTAAGCAGACGTGATATTTAGCGGACACGTGCCGCCGTAAACAATTATAATACTCTTCGTAACCTGCTTTAAGGTGAAAGTAAAAAATCGAGAGATATTTCGATAGTAAAATATCATACGACTTTTAGGAAGCCGTTGTAGTGATGAAAAATTATACGCTGAGAATTAAAAAATGAAATATAATCGCTGGAAACAATGCGCACAGCGTGGTGCGGTAAAGTCAATAGTTAATATATAGGATATATATGTATGTATGTATGTATATATAGGGGATTCATTTATAGGTGTAATCTAGTAACCAGTCGGTCTGCTATGACGGTCGAGGGTGCATTAGTAGAGTCGTCAAGCTAACTCGTTTACTTTGTGTCCTAGGTTACCATTGATTTAATATTACTTCTTTAGCGTTAAGTTCGGTTGGTTGTAGTTGGCAAACAGGGTTTGCTATTCCTTCAGGAAGACAGTCGTAAGTATTCTTTTATCTTCGTTAAAGTTAGAATAGTAGTAGTTGTAGTTATAGTAGAAAATCGATAATAACGAAAGAAATCAAAACAAGGCTGCTCCCCACTCGTTATTATTTCGTTCGGAAAAAACCTTTGAAAAACGACGTCGTTTAGATGTAAACGAAATTGCGCCGAGTTTTGAAAAGTGTATTTTCGAAAATATACCAGAGAAATGGAAATATTTAATTTTTTTAAAAATAATTAATAAACTTTTAATCGGTAGCGATGTTATAATATTTTAGATCCGACGATTCTGGATTTGGCTTTACAGTTATTCTGAAGGTTATAATAGAGCATTGACAGAAACACAGTAAGATACATATTAAAAATGTAAATTCATACACGTTTCCATTTTTACGAGAAGAATTTTCAAAATAACCGAAACCCCATTAATTATCGATTACGATTAGCGATTTAGTCTATATCAACTTTCAAAATATCGAATACAAATATCCACGATTATCTCGTCCGATTTACTACAATTTATTAGTAAAAAGCCACGCTTCGTCAATTGTATCGAAATATACCTCTAATATCTATAATTCACCGAACACATAACCTCTTGTATTGCAAAGACTGAAATTATTTATTTACGATAGTCAAACACAAATAGGGTTTAAAATTAATATAAATAAAACTAAATATATGTGCAATGAACATGTAAGAGATAAAATATAAACATAAACACACAAAACGTGGAAATGGTTGATAAATTCATCTACTTAGGACAATTAATTAAAGTAAACAAAACTTAGAAGGTGAAATATCCAGAAGAATACAATTAGCATGGATGGCATTCTCAAAGCTTAGAAGCACACTTAAGGAAGTTAAAACACCGATAAGTCTGAAAAGGTGTGTGTTCGACCAGTGCGTTCTGCCAGTTTATATTAACAAAAAAACAAAAAAAAAAAAAAAAAATTAAACAAAAAATAAGAGTTAATTAGCGAAAAATGGAAACGTCTATGCTGGGGATCACTCTGAAGGACAAATGAACGAGAAAGCGCATACGTAAAACAACAAAAGTTAAAGATGCAGTAAGTATTATTAAACATAGTAAATGGAGATGGTGCGGACATGTGGCTAGAGCCGTGCGTCAACATCGTGGAAACCTGAGAGCAAACGAGCCTTAGGACGACCAAGGATACGGTGGACAGATGGAGTCCAAAAGTTCGGGCCATATTGGCGGGATGTAGCTCAATATCGCGGCGTCTGGGAAAAGTTGGGTGAGGCCTTCGTCCAGCAGTGGACTGATAATAGAAGAAGAAGAAGACGAAACTCGGCAAATATATATAATTCAACAATACTACATATCAAAAATCTAAATTTAACCAAGTCGTCCTAAAAAATTTATTCCGTACTCAGAAAATACAGCGGTGTGTAAGTAACTGTTTTAAATCGACAAAAAAACACCGTTTGATTAATTTTTGAAAAGATTAAAGGAAAATCCCATACGATACAGTCGTTGACACAATAAATATATACCATCATATTGGAAATTTTAATGCAAGAAATTTCAATTTAAAAGGTGAGGACATTGCAAATAAATTAGACAAAATGTGCCTCTCCTCTTGTACAAAATGTTTCGTTAACAACAGGGTATATAAATTAAGAATAGATGCCTTATAAACGATGTAGCATGAAGGCGATGCAGTATTCTCCTCAATCATTATTGAATGTACTTCAATAATTCTAAATATAAAACTTCCAATCCAGAAAAAAAAATAAACATGTATATCGAACTTTCTCAATTCGTAGCTAAGACCAAAAAAGGGCAAGTATCAATCTTGTTCCTCGCCGGATCGTCTGCTTCAAATGAAAGAATGATTTATCGCTCGAACTCAGTTAAGTTACACAGAAGAATTACAAGCACATTATCGCTTATTCGTTAAGCCGGTCTCCGTATTGTAGGTAGGCGACTACTTATCTTTTAGCTTGTTGTACAAAGTAGTGTACAATGCAATCATAATACGGTGTTAGCGTAGAATAGATACACGCATCCGGTAGAACTGACTGTAATCGCTTTGTTGTCACGACATAATGCAGCTCGCGTGTTTTTGGAGTGTGCTATATTATTACTGAGCGCATATGGTGTTGTGCGTGGTGGTTTGCCATTGCTTTCCACGCGATAATATTAGGATTATTTTTATATTTTTATTTTCTGACGATAATTTTTGGCCGATCGTATTCGAACTCGGTACCTTCAGTTTAGAAGTCCATGCTGGAGCCATTAGGTTATCCGGACGAGTGTAAACATTTAAAAATTGAATTGAAAAACAGATTCATATTTCGAAATTTTATAAGCGATATAGCGTATGAAAGTATACTCCTATTTCGGGAATTAGTGCTTAGTTCGTCATAGAAAATACGAATTCTGACCATGAAAAAATAAATTTTAAATGAAACCAAAATAAAATACAAAATGTTGTCAAGTTACTTCTTAAATAAAAATGAGATGTACAAAAATAAAGTCAGCATCTAAAAGAAAATCAGTCGGAATTATCAAACGATTTCGAATGTCGAAGAATATGAAGTCTACCGAAAGATTCAATTTTAAAATAGACGACAAAAAAAATAAACCAGAGTGACAGTTTGGCAGATGGAAATGGGAAAGCAAAAGAAAAAATCCTTCTACGGTGTCCGTTTATAAATTCGGAAGAGGTTGCAATTGTTTTACGATACCGTCAATTGTAACATCAAGGATGACGTAGTTTAGGAGGACGAGAATTTTTTGAAAGCTTAAAAATATGATTCGAATATTTCACAAAAATAAAAATAATTATTTTCCTTTTATTAAAGAAAAAATCGACTGAAACAATTTTATTCGGATATTTTGAAGATATATCGGACACGCTATTAAATATAGCGATAATATTAGCAAATAACGTTATAGAGAAAATTATTTAAATAAATTAAAAAAATATATAAATACGAAAAGTAAAATAATAAAAATTTGAATAAATTCATAAAGTACAAAAATTATAATCGACGAAGTACGTTTAGAACAAGTCGCATCTTTTAAGTAATTCTAAAATACTAACACAAAGAACGAGGTAACTCTCGTCTTACGAGGAAACAGAGTTGGGGATCAACAAAGTTAAAGTCATTATAATGAATTGGATGATATTTCAGAATAGAATAAGATACGTAAAAAAAATGAAGTCGCTATTATCGACAGGAGAATATGTTGGAATCATAAAGACGAATACACGCCATCAATGGCAATGTGTGAATCTTCAACGCGAACAGATGTCAAATAAACGTATGGAAACGAATAGAGAACAATGTATATTAAGGAAATGAATGCGAGCACCTCACAAAAATTTTAAACCGAATACATATATTTCATGCCCGAATATATATATATAATACATAATAGACCAATTAGTTTACTAACTGTGGTGAATAAAATATTTACAAAAATAATAAATAATAGAATAAAACAGATATTAGATGAAGCGCAACCAAGAGAACAGGCAGGGTTCAGAAGAGGATTTAGTACATTCGATCATATACATGTTATTACAGAAATAATCGACAGAAACAAGGTATATGAACAACTACTGGCGCTAGCTTTCATAGACTATGAAAAAGCTTTTGATTCCGTATACACAAGCGAGATAATTAAGGCTCTAAAGAACAAGGAGTAGATGAAACATACATAGAACTATTGAAGATGCAAATGCAAAATCGGCAGTAACATTAAACCAGAGTTTAGAGTAAAAAGAGGAAAGGCGATAATCTCTCGCCGCTGTTTTCATATCTGCTTTATAAAGAGGTTTTCAACAGTTGAATAAGCAAAACCTAGGAATTAACATCGACGGGAAATACTTAAATCACTTAAGGTTTGCCGATGACATAGTTTTGATAGCAAAAAGTGCAGATGAATTACAGTGAGAGAACTAAATGAAATTAGCAAAACAATGGACTTAAGCATTAACCAGCAAAAAACTAAAATAATCCTAATCGAATTTACAACAAACAAAGATATCAAACTTAAAGGCAAACATCTGGAAACAGTCCAAGAATGCATATATCTGGGCCAACTGGTTAGTATCACAGAATTATTGCATCAAGAAGTAAGTAGAAGGATCAGACTGGGATGAACAGTGTTTGGGCGGAATTCGGTTATTTTCAAATCAAAAATGCCACTGTACTTAAAAAAGAAAGCGTTAGATCAGTGCATCCTCCCAGTGTTGACATACGGTTGTGAAACGTAGACGCTAACCAGGAATTACAAACATAGGTTACAAGTAGCACATATATCAATGGAGAGATGCAGGCTATCAATCACTAAAAAAGACTGGAAGACGATCGAATGGACAAAAGTAGCAGATATAATAGAAAGAATAAATAGAGTGAAATGGCAGTGGACCGGTCATATAATGAAAAGAAGAGATCGAAGATGGACAACAAGAATCTCACAATGGTATCCATGAGGGGGAAAACCCTAGCGACGACCGCGTATGAGATGGGATTACGAGTTCACATAAAAATTAGGGAGTTGGTCAAAATCGGAAAAAATAACACAAAATATGTGGTTATTTCAAGGCTACACCATGAATTATTGGTTGATCAGCAGAATATGATGATGATGATATATATATATAAAAGAGCGTAGATGTTATATGAGTAAATAGCATTAACAATATAAATAATTAACTTATTTTGCTAATGATTATATAAATTTCGGGACTTTTATTTGTACCCATATGACATGCATAATGGTATTTATACAATAATATCGATATACACGTGTCTGAAATTTATAAGGAAAATTTTCAATTCAACTTCGTCGACGAAAAACATCGTACTTTTTCGAAAATGTGATAAAAAGGTGGACAACTTCGATAAATATGGAAACCGTTTTGTAAACTAAATATTATAAATTGGAAATGGCGAACATTTTCCACTTGAGGACGATCGTCGAAATTTAAAAGAACTAACGCCAGAAGAATTTTATTAGAGAACTTAATAAAAAGAGCAGAAAAGAAAAACAAGTTTTCCGAACAGAACAGCTTATTGGTAAACTTTTGTCGCTGGTCGAACTTTTATAATAACTGATCTGGATGGACAGCGTATAAATTGCAAACTAGTCGCTGAAATAGAAAAATATTTTCCAACCGAAATTTATGGTGCAATTAAATATATATATATATATATATATATATATATATATATATATATATATATATATATATATATTATATATATATCATCATATTCGTTGGCTCGGTCCGAGCATCGTGAAATTATGAGTTCCAATTCCTTTCAACCTTGTTCGCCACATGTCCCTATTTTACGCGAGTCTTATAACTTGCTGGAGCGATGAGGCCGCAGTTAATTGTTTATCCTATCTGTGTACCTGGTTTCCTCCGCGTATCCTTTTGCCTTCTAACACCCCTTCAAGAATTAATTTTTATCACGTGTCCGAAATACCTCATTATGCGCTGTATTACTATGTCTCGTAAGCGTAGATCCGATCCTATATCGTTCAAAACAGAGAGGTTGGTTCGTTTTTCTGTCCACGAGATTCGCAACATTCGTCGCCAGTAGAACATCTCAAAAGCATCAATGCGCCGAATATCAGCTGCTTTTTGTATCCAGCATTCCGAAGCATATAGAAAAACAGAGAAGACTAGAGTATTCATTAAGCGAATTTTCGTACTCATTCAGGTGTCGTGACTTTTCCATATATTTTGTAGTTGTCCCAGTGCCAATTTAGCTGTTGATATTCGATTTTTAATTTAATCAGTAGATGCACCGTGTTTAGTAATTAGTGATCCCAAATATACAAATTTATCAACTACTTGTATCGTATGCAGTTATTCTTGTCGATAATCATTATTTTAGTTTTTTCTCGATTTATTATTAATCCAGCTTGTTTACTTATGTTCTCAAGCTTATGTAAAAGGGTGAAAAGTTTTTCTTTTGATGAGGCGATTATTGTTATATCATCAGCATACCGTAAATTATTAATAATTTTTCCGCCTATTTTTATACCATCTTCCCATTTATCGAGTACTTTCCTACGTATCCATTCACTGTAAATGTTAAATAAAATGGGGCTCAGAATACATCCTTGACGCACACCTTTTTCAGCTTTAAATACGTCAGTTAATTTATTATTGATTTTTACTTTTCCAATTGTCATACAGCGCTTTAATTAATGTTATTAAATGTCGCGGTACGCCCATTTTTTCTAATAACTATATATATATCATCCGGTGTATCAGTTCTTGGACTGCTTCCTCCAATATCATCCAAATATTCAATTTTTTCCGTTCTGCCGTTAGCATTTTCAGTTCAAATGTAGCTATTGATGTTCGCTTCTTTCATGATTATGTACATCAGTGCCTGCCATTTCTTTCGTCCTATACATAAGTATTTTTCCTTCTATAACATCAATCAATAAGCCATCATATTTTAACACATGCCCTATCCATTTCATTATTCTTGTACTCGGTTAAAAACTTCTTCGATATATATTTAAAGAACTATTACGTTAGTATTATAACAACGTATTTTGATTCTAATTTTTCGAGAAAGTTTTCGAGAGTATAATCAAACTTTTTCTTGTTTTAATTTCAGCGTCGAACAGTCAGTCCTCTCCCGGGTGTGTATGTATCTATCTGCGCTAAAGCAATATTATGATTGCCTTGTATGCTACTTACACTACACAACAAAATATGTATATTTAAGTAGTCGCCTACCTGTGATACGGAGACGGCACTTATTGATGATAATGCGATAGTATACTGTACCGAACTGTTAAACCAACTGAATCAATCGGTAGAGTGGATCTATCAGATTGTTCAAAAATTTTGACAGGAGAGACCGAAATTTAAAAAACGTCCCGATAAAATTTTGCAAGAGACGGTCGATTATTATAAATTAGTAGACGTCGGACAAATAAACAGTAGTTAAATTCGAAAAATTTATTTATAAAGATAAATTGCTACATAAATCTTTCAAATGACGATCATCTAATTCGCTAGTGTTAGGTTATAGTTTAAATGTGTCGAAAAAATGAAAAAAATTAAACGGAAAATTTTCCTAAACGAAACAAAATAATACATATTCCGGTTATTAATTAACATTCGTTATCTATAAGATAAATTATCTTGGACACATTTTACGAGGAAAAAAATATTTATCGCTAAAAATATGAGCAAAGCGATGTCATGGTTGCAGAACATCCGTAACTTGAATAATTTTGGAGAGCTATGTCTAGCGACAGAAACACGTTCTCTCCCTTCTGTGTAATGCTTTATCATAATCGCTCAAGAAGTCCGGCAGCCAAGAAGAAGTTCAATCTGTTGAAAATAATGTAACCTCTTCGAACTTTAAGAAAACTGTAGTCAATATCGCGTAAATCAACGAATTGGAAGATCGTATTCGTGTATCGTCACACTTACACAGTATTTCGACACCAAACGTTCCCAATTTATTAGTTAAATAACGGCAGCAAATCCGGTTAATTCACATTTGCTTTTCTATTTAAATGGTGTTAAAACAAATTACCGGGTGTGAACACAAGTCCGGCTTATAACTTATGTTCATGTATGTACTAGAATTTTTTTTATTTTTTTTTTTAAATATATTAATTCGATTTAAATTTTGCTTTTTTTTAATTGTCATATTATTCGTTCTAGTCCGTTATAGATTATTTTTACGTACGATCAGTAGATGATACGGTGAATAATTGTGGTATAAAGGGTTCGTAGTCCAATGCGTTGGTAGTTTATGTTTTAATATAAAATTTTCATTTTTTTTTTTAAAACGTATATTTGCATCAAATTTTTACAATACAAAATCAATACACACCCATACACCCATGTTATAAGCAAACACACAAGCATCCCCTCACACATTCAAACTCAGTCACACGTCGAATACAGATTTTTTTATATATTACATATCCCGTCAAGCTGGCGCTTGTCGACAGGTATTAGCATGAAATATTCTAATTTTTATTGTAACTTAAATACTTGTTTTAATTACAGTTTCCATATAAAGTAGCTTACATATATACATACGCATATATATTACTCTGTTATTATTCATTTTCGACTCATTTTCACTCACACATAACATCTCATCTCCACTCTCACTAGCACTATTTTTCCTGTTTTCTGTAGTAGTACCCTATGGTATTTGCCGTATTGTATACTGCTCGATATATCCTCATCGATTCATCTCTTAATACCTTGGTTACTATCAATGTTCTTTTCGTTTTGTAGCCATTTGTTTAATTCGTGTTTTACTTTATTCTCCATCTTTTCATTTATGATATGTTCAGGTAGCACGTTAAGCATTTTCATTATAATATATTTGTCTGTTTGGTCTCCATATTTAGTTTTAGGTATTTGTGTCTGGTATTTTACTATATTCCTTAAGTCATACTTAACTTGTTTCCTTTGCTCAATATCTACTGGTTTTCGTTTTTTAAGGTAATGTATCATCCTAATCATCAGGCACAATCCCTTTATATCTAGAACATTTTCTTCCACAAGTATTTCGTGTAGTTTACCACAGTGTTTTCTCGCAACTAGTTGCAAACATTTCTTCTGCAATCTTTCGATGTTCATTATATATGATTTTTTTGCTAAGCCCCATGCATGTACTCCATACCTTAATCTTGAATCTATCAATGCGTAATAAATCATTTTTAAAGTTTGTTTATTAACATAATTATTTAGCATGTACATCGACGGTAATGTCGATCGTATTTTTTGCTATGATCTAATAGTCTGATTCGTTTTAGTCTGCGTATTTGCACGGAGTTGTCCAAGGGGCTAATTACAGTCCAATTCGTATGTTTATATAACCGCTCCCGATGATTTTATTGTCATCCTTTTAATTACATCAACTATGTAGTATTCCACGCTAAAGTCGTCGTATAAATAAGGTTTAAGGTTTTATTACTTGCGTACCGTAGAGCGTTTTCAACTGACCGAAGCGTAGAACTTTGATACATTCGAATTTTAACAAACTCGCATCCATACATCCATATTATAGCGTATACGCGGTTTTATAATAGTAGTTTATATTTTGAGGAAAGTTTCTTCATACAAACCGACATAATTTGTTAGTTCTGATTCTGAGTTCAGCCTTTTCCGTATCAGTTTATTTACGTCAGGTTAACTTCTGGTCCATGTACAGGTCTAGTAATATCTTTTTTGATTGTTACTATTTTGTATATTTCCTGGTTCTATATCACGATTTATAAATATTGTATGTATTGATTTATTATCACTTATATTTTAATTCGCCACGTTTTACATCGTGGCATATGTAAAATACTATTTGTTATTGTTTGACGTTCATCCGAGCACACAAAATCGGTTCCTCATCAAAAATTTATATTAAGGTCACATAAATCGTCTGTAAAAATAAGACACGATAACGGCCTCAGTACGCTTCCATGAGGAACTCGTGTTTTATCGGGTATATGTTGGATACGCCATCTCCATATTTTATTCGATAATGTCTATCGTATAGATACGATGAAAACGCAACTCGAAATATTTTTTTAACATTGTATAATAAGCCGTTATCCCATATCGAAACTAACATCTAGAGGAATACGGGCATCGCAAATCCTTTCCTCTTCTAAATCTTATTCAATTTATTGTACCTCCATGTACTTGCTGGGCTGTACAGTGTTTAGCTCTAAATCCGTATTGACGAAATTTCATTAACAGTGGCACAATTTTTTGTATCAGTTTTTGGAGTAATTTCGATATCACTGATAGCATTCAAATCGGTCAATATCAGGTATTTAGTATGACTACTATCTGGTGAAATTTTGACTGAGTAAGATTGATGACGGAAAACTTGATGCCGCCATCATCGAACCTCGATTGTCTGGGTTTAATAGTTTAGCGCACTGTAGCAACTATATCATAGTCACCTTAATTTATATGAAAATTGATTCGGATTTATTCGCGAATTTATTACGAAGACGTAACAGAATGTTTATCGAAAAAAGAAAAGTTGAAAATTTTGGACGGGGTTAAAGATTGTTTTTTTTTTCAAAGATAATATTATTTAGTAGATAAGAGTGTATCCTAACGTCAAGTGAAAACTGGTAAAAAATTATTTTCGCCGAGAAAGATAAATTTCGCGTAAATGAAATAATTTCTTTTAAAAAATGCCGTCGCAACTGCTTTAATAAAATAAAATTCTTAAAACTTTCTGAATTTTTAAAAGTAATATACATTAACCGGTATATGCACCCGCGTATGCGTTTAGGCGTACATTAATCTTACCAGGCGTACGTGAAGCATAATTGCCCGATATATTAGCGACGGTTGAATTTAATTCGTGTAATAGACGTGAGAATGTAATCCTTTCATAGTCGACAATGTAGTTGGTGAATTGCATTTAATGTCTGGAATATCGTTTAAACCGGACCCGTTCATGATAAAAAGACCAAAACGAAATATGGGAATAATAATAACCGCGATTTAATAATGATAATGACAATAATAATACTGTTAATAATAATAATAATAATAATTGTAATAGCGATAGTAAAAGTTGCGAATCCAGTATCTATACAGCAGCATCGCCGTCGTTATTTAGCCTATCTCAGGACAGCCAGATTCAGCTAACGATTTGACTACGGCTAGAGGTTTATGATTTTTCTTAGGTGTGTGAATGGAACAACTTTTAAATGAAAGTGAAATTGTAACAGAACGAGACGCTGCAGTTTCAGCCGGCATAGACTGTTACACGGAAATCTGACCTTATTTTGATATTTTACTTTTTATTACTATCCGAACGACGAAACTGAATAATAATACTACTGCAACTGATAATGATGATGATAATAATAATAATAATAATAATAATAATACCTTAACGTATTTCTAAGTAGATTGTCCTTAATCTTTTATATGGCGTACTATCGAATCTGATCAATCTTTAGAGAGAAGGTTAAAACTTTCTAGATATCGTCATAAAAGTAAATATTCAACTTAAACGTAGAGAATGTAAAAAATCGTAACGTGTCAAGATAAGGAGAATGAAATCGAGCTCAAAAAAAAAGAATTATAACGAAGATTCCTCCTTATAATCAGAAACAACATAAAAATGGTGTAAATCTATCTAAATATATAATATATATATATGTGTGTGTGAAAAATATCTATCTAACTGTAATATATATGTTTGTGTGTGTGTGCATGCGAATATATGAAGACGTACATATATAAACAAAATTTTGACATCTCCTTTATACAAGTGTAAAACGTTTATTTAACTATAAAGATAGTAAAATTACCCATTTTCCAGCGATTTATTTTTAGTTATTAACTATTTACACATATCTATAGACTTCAATATCTTTAATGACTGCACACAAATTAGTTACTTTGATACGATTCTTCAGTCCTATTGGCGAGATTATTTATACTGGTGGCTCTAAATCTCCCGATGTAGTTTGTTCCGCATTTATTATTTCTTCTTCGAACGTTACGAAAACCTTTAAACTACCGACACTTTCTTCAACATTTACAGCTGAGTGATTGTCAGTCTCAGGGCGCTTCGCTTTTACGCTTCTGCAAATATCAGTCAGAATGTAGTCACGGAGCGCTCTTAAGTCTCCGATTTCCAGTCTGTGTTTATGTCTGATGTGCGTAATCAACTCTATACGATCAGTGATTGAAAAGTTGCAGTTGCTGCGCTTAAATTATTCACGTTCCTGGATATTTATCTTTCTTTATTGCTGGGCTTTTCTTTATCTTCCTGATATATTTGCGGCCAGCTGTTAGTTAATTCGAAAACGAATTTCCATTTATTCCGTTAAAATGCGTCTTTTTCCCGGCTACGATCGTTGCTATTTATTACCAATTCCTTGAAATTATCCCCAACGACGATTTTATATTCCAATTCGGTCGGCCTAATGGTCTTCATCCATCGTTTAAAACAATCGTTTTGGGAATACGTTCGTAGATCGCTTTTCTGTTAAAAGTTGCCCCATAGAGTTTAATCGTCTTGTATTTAGCACGTATTCGGTGGTCTTTCAATCTTTCGAAGTTACACGAAGGATTTTGCACAGGAATCTGAAATTACGAGATTTGAGTACTTTTTTCTGCTGTCCTAGTCTATCTCGGCAACGGCTATGACCTGTATGAAAATCTTTGACCCGAAACCAGAATACACACCCAAAAAATTGGGAAATTTTGTTTTCTTCAGCGTCTTTTTTTCTGACACTTTATAAATATACGTTAAAAATGTCAGCCCTAAGTGCAGTTAAAATTTTATATCTTGGGCTCGGTTTCGATTTAAGGTATTTCGGAATATTTTTTTTATCTCTGAATGTGAAAAAAAAAACATTCATGACATTTCCGATATTTGTATGAAATTTTTGGTAATAAATGCGGAAATACTGAATTCGATACGATTAAAACAGTTATGTATGTAACGGTTTCAATAGTACAAGTTTCTTGTCTAAACATAACGAAAGCTCGGTCGTCCGGATATATACATATTTATATATTATATTATACATGATGGGTGAATAGTCAATGTACAGGTATTTTTCTGACCAGTATTATACCCGATTGAAGAAACTATTCAATTTTTTTTTACGATACAGTTTTTTAAAATTAATGATCATCATCAGTGTTTCAATTCGCAATCCGCTATCCATACATTAATTACTTTCGTTAAGCCTGCCCTATGGTTTCGTATTTAAGGTTGTGTGGGTGTTCCCTTTTCTTTTAACACGATGTCGACAAACGTTGTCCGTATGTATATACGCTACGGTCATGTTTGTTAAAGTGAGAACGAAATGATAATTAAATTTTAATTATTAGTAAGACGTTCTTTTATACGTAATTCGACTATTTAGTTCTGTTACGAATTTCGCTGACAACCATTTCGTTAATTTCGGTCATAAAGTTTATTTATTCCTGGAAGGTCCGCCGAATAAGGAGAAACATTATCAGAGAAAAATTAACAGTACAAGTGTGGTTTGTGCACGGATGATTTTGTGGAACAAAATCGAAGGCGAAGAAAAGAAACGAATTAAAGTACGAATAAATGATTTGATCAACAATTTTTACATCCCAGTCAATTAGTGTTCAATAATCATCCTATATTATTATTATTATTATTTTTTTTTTTTTCAATGTCTAGGAGTGTTTACAAGTTTCCGGACATAGTCATTTTCTTCGTAATTCTGCACATGTTCGTTTTTACGTCTTCTTGTATTTATTTTATATACGCTCCTGTTAAGGTATTTTATTTGGCCTTCTCCTTTTCCGAGTTTCTTCTATTATTTATAGCGTGTATTCGTTATTTCTCTGCATTTTTATCCAGTACGTCGGAGTTTTTTTTTTTTAGGATTCTTTTTTTTCTAATCGGTTTGGTGCTTCTTTAGTCTTCATCATTCCTATTCGCGATGTCTTTTCCATCCACGTCAAATTTTAAACATTTCCTACTAACGATTTATCTAAATTCGTAATGTCCGAACTATAATGCAGTATACTCCGTATTAATATTTTCATACATAGTTTTATTTTATTTTTAATAGTTTTAAATGTTAACGGGGTTCTTTTATTAACATTATGATCATCGACTAATTCAATTTGTTCACAACCGGTAATTCAATCCTTATAATAAGCTCCACTGAAAAGCCCTAATTACGGGAAAATTGACTATTATACTCTTGGCGAAACACCGGGTTAGCAGAAATAACGTAAGATGTACGTGTTATAATAGTAGCAGCCGTCTCAATTTTCAGAAGAAGAAAAAGAAGAAGAAGAAGAAGAAAAGTATATTTTGATTGATTAAATTTTACAAGAAAATAATAACTTATAATAAACGGTTCTATCGTTCCGAAATATAAAAAATTCCTTAACCGATAAACTTAATAATAATTTTAAAAAATATACACGAGTGATAGTTATAAACATTCATTGCTTAATGAAATTTACAGGAAAAATTAAACCTGCAACGTGTAATTCATAAGTAAGTTTTAAACACAATGGTTAAAATAATTTATAAAATTTAAAGAGAAAAACAAAAAATACAAAAAATATATCAAATAAAATTTATCTATAATATCATCGAATTTTAAACCTAATGCTACCCTAATAAGATATGTTTAATTCGTCTATGTTTATATTTTTTATACCTGTGTCGCAGAGACTGATAATCGTAGTTTCCAATTTCATTGACATTTCGGTCAGCAGACATTATGCATTAAAGAATTTTAGGGTCCTGTTTTTTATTATTTCTTGTATATAGGGATAGTTTAAAATGTCATGCACTGTTTTAACGGGCGTGTATCTGGATTTGTTCAACACTATTCTTAGGCAATGATTTTTCAGGAATAAAGTTAAACGTAGGGACAAAGTATACAACATAATTAGTATTTTAAGCTGCTGAAAAAGAAAGAAATTAAGAGGGAAAAAAGGAAAATAATAGCTTCTTCTTCTTATGTCCTACGAAGAGCTTTAGCAATTAAAACTTCCTTTCTCTTGTTTCTGCATGAATTTTTGACCACGTGTTCGTCCATTCTTTGATGTTATCCAACCTCCTCAACTTCTTTCCACAACTATTTGCCCTCGGATAATTAGTTACAGTAATAGTTTGAAACAAACAAATTATAGTTCGCGAAGTAACATTCAATTACATCAGCGTAATTATTTAAAAATATTACGTAAAAGTAAAAATTACGCCAACAAATAATAGAACAAATTTTTATGCTATATAATTATGTAACAAGGTTAACATTGTGCTTGCGATTCACGTTTCCACAATTTCGATATTTTAATTTAACCACGTCGAAATTGACAAATAATGATGAATGTAAAAACGAGCGACAAACTGCAGAAAATACAACAATAGAATGTTGATATTTACGTCATCATCGTAAGAAACAATTTAACATGACGAATTCAAATCGATGTACGCTGTTTCCTCTAACGATAAAGTAAACATCAGATGTTTACAATATTTTGTTGTATTTTCTTGTAGTTTAAGACGTTTGTTTAACATAACTTGCAAACAGGCGATAAAAGAAAAATTTCCTTAAAAGTAAAAGAAAAAAAAAGAGATAATTTTAAATTAGGTCATCGACCCGGTTATTTTTAACCGTTAGAGAAGGTGCATGTTCAGTTGACAGATGCTCCCGGGCTTAAAATGAGTCCTTTAAATACGTAACAAGAGACTATGATTAGGGATAGCTCAAAACTTGCAAATAATTATAAAATATGTTTATTGAATAATAAACTATAATTAATATATAAAATTGCACGCGGTATGTACACGACAACTTATATATATGAATCGAAATAATTAGAATCAAAATCATTTTTGATAAATAATATCTTTTAGTTAATAAGTTCGTTATATATTGTAAGTAGATGCGCAACATTTGTGTGTGGTGATATACCATAAGTCAAAATAAATTGTTTAATCGTTAATTTTAGTACAAACTCATGAAACCTAAGACCTTTTCAAAAACCATTATAACGTCATCTTTTAAATTGACATTCTCCGATACAAACATCCCACTGGAGGGAGGTATGGTGCGCGACGATTAGACAGTGCGGCGGTACGAAAAAAACATCCAGACAATCTTAACTGAGGAAATAAACGAGATTACGAAATGGAACCTCTCCAGATGATTTTATCGTAGTAAATCTATCGCATGCTCTTGCCAGACTCATTGAATCGTACGTGGTGTATTATTTTCGACGAACTTTTTCGATTATTACTGCCATCGAATCTATACCTAGTACTTATACGACCTGAAACGTTAATTATTAGATACGTCCTAGATGTCTTTCACACTTTTTCGTTCGTTCGTATGGAGCTAAAAGTAATATACTTAAATATCGATTAAGAGTCCAGATATCCACTATGCACATCGTGTCTATTAATATTATTTGTATTTAAAACGAATGATCGAGTGTTTGAAGTTCCCCACGTTCACATAATGGTTTTGAATCGATTTTTCATTTATTCGATGTATAGGTGCATCTACGCTGCACCATTCCCGTCGTTTCCCGAAGGTTCTATGCTATGATTCTGTACTGGATCTACGTTAATGACTTTACTTTTTGTCCATTCATCTTTTCATCTTTCCTTCCAGTTTCTTGTCGTGTTTTCCATATGTACTGCCGTTTTCCACGGTGGCTGTCTAGATCTCAGTTCCCTTATAGGTTTTACAGTCTTTATGCACATCTACTAAGATATTCTCCATATGTATAAAATTTTCCCGAAGTTTTCGAAAAGCCTCTTCTCGTTTTAATTTTAGAGAAACAATGTGTGCGAGAACAGGAAATCAGTCTTTATTCGTCGACCTTAATGTGCCGCTAATTATAGAATATCACAGCTTCGGGAAAGGACCTTCTCACGGTTATAAGAGAACGAACAGAAAGTTCGGAGGACTTTAGATTTTGCACTCTTCTATATATACACATCTGGAAAGAAATAACTCTGTTAATATTTGTTTCAGCTAGTGGCCATGTTTCAACTGCAAATTAAAAGAGTAAGCAGTTTAACAAATTTATTTTAGTTTTTGTTTCTAATCTGTTATATCGAGTTTTGTTTTACTTCTACGTAAAACGGAATCTTTATTTTCCGCTGCTCCGCATTATAGTTACAAGATTGTGGTCCGAACTGTTTATTGTAACGATATTACCTGAATTAATTATTTCAGAAATTTCATTTTACAAACGTCCCATTATCTATCTCATTATAAACTCCATATAATAATAATTACGATTTATTTCTTTCGCTTTGAGTAGTATTTCATGATCAGCAGAATCGTCTAACATGCGCCCGATAACGAAAGCACGTATTTTCATTTTTTATCGCTAATCGTTTTATATAACCCATATATAATCGACGAATGAATACGTACATTAAAAAATTTCCAGAAAAAAAAAAAATTAAATTTAATCATCACTTAGAACAGGCGATATAAAATCAAAATCTACTACATTTCACAAGACTACATCTTTGTAAGATGAACGTTTTGCAAACTACGCGTACGGAATTAAAACTTATTTACGAATTCGGTAAAAGTTGCCAGCATTTTGTTTCTGCTATCGAAAAATCCGAGTTGGCCAATTCGGGGAGGAGACACATCGTACGGTTTTTACGTAATAAGAAGAAACTGCATTAGTGATTACTTCCCGTTACTCGAGTATTCTTAAACAGATGGCGCAAGCTGATATGTAACTGCTGGATGGCTAAAACGAAACCGATTAATTGTAAATGAAAAGAAAACAAAATATCTAATTTTATCAATTCCTTCATTTGTGGAATGGTATGAAACTTATGCTAAACGATAAATATGAGATAGAAAGAGCGCATGAAGTGAAATATTTAAGAATTCAGTTTGACTGTAAGTTAATCTTTTGTACCTAGCTAAAAAACGAAGGAAATTGAATTACTTTTTTCGTATGCGTATTAAGTCAAAAATTAACCAAAAAATCCTTCTCCTAAATATTCAAGACAAAATGTTGCCCATCACGGAATACTTTACGAGATCCAATCGAGAGGGGGATGGTACAAGTACCGAAGTTCAATAAGTATTAGTATTACTCCAGAATTCAAGCTACATATATAAAGGCGCTATAATTTATAACACGTTGCCCGTGTATATAAAAACCGACTTAAAAAAAATTTAAAAAATGTCGCAAGCCTTTAAAGAGGTACATAAAAAATGAAAAGTAAAAAAAATCGTTTGTTTTTGGAGTTACGGGTTTTCTACAAATTTAGATTTACGTATATGTCGGCTACTGCCGTGTGTGCATTTGACAATACCCGGGTTCGCTTAATTAATGTATCGTAAATTATATTAGATTAGGCTTATCCGACATTTATAACATTTTTATTTTTTCTATTTTTTATCAGCAACCGTGTAATTATTTTGTAAGCTTGTTTAATTTATTTTTTTCGTTATAAACACTGTAGTATGTTTTAGAAAATAATTGTTTCGTTTATGCTGCTATCGCGTTTTGCAGCATGTTGTTGTAAATCGTTTTATATATAAGAAAGTAAAATCGAGCTTAGTTTGATTTGATAAATACGCTAACAGCTTCGCGATTATAGAAGGATGTAATACGATGTATATTTAAAGATTATTAACAGATTAAATTAACGATAGATCAGCTCTCGTTTCGTGTGATAATTAGAATAAACAAAATTACACAACTGAAATCACATAGAACATATTAAGAACAAAAGAAAATATCAGAGATGTACCTTTGTACGGGTCATTTCAGAAAAATATTACGATGAAACTTTAACGAAACAGAGATTAGCTATTCTCATACCTTTAACGACAGACAAAATATTACTGAACTGAATGTACCGAAGTGAACCAATTAAAAACCATAGTAATAGTAATAATAATAACGGTAACTGTAATACTGATAATGGTAACAATAGGAAAAAAAAAATTAAAAGGCTAGGCAGTAAGCGGCCTTTTCTCGCGTTTCGAAGGGATGCTCCTAGTTAGTTGTTTCGTTTTGTTCCGTTTTTATTATAGAATTTCGCTGCCAGCCTATTGATTCAACTACCGTCAGCTACCAGGAAGCAACTTCACCAGCGAAACTTTCAAAAGGAAGAAGTAGCTGTGGAAATGGGCGTAGAATTACGAAAGCACGTTCAAATTTTTCAGCGAATATTTTGTTTTTTTCTCGTATAAGGTAACCCGTTGGTAAAGTAGAAAACATTTACAACGATTTCTTAAAAAGTAAATTTCTCAATGTGTGCACCAACCTTATATATATATATATATATATATATATATATATATATATATATATATATATATATATATAACTCTTGGCTATATCCTACACAAAAATATAGCCCAATTATTGTAAAATATACAACCCTCCCAAAATTTAATATAAAAATATTTTATATTTAAAATAATATAGTAAAATAGAAAATATATAATTTTAAGTTTTTCGCAAAAAAAAAATTCAGACACAGTTCGTTTTCGGAAAAATTGTTTAAATTAGTTTTCTCTATTAGAAGTAAAATATTATCCGCATTAACCTTTTCTACCCACGCATAAACCCGTCAATGATGAATTTTTGTTGAGGGTTCTAGATGATCCATAATGTTTCAATTAAAATATTGTCGAACTTTTTTTTTTTTTAATTCCACTTAATACGTAAAAAAATAATTATGATACATAAAAAAATATACAATCGGCATATGTGATTAATAAATTATTTATAAGAAACAATTTTAATTGACAACATTGAGCGTATAGTTTGTGACATATTCAAGTTAGAAAATAGCGTATTCAAATGTACATCGTCTGAATAATACCTTTAATTACGCTCGAGATCAGATGTATAAAATATTACAAATGATAAATTTAGTTAAATATTAAAAAATGTTTTGTGTAAATATAAAATATCCATAATTATAAAATAATATTTCTCGTTCTAACCAATTTATCAGTTTTCTAAACAATTCGAACTCGGATTAACAATAAAAGTTTTAAAAAATTTCTATTCTAAATTTCCAGTAAAAATGCATAGTTTTACACACACACACATGTATATATAATATGTAAATATATGTCTGTATTTAAAAAAAAAATTAAAAGTAACTTTTGAATTTTCGGTTTATTATACGCATTTTTTTAAAAATTCGCATAACACAGAATTTGCCAAATATATCCCGACCTATCGTAGTAATATATTTTCAAAACGCGATTTCATCTAAATACGACAATATAAATATATAACACATGAAAACGTCCTTATAAAAATTAAATTCTATCAAATAAAAAGAGGCTAAATCGTGAGTTATAAACAAACTTTTTTAATAACGAAGCATCATTTAAACGAAGATGCAGAAATAACAAATGAAAAAGAATTTAGCAACAATATCCGAACATATTTAATGAAAATCGACTAAATAGAAGAAAGACATTCCAGTACCGTACGACACACGTGTCAACTCGTAATCCTAATTTACAATATTATCGTCATATTACATATATCCAGATGACTAAAAAATAAAGTGTACGAACAGTGCTGCGTTCTTTCGAAAACGTTGGGAATTAAGATGTCAGATGGGAGAGCTAATACATGTACGAGGCAGTAGCCCAATTTTCGAATGTATTAGAACGTGAAGCGCAGCTGAAATGGAACTGGGCAGGTTGTGTGGAAAGAAAAAATGATGACAGGTGGACGAAAATAATAACCTGTTAAGGGAAAGATACAGAAGTCGGAATCAGCTGAGCACAAAATGAAAGGATAGTCGGTGTAAAGTGCATGGAAGAGGCCGATTATCGCCATGGATGGAAGAAAAGGGGGAACAATTACATCCAGTAGTGGATTAGTATAAGCGTATCGTGATATATATATATACTTTTATAACGATTTTTATACCGTAAATAAATTATAATTTAGGGTTCGACAAGTATCGTAAATTTGTTTATTCGGCACTGTGTTAAAATATTCTTCTGTGCGATAAAGTAAAATTAGAATAGTTAAGACATTAAATTTCAACAAAATATTTATTTGGCTCGATAAGAACCTAATTGGAAATATTACAGCCACATACACATACATCTTTCCAATCATTTATCTATCTAGCTGTTTGCCTTTCTGTTTATCTATTTAACTATTATATATCTATGACTATTTATATATCTGTCTATTCACCTATCTCTATCTGTCTGTCCATATTTATGCTCTCTCTCTCTCTCTCTCTCCCTATATATATATATATATATATATATATGCATTATAAATACGTAGAACATAAAGTTCTCTACAAGGTAATATGTAAATAAATAATTCGAAAGCGTCAATTTATTATTCTGGGGCAAAAATAATTTACGTATCACCTACGTACTAATGTGTAAAATACGACATTCGTGCAACAAAACGCGGATGGATTAACGAAAATGTGAAATCTAAAAATAAACAAGGTCGCGCATCAAATGCGACCGCAGACAAGACGACAAAGAGTGTTTACCTTTAACCCTACTATAATTAATTACTTCTTAATCATTCCCCACGTCAGGACAGTTTGGTCCCATTAATTTTCCAGCTTCTCCTTTCGGAATTATTGTATACGAGCGTCGTACGATAATTTCGGTAAGATAACACGTTTTCATCTGTCGTCGTTGATGGTTAGCTATTTTACGAATGTCGCGCTGCAAGAACCAAGGATAACGTTCTCAGATTGTCGTACTTGGGTTATCAACTTTCATATTTTTACCGATTTACGTTCATATTCACATATGTTTCGGATTGCATTATTTCATAATGTAATAAACGATATACGATTTTTAATTACGATTTTAATTAGCGTTTACGAAAAAAAACAACAACACGAGATTTAATCGAGCATAAAAAACAAAACGATTAAAGTATTGTACGCGCGTGAAAAGTAAGCGAACATTTAAAATTAGTTCAAAATTTTTCCCTTATTCGAATTACAATTATTCCTGTTACAGACGTTAATCGCTAGTTTATTGCGATTAGGTGTTTTTACTTACGTTAATTCACCACTACATTTACATTATTATAAAACGTTACACCGATGTGTATACATTTTTATATACGTGTGTGTGTGTGTGTGTGAATACACGGATAATATAAATATATAAATGTGTATATTTACATATGTTTTTAGGTAGTTGTTAATACTTTTTCACGTATTCAGAAGAGTATAATTATGATCATTTAAACGGGACAGAGAACAGAGAAACGTTAAAAATTACAGCACACATTAATTTGTAATATCCATTGTTCAAAGGTGACGAGGTGCTGAACAGTGAAACCAGAACACAGTGGAGACATCTAGCTTATGTATACATACATACATACATACATTCATATATAGTATCGTAATTAATAAAAGTTTTTAAATGGGACATAAATAAATAATCAACGAAGTCATTCTTACGACGAGGATAATCGATACATTAAATAATGCGCAATGCTTTTAATTTACAACATAAAAGATTGGCGATTAATTAGTGTTATCGCCGTTTATTATATGCGTAATATGTAGAAAATATGAAACGGGTAACAAAACTATAGAAGATGGTCTATTCCAACATAAACGAGTCAGTTAGGCTCTGGGAAAACCTTCGAGGCAACGTGGTAGGACCGAATTTGATCCATAATGAATATTCCGGTATCTATCCTGTTCCGTCAAATTATTTTCCTGGGTATGATGATTTATTTGTCGTTTATAGCAGATTTCCTAGTATAGGATAATGTTAATATCGGTACGTTTGCAGATTTGACAGTGTTTTCAATGGCAGAGTGATGAGCTTTTTGAAAAATTACAGAGGACTTTAACGTTAATTTAAACCTAATTAAAATTTTACCGCATTAGAATGGATGATACGCACGTTACTTTTACCTTAAGTAACGTAACCTGTACACCTACAAAATTAAATGGGAAATTAATTATTCGGCGAAATAATGTTAAATATTTCATTATTTACCCAGATAGTCAATCAAAAGATAAAACAGTTCAACATTAAATTTAGACAATTGAGATTCTTGGCAAGCGCTCCAACCTATTTTTTTTTTTTTGGGGGGGGGGGCATTAATATAGAAATTTAAATTGAAGCTTATATAGGAATACAACTCGATGTTACAGGTTTACGTCAAGGATGAACACTACAGCAGTTCAAATTAAGGCTATTAAACCTGTCGTCTTTCCGGCGTGGTATATTTACATCGAGACTTTAACATAATGTTCGGGACGAGACCAAATATTAAGTCGTTCAACTGTATATAAGACGCTTAGAGCCTCATCAAATAGGTTAGCCGTAGGAAATTCGATGTAATTTAAACTACTAAAGGATTCAATTGGAAAAAACTAATAGATGTTGACGACGTGTAACGAGTTACGGTCAGTGACAAGTTATAAGTTAAAGAATATATGTATTCAGAGATGTAGAAGAATCAAAAGTGTTGTTTTTTAACTTTCGAATTACGTACGACTAGTTTCCTGATCTCCTCGCGACATTCCACCGAATTTGAAAATTTTCTCGGCGACTTATCATATTTTTCGAAATGTTATTACATTTTTCCGGAGAATTTTTTATTCCACAAAAAGAAAAAGGAATCGGGACAAAACGGATAAAGATGAAAATCTATTGAAAAACGCGTTTCCCAATAGTGGATTATCTCGTATTTTGTGGAATTACTCTTTCTTTTAGCCGAAATTGACAACCATAAGAAAGTTGATAGGATTGTTGTTTTTTCAAGTCATTTCGAAGTAAACAAATGCGCGGACTCTGATAATATTTAGGTATTTGTTAGATTTCACCGAATCGTGTTGAAAAAAAAAAATTATCTAGGTCAAATGCACTCATTCGATTAAGTTATCAAAATATAATTTTCTCCATTGCTTTCTTTTCCTCTTCGTAAAACAAATTTTCATATTTACTAACGAAAAATGTTTAACTTCGCGGTAGACATTTATCTAGCTAGTATCGATGTATCAATAGGCATCAGGCGTTAGAGCAACTTTCGTATAAACTATATACAGTTTCGAAATTTCCAAAAAATCTAATAAAAATGAAAACCATAATAGTAATAAGGAATACGAAAATTTACGATTTTTCCGGTTAATCCGTTAATGGGAAAAATTTCGTCCAGTCGTGTTCATGCAATTTATTATTTATTTATTTGCATAAATTTTTTTTGCCACGTATAACTCAATTGTAAAATTTAATAGGCCTAGATAAATTTTGAAGTAACATCGTTGACCGTGTTTTACTATTTAACCATACGGTCCATAATGTTACTAATAAGCAACAAATTTTTTGACATGTTCTATAAGCTTCGAAAATGTTTATTAACCGAAATCATGTGGGTTTAAATGCAATCGTGCACCTTTAACTATCGGTTTCCTCATTACGATTCGCATATATATATATTTATATTTGATATATATATATATATATATATATATATATATATATATATATATCTATAAATAGTATGCTTAGTAAAGTCGCAATTTTTTTTATGTTTCTGTAAAATTTAATCAATAATACTGCATATATGTAATAGCATATTTTTTGGAACATCCTAAGTATTAGATTGATATGATTGCATAATTTTAGTTTTAAATTATTGCACGACAGTATTTAATTAAGTATTTTAAAAAAATAAGACAGTATTTAAAAAAAATAAACGAATTTGTAGCAATTGGCCAAATTTTCTTTTAAATGGAACATTCGAAAACACAGTTGCTTAAAAGCTTTTAAGTCGACGATGTATGTACATATAGAAAGAAATACCCCATACACATGTACACATGCGTGTATATACATATCACACACACAGATATATATATATATATATATATAATATCGAATAAAGGAAATATTATAAATCTGAGATTCAAAAATATCCCATCATCGCAAAGTAGTTATCGTTATACCCACGATTTTTTACAAAGTACAATACACCGTAGAATAATGTACTCTACACGCAGCGCGTCAAAGCCTGAATATTAGTCCGAAGCGATTGCATATTAGGGACAAAGACGCACGCGACAAAACTGGCCATCTGTTTCTTCTTAGGAGGAAAAATGTTGGTAGCACGCTTCAACATCCGTAATATCACCTGTCCGTTTTTAATATCAGCTGCTGCTGTGTTTCATTGCATGCTCGTATAATAAGGCTAGAATTCCCGCATTTTGCTACTCATCGCACACCTTTATGTATACGACATTAGTGTACTTCGTTGTAAGTATTTCGTACGAAGGCATATATTTATATTTTCTTTCAGTCAGTCAATGCTATAAATTTTAATAAGTGAAGATTTTTATCCATTACTGGAACAAAAGTTCGCAATAGTTTTTGTGCACTTTCGCGAACAGGCCAGTTGACACGTCGTTAAGTTAAAAAAATGAAATAATATTTTATATTCGGTACCGCGGTAGTAAAAATCAGTACAAAATACTCAATATTTTTATCTTCTTCGATTATTTTATATCATGCGCCTAATAGTGTGTGACTAATACATCGTGAACCAGTCGACGCCAACACCAACGCTGTGCTGATTCCTTCTCTTCCTAGTCAGTAGCCAATTCGAACTATACACGCATTACATAGTTATAATTCGCCGGTAGGAATTCAGTTCAATCTGTTCGTAAATATGTTATTTTCACGATATGGAAAAACTACGATTCGTGATAAAAAACCTTAAACCGACGAACGTATTAACGTTCCACGTTTTTCCATTTGCAGTGGAAACTCGGATGACGAAAGTCGCAATAAAGATTTTTTTCCTTTAATTCAATTCTCGAACTAACAAGGTATATATCATCATCTAGATGGTTTGAAGAAGATGAGAGGTTTGAAAATCAGACATCTTCATACTCCTAAAATAACTAATTTTAATTTAGAAAGAAGTTTTATATATATATATATATATATATATATATATATATATATATATATATATATATATATATATATATAGTTTATGATTCTTTCGCGTTTGAGTTTTCTGCTATTATCTGTTTTTGAAGAATTTTGGGTTGCCAGCGGATTATTATGATTTTTTTTTTTTTTAACTCGGATAAATATTCGACTGTCGCTTGACAAATTTAATCATTTGTGTATTTAATGTTGAAGTCTCTGTGTAGAGTTTAGACTCACACACACATCTGGCAGCTCCAGCCAGCCATTGATATGTAAGGATTGGGAGTACACACATACCAGGGGAGCTGTAGCTATCGTTCGTAGTGCTTTGTTTCGATATATGTGAAATCTTTTTACGTTGCTGTTACATGCCATACCGGTTTCAAGATCGTCTTAGAAGGAAAAGAAAATATAACAAATATGGCTTTCCTGTTAACCTTTCAAAATATTTACCAACAGGACGAGTACCGGAAGGAAATTCCGATTCAAAATAATTTACGAATGGACGGATTTATTTTTGACGATAAAGCGGCTTTTGTATTTTGTAATTTAGAAAATGTACAAATATGGAAATTTTACTGGAATCAAACTTTGTCGGTATACTCGCGACGTCTTTTTTAATAGGTAACACTTCGAATTGGTAACTATTACTTATCCACTAGTAAAGAAATGAATCGAGAGGACGGCGTTAATGTTGGCGTCGACTGGTTCATCACGATGGTTAAAATATCAAAACGAGAAACAACGGTTTTATGTACAACCTACAATAACGCTGAGGTAATAAAGAAAATGATGATACCGACGATTATCTTGTAACAAGCGCGATGAAAGATAAAGGAAACAGGAAGTGTTATAATGAACGGTTAAGGATTATTACATGTACCGGAGTAACCTTGACTAACGTAAGAAAAGAATCGTACATATATATAATATGTATATATATAAACACGTATACGCTTATATGTAATACGCGTAATTATATGGAAAATAATTGGGACAGTATAAACGATGTACACAGTGTATTCCTTTACGGAGGTACACTTCAATTATCTTTCGTAAATGGATTTTTTAAAAGAGCGACAGGCCTAACGAGATAATGTCGCGTGAACTTCGCTTGCCGTTATACGTTTAAGTTAATTTACAATTCGAACTAATTTACGAAGTTCGAAGAATAAGCGCGTCTTCAATTTCGATTGATACTGTTTACGTAATTAATACGAGAAACGACTTTAACTTTTGATTGAATTCGAGAAGGACAGTTTTACTACGTTAACCGGAAAATTCCATCATTTTGATTGTACCGTCAGAAAAAATATCTAGGAGGTGCACGATGTGTACCATCGCAGCAGAAACGAGAATTACCACTTTTCTTCTTTGAACAATGCGTTATGTTAACATACGAATATCTTACGACGATCGTCTAACATAGAAGTTAGATAGTCTTCTTTTGTTTTTGTTTTTTGTTTGTTTGTTTTTTTGAACTGAAATAAAAATATTCTCTATTCTAGCTTTTAATACGATTCTACTAGACCTAGATAACCGCACTTAATTTTCGCATAGCACCCGAAGGCCATGTGAAACAAATATGAAAAAATTAATTTCATTCGTCATGACTTAATAATTTGGGTTGCTTGGGTATATTTGTGTCTCTCTTATATGGGTACCGGTACATCGAGGAATGCCCGACAATAAAATTGTAGATTCATTAGCGAAAGCGAGGTTTTCTAATTGTACGGGCATTCTCTCTAGTTTCTAAGCAAGATATTTTATATGTTTTATACAGTAAGTTGGGAATATGTGGATAATATACTCGGCAATATCGATTACAATCGTCTCTTCCTAAATTTCCACGATTTTAATATTAAGCGTAAAGAAATTGTACCTATCAGAGCAGATTGCGATTCCGGAATTACTTGTTACCGGATTATGTAACTTAAAGAATTTCCTTACCGCCCCTTCTCAATACTGGACGTCTAATTTGCAAACCTGATTATGTATTATTCAAACGTCATTCTCTAATAATGTTACGTTCTGAACCTTAAGTTACCGCGCACTTCATGTAACGGTCCATCATACATTCTATTGTCCGCAGCGGTGATAAACTACAAGTACACTTTCCGATTTTTACTTCTGTTTCTGACTACATGTGATAATTAATTTTTGCGCTTTGTATAGTTCTTTTATTACTATCCTATCTTTAAGATTAAGGTTTATTCTTGCTATAGTTTGGTCCAAAATATTCCGATCGAATTTATCGAATATACTTTCTCTAAATCTATCATTGCAATAATATATACCGGTTGGTTTAATTCTAATTATTTTTCAAATCACCATCTACAGTTCTAATATGGCTTCTTTTTGTCATCTTCCTGATCTGAAACCATATTGCTATTCGTTTATTCTATTTTGTATTCTATTAAGCAGTAATACTATTTTTGTATGTCTGAGCAATGTGTCAGTAAGCTTATCAAGTCTTCTTTAAATAAAGAAGGTAAACATTCCCGAGGAGGATAAAATGCAATATAAATTTTCAAATTCGAAGATTTTGAAGCGAATTGTATAGATGGAAATCCGATTTTAATGCAAAGCTAATATATTCGTTCTTGCGTGATATTGATTATCATAATCCATTGAAGGAACTAAATACTCATCGGGCACTTTGAAATTAAGTAACCTTAATACATAAACTCTCGATTATCTCCGGTCTCTCTAGGATGGATTTAAATGAGCATTTTGCGTTGATTTGAATTGGTTTCTTTTTTTGACCTTTTGAAAAATTTGCGAATTACCCGCGGAATTGGGTTATCCAAGGTTGCCAGGCCACCCAACACTACGAATAATCGTGAGTCTACTATATATATATGTATATATACACATATGCGGTTTACATAAGAGCTAATGTCGGTTAAAATACGAACACTGAATGTAACTAATTAAACACATAACAGAGTCACTCGCAATACACCTAGGAATGAACGCACATAGGTAAAACGAAACTTTACAATTGTCCACACACACGCACACATACACACAGTACACCGGAAAGTACTTATATAATCCTGTAAAGAAAATTTCAAACGTATTTTGTACGTACGGAAAAAAATATAACAATAATATTTTCAAGTATCATATATCGGACGTATATGAAAGAAGTGGGACAAAAATTTTAATATGAAAGCTGGAGATTATTACACGGACACACACACTAACGCACGATGAAATTACCGTTTCTTTTCATTTTTCCCCGTCGATTTTAGCGAAGAACCCGATTATATTTTTGTTATTTATTTGTATTTTATACATTTTTCTTCTCGGGTTATTTTATAATATCGGCGCAAAAAAGTGATTAATTAATTAATTAATTAATTAACTAATTATGGGGAAATCGGGGCATATTACTTTTTTTTCTTCTCGGATCTGTTGTAACATTTTCTTTTCCCTCCTCGCTCGTCTTAATTATTCGACGGTGAATAATTACCGACATGAATTCATTACGCGTGTAGACGTATGTTTCTTGTTTCATTCACGATGTCCGCTATGTGCTACGTGAAATTTTTATTATCGCTAACAAAATTTTTAATTTTCCGATTGAGGCGAAATGTAACAATTTTTAAAATATTTTATATAAAAATACATTACGGAAGTTATTTACAGGAGTTTATCCACCTTAATTGACTAGAAAACTGGACGGATTTTTAGCGTAATATCGTTCAACCCAACTAAATGTGGACACATTTTTTATTCATCAAGAAACGAGTACATTGTCCAAGTCGACATCGGGTAACTCGTAAATTCCACAAGTAGATTCGGTTCGCTAACCCGGAATGCTTATGGATAAACATTTAACGTGGCAGGATCATGTAAGACGAGAAGATCTATAATGGATAGGGCTGGACAGGTATGACCGTTATGAGCACGAAAATAATTTCTAAATCTAGACTTAAAGCGGAATATCCACTACGGAGATGTGAGTTAGAATTATATTCAACAACGAGCCGGAGTAACTTTAACAACAGCAGTCTATAATTCTACGTTCAACGGTATTGCGACTTATTATGTATCGAACGAATTGCACGCGGACTTGAACGTTCCATATTAAAAGGATGTCTATATGAAACAATACAGAAGGTTTTATGAGGAACTTCAATTTAACCTAAAATTTATTGGTACATCAAAAGTTCAGTATCGAATTTCCAGCCAGATCTAGCAGACGGCTGAAAAGGAAAAAATGCTATCGACATGCACTTCCAATTACTCGAGTGAGCTGAGATATTGTCAGAGAATTTCTACAAGGAAAACTCAAAAGATAAACGAACAATTTTCTTCTTGAAGACCCAAATTAGGCAATTAGTTGGAATTGTCCGATTAATATACATTTTCATTATTATTCCACGCCGATCTTTTCTCCTCTGTCCTTCATTCTTTCCTTTTCACGATCACTATTGTTTATAAAAAGAAATAAAAACGTAAAAAAGAGAAAACGATACTGTATAATAAATACTCTGTGGTATAAAATTTATAATTTTTCGAACGAAAGTTTATAGTGTACGACTTTTGTTTTCATACCGGATTTTTATTATTACGTTCTATATATTCTAAATTACGTTTAAAACTATATTTCAAACAAATCATTAGTATTAATACAGTCTCGACGACTGAATATTTAGTTAACGTTTATTTAATAACGAAAACGATAATATTAATCATATAGGACACGTTGATAATATATTCAGCGCTATCCGATGTATATCTGGCAATGATTCATCTGGATAAGTGTAAACACGCGATATATTTAAATACACGCATTGCCGATGACCTGCTCGCAAATATTTCTGAAATTAATGGTCTATACGCATTCCGTTTAAAGACGACGTACGACATTCGAATAAACGCATACAGATACACGAACACACACATACATATATATATATATATATATATATATATATATATATATTATTTTTTCTTCGACCAACTGGAATATTATTATATAATCGAAGTGTAAAGACTAAAATTGGCAGCGGAACTTCCATCAACGTCCCTTGGAATAACACCGTAGTTTTATTAAGCGTACACACGATTTATTCCATCATTTTCGTTTTATGTTCTTTCATTGTTGTTCTATATAGATTATAGTCGTGCGCAAAACAATTTTCCGTCCTTACGATAAATGCGTTTTTTCTAGCGACGAAAAATGACGAACTTTAAACTGACTTTTCAGCAACATACGGTCCGTATTCATTAAACGACAAAAAACGAAATTTTAAATAAGTTCCTTCTGTTGTGTCATTCAAAATATGACACCTTCGACGGAAATGATCGTTTATTATTCGTTTTTCATTTATCGAAAGCAATTATGACGGAAGTTTTAAAAAGACCAGACCACAAAAAGAAACCAACGATACATAATCTGTACGTATTTATCGATGCCAAATATTTATTTTCGACCGCAGAATATCCTAAAATACATATGTATACGTAAAGCAGGCTTCGTACAATATATTGGAACTGTTTCAGAAGAACATATTGCCACCTGAGAACTGAACACGACCTATTATGTTTATATAGCGGATTTAAAGCTTATACTAAAGAATAAAAGATATTATATACTTTTTTTTTTTTTAATATCTATAAATATGACGAAATTACAAAGTTCAACGAAGTAACTTCGAAATAAATCAAATAAAATCCAAATCCGGCTACTAACGTAATTAGGAAAGATTCGTTTACAAAGTATTCTCATTCGCGATGTCTACTATATAATTTTAATACTAAATACATTTTTTACGACGTGAAATACGTCAATTTTAATTTTTTTTGAAAATACAAATACGTTGAAAACTATCTACAGTTCATCTAAGAAGCTGTGTTGTGTATGCGAAATAAGCAAAATATTTTACGCTATAGTTAAAGATAGTCATCCAGCCAGTCCGAAATTTTTGAAAATATTACACCGAAATCAATCGCGAGTTATTGCACGTATAAAGAAATTCCGATGCTATAGAATCCGTGCCTTCTCTTTTAATACTCGATACGGCTCTACACATGTATCCTCAATTATACGGGTGATGAATTCCTCTCGTTATCTTACCATTTATTAGTTCTTGTATTATTGTCGTCAAATATACGTTATTTCTTAATATATAGGCTATTACATCTCCTACCTAATTAAGCATCTTTTTCATTGATGTTTTTTAGTACTCGCGTATTTTTTACTATTTAATTTTGTGTATTTTTATTTAACGCGTATTTTTGAACGCCTCCAATTGGTTTTCAACTTCCCTTATTTATGGCCAAACAATTTCTAAGTCATACAGCACTACGCTCCAAACGTATATATCGTTGTTAATATTTCCTTAGCTCTATACTTACATTCTTTTTTAACGTTAACAGCGATTTCCTTTTAATAAAAGCGGTCTCTTGCCCTGCGTTATTGGAGATTATATTTCCTGATCGCATCTTCTATCATCCGTTATTAATGAGCCGAGGTATCTATGTGCTTTCATATGTTTTAACCTTTTCATTTTTATTTCTTTATTACCCTCTATTTTACTGTAACTCATGACAGCATTTTTTTGGAATTCGGTATCATCGACTGAAAAAATTCGATTTTTTAACGAAATTCCTTGCTACCGAATTTTTACAATCTCAAACGTCCTACGTCATTTCAACCGAGACGAATATTAACTTCATATATATATATATATATATATATATATATATATATATATATATATATATATATATATTTATATTTCGGTTAAATACTTTTTTAAGCTAACCGAAAATATCATTCAGAGAAGAGCGTAACAAATAGGACCCACTGGTACACCCCCGGATATCATCATTTTAGATTAGATCCAGGGGTTTTATTGTCGATTGTGTCCAACAGCTCTGATGTTGTGTATTTGAATGATTTTCTAACCTCGCAGCATGGCTCTGTGCGTATTGTGTAATGACCCCACTTACGTAATGTTAAGCTATTTTATACTAAATGAAGGAAGGAATCCGTAGAAAAACGCGAACAAACGTGCTGTACCCTCGGTATAGGTAAACATTTGTAATGCTTTATCAATAATTTATAGAGAAAAAAAGAAAAAATTGATTCATTAGTTTTTTATTGGCGGCCAGTAATAAAACAAACTCGAAATTTTATTAATTTTTATGATCATAAAAACTAAACCTAATAGTAACGATTCAATTTCAATTTATTTAAATATTCCTACATTGCAAAATCCACATAATAAACAAAACAGGTAGCGTAATATTCGTCTATATGCATATCAGCACGAGCGTCGATATAATAAACAAAAAAAACGAGCAGAAATTTATTAGCATTTAAAATAAATCTAACCTCAATCTAATAACATATGCACCGTCTTAAATTACGCGATCTGGAAAAATAATTTAAATAATTTTAAATATATAAGTAAATAAAGTGATAAACTGAATGGTACTCACTCCATTTAAACACATAAATACATTGTACCATTCGTGATAACGCATATATTTATATACATAGCTATTTCGTTAAAATATATATAATCACCATCAAAAGCATTAACACGGTATAATGATAATGATAATAAAAATAGAAATCATCATAATAAAAATAGAAATAATAATAATAATAATAATACAAACGCTCAGACAAATAACAATGAGCAGAAGCTGCTTTTATTATTATTAAGATAAAAACGATGGAATTCAGCCAGGATCGCTTTTAAGTTCAAGTAAGATATATTAGAAAGGAGAGCTGTTTTTTTTTCTCCTTCGATTATGGGATGTTCATTTTAAGTTATACACACAACACATAATTATAGATATATATATATATATATATATATATATATATATATATGCCACACGCAAACACACATATACCCACATGAACAAAGGTCTGCGTCCAACAAAACTTTTTCATGCCCCAGGTGATCAAACACATCCTCTTACTTAATTTACTAATACCGCTAGTACAAATAATATTAATAATAATAATAATAATAATAATTAAAAATACCGATGATAATGATATATATATATATATATCACGGATGTTAAAACGACTAGCAACGCCTGCGTGCGGTGACGATTTAGTAGCCGTATAAATGTTACCAAAATAAACGCACCGACAATTTTTAAAATTCATCAACAATAACTCCATGATGCACCGTACAATAGTAATAGTTAATAGCAGTAGTAAGTGGTAGAGTAATATAATAGATGAAAACGACGAATTTTTTAACTGTACGAATTTTTCGATAAATTTTCTTAAAATAAATCTGGGAAATGATAATTAGCGCCAATAGGAAGATAATTCCAATTTTTTTTTTCTAAAATACTACACGAATAGGAGATGTTCGTAAACGGAATAAGTACACCTAAAAGAAAAATTAGATCCGAATTAAGCTGTAAAAAGTAATTTGTGGATAGAAGGTCCGATGACAGCTCTGACACAAAATATAATCATTTTCTAATTAAAAGCTTAATTATATTTACAAATTCCTTTTCTTCTAGCTAGATTATATATAATTGTGGACAATGATACTAACCAATAATTATAAACATAAACTACAAGTATCTCAGGAGTGACTGAAGAGATTGAGTTATCAATTACAAAAAAGAAAAAAAAAGATTGGACAAAACAATAGAATATATAATAAATAAAATCAGAATAACATCGTTATAATCGTCCATGTTTAATCCTGGAAGGAGAGGAAAAAATACAAACAGTCGGCAAACATGATAATAATATTGGTATGTATCGACGAGTAGTTAAGAAAAAAACTTGGACGGTCGAATCGAGGTGAAGGTCTAGTCTGCCTCCTGGAACGGGATTACCTAAGGCCTGGAATAATGGTAGAGAATAATAATTTACCAGGCCTGTTTAATCTGGAATTCACTTAATGAAATATTAATCAACTACATATATATATATGAGTATATACATGCGTATATAAAACATTAAGAAAGATTTTACCTATACCAGTTCCAAGAACACAGAAAAAAAGACCGTAAAAATATATTAGAGTTGTCGTTGTTACATACAATATTCTAATTACGACTGGCTACCAATATTAACAAGGCTGGAACATTAAATGAATCATTTTATCTGTGACATCGTGTTAGCAGACGATTACTTAATAAATTTCAATCGCAATACGAGCTGTATATAAATATACTATTATTAAATAAAATAAATTTATTCAGTAAATTTGAAGTAGTTTAAACTGCGTACGGTACATTCCATTCAGGCTTTTTTCTCCCGGCTGAATTTTGTAAATAAACACAATTATTAACAGTTTCGGGGTTAAACGACCAATATCTTTGGAAACTTCATTTTCGTATATAATAAAATATTACAACGAGAAAATCCTCGGTTCAACATAAGTTTCTTTTACAAAATCGTATTAAAATTTTAGCGATAATAAAACTATTGACGGATTTTTCGATTTCTCAATTAATTACAAATCAACTCTTCGTATAAAACTTTACCTCAATTCAAACGCTGAATAAATTTCAAAACCGACTATTATTCATATTTCAAAATATAATATCAATTCATATTTAAAAATTGTCTACACTAACCAAAAATCTAAAAAGTACGGTGAAAGTTTTTTGTTTTAAATATACAACAATATCAATCGTCGAGATTGTATCGCGTATATAGTTGACGTTATTAAAGTCGGTATACGTGTACATACACGCATAACGAGGTCAACGTCCGAAATAAACCTATGAATAAAATTTTCAGGAAGCTGGTTATAAATAACTTTGTATTATCAAACTAGCGACTAGTTTGTTCATTTTTTCATATTGAATCGACAAGTTGTTACATTTTAAAAAATAACTGAATAAATTTACAACAAATTAGCGTGGCGATCGTGATAATATATCGTTTGTAGCGCTCCGAGTTTAAGAGAACTCAAATTATTGCCACGTATAGAACAAATTAATAAAAAATAATAATAATTGAGAGGAAAATGTTGGGGATAAATTTACAAGATAAGGTAAAATGAAATAAGGAGAACAAATGAGGCTCCCCGGGAAATTTAAAAAAACAAACGGAGATGGGTAGGACACGTAGCTAGATTTAATGACGATAAATGGATGATCAGATGAACTAAACGGCATTCAATGAAGAAAAGAGAAAGGAGTCGATCACGCACACGGTAGGAAGACGATATTAAAAAGATAGACAAGGGCTGGTGTGTCAATGGAGCAAATAGAAACGATTGGAAGCATAAGGAAGAGACCTACATCTTACGGTGGATTCATAATGGCTAATAAAGGAGGAGAAGAATAATGAATTTGCCATATTCCGCTAGTTTTTTCCTCAATAGATGAAGGTCTTCGATGTCACTCGGTTCTATGCTAAGTTCTTTTAAATCGTTTTCTACCCCTCCTCGAACCAATTCCATTTCTTCTTCAAATTCTGCATGTAAGTGAATATTCGGTTAATTAACCGTGTTAGGTTCGACCGCTTATATAACCATAAAACCTAATTCGCCTTCTTTTCATCGCGTCAAGTAGCCTTCCCGCATACTTGTATATGTCTTCATTAGATCTTGGCCTATATTCCTCTTTTATTTTAGTTGGTCCTAAGAGTCTTCGTATCACCTTCCTCTCTTTTTTATATAATTCTTCGATCATATTCTTCGTATTTAATATCAAGCTTTTTGCTGCATATATGTAGTACTTTGAGTTGAATAACTGCATAGTAATGTAATTTTGCATTGCGTGTCATAGATGCTTCTAATTTGTTTATTCTAGAACGTATTGATGTTTTTTCTAGCATATTGGGTTCACCACTCTCCGAGATATTTAAACTTAGCTACTCTGCTGTATTTTTGTTTCCAATTAGCCTTTCCAGTCACAATGTCCATTTTATGACACATGAAACTTTAACTCTAACAAAATTTTCCGGTTGACGCGAAACGTCTCAATTTTAAATATATTAGTGTAAATGGATTGAAAATTATCTATGGTTCACCTAAAAAGCAGTATTGTATAATAAACATACGTCTAAACTTAATAATTTTGCGTAAAAATTTTATGTGTGACTGAAAGGGTTAATAGAAATCCAGACGCTGATTTTATATTAGTAATGAATTTTGTAGAGATTTTGAGACTTCGCTATCTCTTTTCCTAGACTTAAGCGCCATTCTCAAATGATTGTTTCTAATACGCAGTTAAATAGAAGCGGCGATAGCCCACACCAGTTCTGACCTCGAATATTTCAGATACCACTACTCGGAATTTGACCTTTGACACTGTGTTTGTCAGGGTTCGTTGGATAATCGTTTTAGTTTTATTGTCTATACGCATTTCATTTAAAATTGACAGTAAGGTCTACCTATCAACCGAATCATACGCTTTTTGAAAATTGACAAAGGTCGCTACAAATTTTTCTACCTTAATTTTCTGTAGAATAAAATAAATTTTAAGTTCAGAATCTGTTCAGTACAGCTTCGATCTTTCCTAAATCCTGCTTGGTATTCTCTCAATTGTTGTTCGAGTAGTTCTTCCGCTATTGCTTGGATAGCTTTTGATAAGATCATGAATGTTACTGGCAGAATGGAAATATCTCTCCAGTTATTTACTTCTGTTTTATCGCCTTTCTTAAATATGGAATAGATTAGAGCTGACGTCCAATTATTTGATAATTTTGAGGTTTCCCAAACTATACTCATCAATTAATTTATTTATAAAATCATTATGTTGTTGCATAGATTTTTCATACAACGTAAAGAAGTAACACATGTTTATTTATTTATTCATATTTCAGAAAAACATAAAAGAGAAAATATCGCAAGAAAAGAAGAAAAGGCTTCAGGGAGCCATGTTTATGAAATTGTTTAAACATTGTTGATAAGCATATTTTCGTGGATGAAGAAAAAAGCGAAATATATATATATGTGTGTGTGTATTGTGCGTATATGTAAGTAATGACACGTATAATCATAGGCATAATTACATTGTGTCCTTCCTTTAAGGAAACCTTATTCATTTCCATTACATTTGTTCAATATTTTCCGTTCTTTAACTACATTTATTATTGTTATTATTATTCGTTATTAATTCTGTTTTAACTTTTTGTTTATTACTTTTTCACAAAGAATCTATCTCGGTTTTTCATTGTCATTATGTTTTCAACGTGGTCACAATCTACTTTGCGTTGTTCTTCCTTATAGATCGGATGTGTCCACACGGTATTTTAAACGCACGCCGATATATAAAATTCGTCCGATCTTCCCTCGTACTGGCGTTAATTGTCCATGTTTTAGATGCGTACTTCAGGGGACAAATCGCCTATAAAAATCGTAATTTTTCTTTTTTTTTAGCACGTACAGTATTTTTCGGTTTGAATTTATTACTGTATTTTTTCATTTCTCTAATCATCCGGTATATTCCTTGTAGCAGACGACCGCTCTATTCAATCGAAAAATAAATGTTAATTCTAAGTAAATCCCGCGTTTGAAATAGATTCGATATTTTAGGCGTTATTCTCGATCGTTATTTATACTCCAAATTATACATTTTAATATTTCGCGTATAATACCGCTTTTTAGATAACTGGGGATAATTTTGTTATATAAATATATTTAAAACTGAAACATTTAATGTCGGACAATACAAAATATTGTCTGATTTATTTATATGTTTTTTTAAATATCAATCGTATATTTCAGGAAAAAATGCGTATATATGCAAAGGTGCAAAAGACCGTTAAGAAATACAGCACCGTACAGACGAGTAAAAGTAACAGGAAAATTATGTATCAGGTTAATCTACACATTGTGTAGGAAGTCCTTTGCAAGTGTACTTATATTTAAGGACAACAGCCACGATGACAAAACATAGTTTTAACTATATGTACAAACTTAAAACACAAGAATATTATAATTTAGTTTATATTAAAAAAAAAAAAAACATTTTTGAAACATATTTAAGTTGACAATGCTTATCGGTGATTTATTATTATTATATTATTATTAGTACACATATTATTATTACTTACACTACTGTTTCAACCATTACAATTATTCACGAGTTAATTATAATATATATATATATATATATATATATATATATATATATATATATATATATATATATATATATATATATATATATGTATGAAGAGTTTGATCCCAGTAATTATTCTATTTATTAAAAATAAAATAGAAGTCGACCATCAGCTGGCACCAGAAGATCAGATAGAAGTTTTAATTCATGTTAGAAAATTTATGTCGCATTGCACTCTCTGAGAAATTAAGGAAGGCACGTAGGTTTGTATTGTTCAGGAATTCGTCTCATCGATTTTAAATTTAGCACACTGAGAAGCAAAGACTGGACATTTAATCGAAAAGTGTTCTAAGTCATCTATTCTGTTACTAGAACAACAAGTGCAGGTTGAAGTACTCACAATATGAAACCTACGTAAGTAGGCTGGAAGTTTGCGGTGATCTGATAAGATTTGTGTGCTGTAGAAGTTGATAATTGAGCTTTTAATCTTCATTCCCTTAACAATACTTGGAAAAAACTGGTGTGTTTTTCTTCCTGTGGTCTCAGAATCCTACTTCATGTGTCACTCGAATAATCTTATCTTATTAAATTACCAAATTTTTCAATATACATATCTATATAATAGGACATCTCGAAAATGGCTTTCTAACGATTGTACACTCTTGTAATTTATTAAGTAACCAAAAATCGCTTGTGCGGAAATTAGGAATTTTGAAATTTTATCCACCCGACCCCGAGTAAACCCCATAAATTTTGAGAATTTCAATTTTTTTTTCGTCGTCTTTTCTCGATACTTATCTAAATATATACGTTGGAAATTTCAGCTCCATCGTATTAATTCATCCGAATAAGCTTAGAAATTTTTCTTTTGATCGTGTATTGCTTAGTAAATATAATTAAAGTTTTATATATTGGGTACTGTTTTAAGGTATCGAATGTTAGAGGAAAATAATTTTTAATCTACGAAAGAATTATTTTAAAGGAAAAATCCAATCGAAACATTCCAAAATTCATGTTTATAAGTGCGGAAATTTATAAAATGAAATTCTACGCGATTAAAGTAGTTACCGGTTACGTTGTAATGTTTTTTAATAGCGATTCGTGTCTAAATATATTTTTTGCAAAACATAAGGTTTTACAAATAATAATAATAATAATAATAAATAATATTAATAATAAACATAAAAAATTTCACGAGCAAACTCTTTCGCCCACGTACTTAAAATTTTATGTACGATATAGAGAATGCTGCGACTGAAAGCGTTTAATATTTAACGAACACGTATATTACGCTTTAGACAAAACACACAAAAGTACGCTTATATTATTTTTGATATTTAATGGAAAATTAGGCCTCGGTTAAAATTGCTCTATACTACCGTCATTCGTCTTAGAATGAGTTATGTACATCCATTTTGCTCTGTTATTTCGAATAGTAACTACAAAAAACCTCGAGTAGTCCAAAATTATTGCTATAGAAAATTTTACTAAATTTTACTTCATATTTACGTAATCGAATAAATCTTCAATTTATGAATGAATTTATTCGTATAATTATCGGTACTAATTATAAACTACTATAGTAAAATTAAACGAAAATTTTCAACAAAGATACACGTTTATCTTTACGTAACGGTATTGCTATTTTATTGTAACCTACTATATAAATAAGCAATGAAGTACCAGAGTAACTAGACAAATTTGCAAAATTAAAATATAAAATATATATTATTCAAAAAAATAAAAACAAAAAATTACACTTAATATTCAGCGTGTGACAGTATAAAATATTCAGCGTGTTACGATTGAAAATAATTTATAATTTTACGATAATTTCCGTAACGCAAACAATAAAATAACTAAATTCTTGTCCGTATTTAATAAATTATATAACAATAGGGATAGATTAAATTATAAAGACTAATCTCGTACCGAATTTAATCTATAAGCATTTACTTCGAAATGTTAAAAATCAAAAAATTTATAACATCGATATGATCTTTTCAGAGAATAACGTCAATTAAAATTATTAGAGCGTACAAAACTACTATCTACTGGACGTGAAGAAATACGTTTTATATATATATATATATATATATATATATATGAAAAACAATATGATCCGTGAATTTAATCAGAAGAAATATATAAATAGAAAATTTATAAACGAAGAAAAATAAGCGCAAAACAGTTCAAAGTTATACTGAATAAATTTGATTTAGAGCAATATCGAATCATTCCCAATACGGGATTATCGATATTTTCCTAATTTAAACATCAGGATCGATGATAATCGTTTCATTTCTAATTTGTATAATGCGTAATTTATTGTAGTGGTAGTTTTAAAAAATATCTAAAACGTTTTGCCGTAATAGAGAAAAAGAACTGTATAAATGGAGAGGGATAGTTTTAAATTTTAACAGAATTAGTAAATAGAAAATATAACGAATTTAATAAGTTTGCCATGGAAGAAATAAAAAACCGGAAAAAACTATAATTGTCATTAAATCTAGCTACGTGCCCATCGCCATTTGCTTTTTAAAATTTCTCAGGCAGCGTCTTTTACTTTGCTTCTCTTCCTTATTTCAGATATTTTTACCTTATCTTGTAAATTTATCACCAACATTTTCCTCTCAATTCTTTTTTGCGTTTTATTAATTTGTTCTAAGCTGCCTTTAGTTATGCTCTCTGTGACGTAGTACTGGGAGGACGGATTGATTAAACACCATTCGTTTTAAAAACACGAGTACTTTTTTTTTTCTTATATTTTCTTTAATTTACCGTAAGCGACCCATGTCATTTGTGTGCGTCTTTTTGTTTCATTTTCCATTTATTTACCATTATGATATGACTCGAGTGTATAAATACGTCCACCGTTTCAATTTTTACATCATTTATTTTTATTCCATCAGTTTTCGTAGCATATTTATTGAACTTAAATTTCGTTTTTTTTCGCATTTATTTTAGGATCGTGCTTCTCACTTATTACTCGCAGTTGATTCCTCAGTTTTTCTACTTCCTGACCGTTTGTTCATAGCAATACTATATCATCGGCATATCTTAGGTGTTTTAATCTATCATTCTCGTCCGGATTCTCGTATCCTGCCAATTTGAACTTATCATTATTTCTTTTCTCTTTTATTCATTGGACGCAATTTAGTTGATCTGACAGCTCATCTGTTGTCATTAAGTCTAATCACGTGTCCTGCCCATCTCCGCTTTTTTTTACAAAAATTTCTCAGGCAGTGTCTTTTGCTTTGGTTCTAATTTCAGATATTTCTACCTTATCTTGTAAAGTTGTCCCCAATATTTTCTTATCAATTATTCTAATTCTTATTCTAGTTTTCTTGAATTAATTTTTGTTTCAAATATTTCTCGAACGCATATTTTTAATAAAAAGCAATTTTCCGATTATACGTGTCACCGGTCCCAATGATTAAACCGGATAACCGGGGGTTTATATATATATATATATATATATATATATATATACATATATGGATAATTTTTGAACGTGTATAATATTATAAAACACATAAAAAATATTCAATTCGCCATTTTTATCCGATATTAGTGAAATTCGATCGATGTACTCGCTATATCGGAGTATTCTATTACAATCGCTCGATATTTCATCCTTTAGTATATTTTTGATAACATTCGGTTTGCGAGATATCGTTAAAAAAAATTAAAATTTGCACTACGGCCGATAACGAAAAATATTTGTAATTCATTTGCCGATTCGACGATATATTACGCGTTATCGATAGCTTACGATTGTTAAATGTACCGTTAACGAGATATAGACGAATCACGCGACGTGTCGTTATCGTAGTCAAGTTCATTCGCCCTTCGCGCTATAGTCGGCCAGCTGACTGCATCGCAACCATATCCATCCGAGGTGCTGTTATTATTATTGGTTTTTTGTCGGTCTATTCGGTTCGGTTCGATATAACGTGAAAAACCGGCTTTTCGTATGAGATGAAGAACTTTATCCGAACGCTTTAATTAATTCCGAACCGTTAATCCGACGAGATAAATACGGAACCGACGTTCCTCTTTTATCGCTTCGAATTCCGAGTCATTTTGTTAATTCGCTCTTTTTCATGAATCCCTAATGAAGTTATAGGATATCGTTTAACGGCAGCTGTCTAATTATAGCGTACGATGTAAGAAACGGTTCTTCATAAGCGTCTCAAAAGTAATCTAATTAGTAGTCTAAGTGGAGGTTCTTGGGAAAGAAAATTCTAATTAAGAGAGTCATTATTTCGTCGTTAAAAAAAAATCTAAACTACGAAAAAGAAAATTCACTATTAAAATTTAATCGACATTTAAAAATATCGCGGGAACGAATTTAAATTATCCGCGCTTAACGCCGCGATTATTAAAATCGTATAATATATATCATCGTATCTTTTATATTAATATTCTATACGCGCAAACTCGTAATTTGACGATTACACGGATCATCGTTATAGAGGTGAACGCTATACAGACCAATTTTAATGCATCTCATTGTAGATCAAGTTACGCGATTTTCCTAATAAACACCATTGTGCAACCGTCCTCAATGATCTCGCGATTAAATAAGTGGTCGCCATTTGACAGAAATATTTGAAAACGGACGGTTTCCATTCGTTATTAGCTTGATGGAACCGTTCACTATGCTAAATCACGATTTAAGCAAAAATAATACGATAACTTCTACTGATGATATATATATATATATATATATATATATATATATATATAAATAGCTCTCATAATGAATCACGATTTTGTGAAGAACCTTTCTTTTGGACCATGACTTTAAATAAAAGACACAGACAATTTTATATTGCGGCGATAACGGCCCATGTTAAACATACCCTCTACACGGGTAAAACAACTAATCAGGAAATTCTGAACAAAACGAATTAACAACGCAAAAAACCGGAATACTATCAACATTGAGAAGAAGTGAAATGTTGGACATTTCAATGGATGATCCGCGCTGGAAGGCATGATGGGCGGAAGACGAAGTAAAGGCAGATCGAGACTTAGGTATATGAAACGGTGAAAGTTAATCACCAATAAAGCACGTACTCAATCCTGAAAATGGATCTAGCAAACGACCATATTAATACTTAGCAACCATAATATTGAGGATAAAATGATTATACATATATATATATGTATGTAAATACATTCATACAATAAATGTAGTTTTGCACCTGATTTCGGGTATTATTAGACAAAAAACCAAGCGCACATTAAGAAAAAATTACGAGAAGAATTATATTTGCAAATGTTCTAAAGCGGAATGGAACCAATTTAATTTGAACGAAAATATGTCGAAGACAAATGTATGTACGAAATAAGAGTCGTAAGCTGATTCAGGTTTTTAACGTGTAATAATTAGCTGATAGAAAAGCATCGGTAATGTGTAAAATACGATGTTTGTTTTATTTTTATAATTTTAACACATTAGTTACTGGTTTTTTGTTTATAATACGCAATCAAATACTAGACGAACCAAATATTCGACAAATATGACACGACAATAAAGTGAAAATAAGACGACAATAATGAGGTATAGTAGAAAATAATATAATTTAATATATAAAAAAAAAAGACGGAGAAAACGCGAAATACGTTAACAAAATGTAAAAGAAATAATTTCAATAAGAAAACTAAAGGAAAGCCTGTTAACATTTAAAATTATACGAATTAAAACGAATTTATTTAAATATTCACACGGAGCATACTGAATTCATACATATAACGAATATCTAGTACAGGGAAAATAGAAAGGTCAATGAATAAGAAGATCGAGACAGAAATACATAAAACAAGCACTAAACGACGTTAAAGTAAAACATTACACGTAAGACTGGAAGAAATGTCTTTATCCGGGAAATTAAAAAAAAATAAAACACTGTTCTGCATCATTCTATTTTAAACATTGATGAATTAAGAAGTATTATAAAATAATGTTATATCCCCTTTTGGGGGTATTGGCACCTACTGCTTGTATTTTCAAGGATCCGGAACTCTAATCGGAACGGGGCGCGTCCATAGGATGGAACAGCGAATAGATATATTGCTTAGCGGTTCGATGGAAGAGGGTGTATGAAGATAAGGAATAGTAGATCTTATCTGTATAAAACCATACGATGCCTAAAGACACCATCGGTGGCATGGCATGCTGCAATTAAATAGGAATTTACTCTGCAAGGCAGCCCTTTCAGTGTCAATACTAGAGGTGGTGGATCGAAACAGCAGTAGATTGAACGGTATTTAGAACAGTGTGAACGGCAAATACTCTGCAATGGAGAAAGCAACGAGAAACCACTCCATTAAATACTCTCAAGAAAAGCTCTATGATAATGCAAATAAATGATATTATTTGATCGAGCGACCCTATCGACAATTGGTGCCATCTCAGGTCTAGGTTGGATGATGTTAAATGGACGACTAGATATTCTGTAGTTATACACCAGACTCAGGATGGAAAAAATGCTACTGGTATCGAAACAAGAAACATAAGATGAAAACCAGTCAAAATGTAAGTCGCTAGAGACAGTTGATACACGATGCAATATACAAAAGGTCACGATGTTTTGAACGACTATAATAATTATATATATATATGTGTGTGTGCGCGTTCGTATGGACATTCTATATTCAGACACGTGCATATATTAATACGAAATGTTTTAATTGTTGAAAAGTTCGCCGTCAATGGTTTTTTTTTCTGCTAAGTTGTAACATGACTACCTAACAAGAGTGTTCAATGTTTTCGCATGTGTGGAAGTTACATTCCGTGTACTTCCTATTACTTTCATGATAAGTTTACTATTAATGTATTTGAGTAAGTTTCACTAGTTTAATCTTTTTCAGGCTTCTTTTCATTGGAGCACGCTCTAGTTCTAAAATTAATTCATTTTCGTGAAATGATAGACGTGATACTTGATTCATAGCCAACTTGCCGATCGTTTTTCGAACCGTGTCTATTTATTGCATCGTTACTAACATACGGCGACATTCGGTAAATTCAACGTAACGTTTTATTATTCTGTTATCTTTGTAGTTAGGTTGATGTTAGACTTCTTCGAACATCCCAAGAATTAAGCTGCATATGTAAAAGTGGCCTTAACGCGGTTTTGTAAAGGAGCATCCTGTTCTGTAATGATAGCTCAGACCTATATCCTAAGAGTCAGTACATCTTTCTGAGTTTTAGATCGACCTATTTCAGTTTTTTGTTTTGTTTTCTATATGTGTTTTCCATGGCAGCTTTTCGTCCAAGTGGACAACGTCAATGATGAATCAAATTTTTTTGGTCTAGAAAAGAATTTCTTTCCTCAATACGAATAAATTTTGAAAGTAAAAACAAAGTATAGAAATACGATAATAAATCAATGGCGTTCCGAGAAAAGGTTAAAGTTGTTAAAGTTCACAAGTTCGACATCTTAATAGACGGATGCCACGGATTAACTAATCATTTTAACTGTACTTTAAACGTCATCGCTAACACAAATAACTATTTCATCAAACGCTTACTTTCAACTTACAGCGAAGCGTAGCGCGAGGCAATATCTTTTGCACAGTTGTATATATGTATATCGCGTACGTATATCAAATGTCATATAGATTTTATATATATATATACAGGACGGTTGGAATAGATCCAAACTCCGAATACGAATAAATGAATTGCGTTTTCGAAAATTTCGCTTTCTTACTGCTCGCGTCGTAGCAACCCCCCTATCGTTACATTGTTCTGCAAAACTGTAAAATTCCGAAAAATCTAAGGCATTTACTATTTACCAACAGAGAAAACGGAAAATCCGCATAGGCAAAAGTCGAATAAAATTTAAGGACAAAGCAGGGCCCTTACGAACGTACACGTATCTACTTTCGAGACCAAAATGTTTACCGAAATCCTTTACTTTTAGGGGGTTTCGTTGGAGTCTAGAAAGTTATATATATATAATATATGAATACACATTCCACCCACACACACACATATATATGTATATATATTTGAAGAAGCAGGAGTTTCTGAATCGATAACAACATTGTGACCGCGTTATTGTTGGTATGTCTCTTTTTCTTTTGTATCCTGTTTCATTTATTATTATTATTATTAGCGTTTTTATCATTACTACCAGTATGATAATTGTTATTATTGTTACGATTATAACGTATATGATTTATGACAAAATGAGAATTCTTTTCTAAAAGGCGCCTACGTGCCGTTCGAAAGTTACGAATTTTTCATCCCCCCAAAAAAATCTCGGCAACATATTTTTATATTATTACGTAGTTAGTTACTTCGGCCTTTGCGCTATTTTTTAAAAAGTATTTTTATTATTTCAAAATCACGTTTCGAAATGTCTTAGTAAAAGTTATTGACCCTACCGGTCCGATGAAATAATTATTCGAACAAAAGTTATATCATCAACGACTGCGCAGAATTGCCGCGGTTATATTGAAAATGATAAATTTTTTATATTAAACGCGATTTATGAGAAAAAAGTATACCGATCGTTATTATTAATAATAAGATAGCTAGTAAACGAGAAATTTATTTTGACGGAAAATTAAGTGAAATTTAAAATTGATGAAAATATCGTAAAGAACGAGTAAATCAGCGAGATAATAATAACGATAATTACAATTAATACGACGCAGAATCATCGAGCCAAAATCGTGTACATCGAAGTCGTAGTACGAGCGCATGATGAATATCACAGACGTGTTTAAATTGTTCTATATAGAACAATTTATTATTATTAATATTTTTATTATTATCATCTACTTTTATCTTACAGTATTTATATACAAACGCGAATATCGTGTATGTGTGGAAAAATTTGTTAAATTTTTCATTTGTCGCGTATTTACCGCATACGTCAGACGAAGTTATAAAATAAAAATTTAAAGGAGACCGAGGCATTTACTAATTTAAAATATATAACGTTTTACGTTGGTCGTTTAGAAAGACCTAAATCGATAAAAAAAAAACAATATTCCCTTTTAAGTAATTCATCGTTTTATTAGGAAAATTAATTTTCATTTGGATATATGACGTAACATTACGCTTTAATATATATATATATATATATATATATATATATCTATATATATATATCTATATATATAATATATATATATATATATATATATATATATCAAAGAAAAGAAACATATGAAAAACCTAAACTGCCAACAGACTTAGCTTAAGTAAGATAATAATTATTCCTAAAGAGAATCGAATATTTAAGTGCGAAGGACAGAACAATAAGTCTCGTTATACGTGATTCAAAAATATTCGCTAAAATTCTGCTTGGTATAATCAATAATACATTCGAGAAAAAGTTAAGTAAAAATAAGTAGGAAAACGGAATAAGGGAAGCATAATAGAAAAGAAAGGATAGATCAACTTACATGACCTTATTGACTTAGAACTTTGACAGATGCAATTGGAGTTAAGTAAAAAAAAAATATGCCGAAAAAAATAAATATTGATAAAACAGATGTAAGATTTATTGTATAAAAATCAAATAACACGAACATAAAGATAAAACATACGAAAAAAAAAGCGGCGAAAATAACAAACTGAATGGAATGTAATGTGCCACCCGTACTATTTAATAAATACCTAGTGATAATGTAAGGAAGAACGGAATTACAATAGGTGAAAAGAAACATCTCCATGTTCGCAGACGATGTTTTTAATAAACAACACATAAAACGGATCCTAAATCAAATGAATCAAATATTAAAAACCTAAAACACGAGGATATTTAAAAAAAAAAATACATCGGTTATCGCGACGCGATAAAAAAGAAATAAATAAGAATAGAAATATAAAAATAGACGGAGCGTTAATGAAACAAATAAAAAACATATTTGGAAGCGTAATAACAAACGATGGAAGTATACAGGACATGAAAGAAAGAATAGGACGGTAGAAATTGGTATTTATGAAAAAAATAAATGATTATATTAGCATAAAGACGCACGAATATAGAAGTTAAGACGAAATTGAAGAAAATATTCGTACGTTTTACTTTCGGTTCGGAAACTCGGACGATAGATAAAAAGACGCAGAGCTAGAGTTGATGACGCTCGAAACCTGGTGTTGGAGGAAAATAGAAATAATAGCACGGACAGAGAAAATTATTAACGAAGAAGTATTTAAGTACGTGAACATTGAAGCATATTAGGAAAATTAAGAGGAAAATACAGATGGATTTGTCAAATTTTCAGAATACAATGAACATTTAACCCCCCTAACTACTGACAAGTGGTCACTTTAACCACCGGTACACGATTTAATTTTTTTCGTTTGTCAAGAATGGCACTTCTTAGTACCTTTTCAGAGTTTAGCATCATGTCTATACTCGAAGTAATTATGTCGTAGATAATATAAAAATCGCTACCGATCAAAAATACCGATTGTCTGCGTTGATGTAATAATAATATTATTTCGCTTTTCATTGCCGCGTTTGTAATGCACCGGTTCTACCGGGATAATACTGAACTCGATATGATTTTATAAAACATTTGAGAATGACTTAATACGTATTCGAAATACATCGCACGTTTTTCCTCAAATATTATTTTTTAAAGATTTTTTTTTTTTTGCGTTTAATCAACATTAGATAACAACATCTGATAATTTAAAATAATATTTAATCAACTTTTATAGATGTACACGAGTATTCCATAAATTATGTCTAAAATGTTTTTATCAATATACTTTTTAGTACAACTAATTTATTTATTATTATTATTTTTTTAAATGTATACAAATGTCGCGAAATTATTTCAATACAATAAACTATTACTTTTTTTAAAAATGTAGGTATATATTATAATAATTTAAACACGTCGGTCAAAATGCCCGGTTGACTGTGACGTTTTAAAATCAGTACGTCTGTGGTTAAGTGTTACCTCAAATAATTGAGGGCCCGCAGAATGGAAAAGATCAAGAGGAAGGCCAAAAATTAAATATATCAAAAAAATACAACATGATGTATAAACAGCAGGATAAATGGTGTTATCTAAAGAATTCTGACACTTCAAATTAGCCGTCAACCAATCTGAGAAATTATTGATGATATATATTTATATACATATATATAAGAAATTAAATATTTTCACCTATTATATAAAAAAATATGGTGAAATGGAATTCTCGCCAAGTGTTACGGCAACCCACATTATATTTATTGACTCGCTTTGTCGGGGTATATTAAAATAATTATTATATTCGTATTTCTCAATACTTCATTAAAAAGAGTTAACGATCGATGCCGTTGATCGATTACAACAGACGATGAAATTAGTAAACGGGTCAATCAACTTTAATAAATTACACTATATGTATATATATATATATATATATATATATATATATATATATATATATATCGATCTCGGTTATTTTTATTCATTAGCCGACAGTTTCAATCACGATGAAGATGATTAGATTTCAATCCGATATCTTTAGTATATTTCCTAAATGATATAACGGTATAATAATAACGAAAATAGTCGTAATCATAATAATCATAATAATACGGTAATTGTAGGATCGTATTGTAAAATTGTTTTCAATTTCGTCACTTACGTACGAACAGCGCGACTCTTACGTAACATACGCCTTACATTACTTTTAAAAGAAACAAAGGAAATATAGCATAGATTTCAATGAACAATCAATCGCGTTGTATGGCTTCGAATTATAAAGTTAAATAATATTTATAACGAGATGCGAAAAAATAAGAACAGAAAACAATATTGCGAAGGCCGCATTTATTACTAATTTAAGTGGAACGCTCGTAAATCATCTGAATCATCGGACACGGGGATAATGCGGTGCTACGTACGGACGCCGTTGAAATATTAGCGAGATATCCGTATATAAATCCCCGTTAAAGATTTCGATTATTTAACATAATGTACTCTCGTAAGAATTCAAGATACTAATTAAAGTACGTACAGAAAAATAGAATATTCGATACAATGAATGGATTGAAGGAAAGAAAACTTAATAACCACTAACAATGTACCAGCTAACTAAACCAGTAGAAAACTTTGAAAGGGATTATAACGTGCGCTAGAAATTGGATCTGTTAACTCGTGAAGGAGATGCCACCAATTGATGGTGATAACGACTTAATAGGTGTTTATATATGTTTTATTTACTGCCCTACGCGACAAGATAGATACCCGAATTAACCCTTTCATTCACGATGCCCACTATATGTGAAATTTTAACGTTAACAATATTTTTTATTTTCTGGTTGACGTGAAATGTCTCGATTTTAATTATATAAATACATTGAAAATTATATAGAAGCGGTATTGTATAATAAAAACCTTGCATAAAATGCAAAATTTAGTGTTAACATTTTGTAATATATTGTTGCACTTCCTGTGTCACTATTGTAATTCGTATTACCTTCAATGACTACAGGAGAGCTCTAACATTTATCAACCACCAGAAATTAAAAATGAGAATTAATTTTTAACCAAACTCTTTAATAATAACCAAAACTATAAAAATAACCGATCATAACGTGCGTACGTACGAACGGAAGAAAAGAGAGACCGAGATGCGCGTGCATACTCGGGAAACGTCCGGTCGACGAATAACTTTGTTTACTTCGTCCTGAGACTACTACGGTTCGTATCGAGAGTTCACTTATCGATATTAATATAATCAATTGCTTATCGATATTAATATAATTAATTACTTTAATATTTAATTTGCGGCGGTTATGCCGCTACAATATGACTGAAAAGGTTAAGAAATATTACGTTACAGGAATACATCTAAACAAATAGTAAAAGATGAAATATTTTCTTAATTGTTCCGTGTGTTAATTACGAGGGCAAGATTACAAGGTCAGATACCACTAGGATAAACAAAACGCAACCCAGTTATCGAATCTATCGGATTGGTAAAATTTACCGATGATCAGTTTGTTACGAACGATTTTAGAACGACTTGGAATTGCCAGCATCTTATTTTGCGAGTACATAAATAAATAATATCGAAATACATATATATGAAGAAATTATACACATTTATTTATACTTAAATATATGCACATATAATAGAACTTTATTCAAATAGTAGGATACGAATGTAATACATACGAAGCATATTATGGATGTTAAGTACCTGATACTTTAACATTTATCTTAAAACCAATGCTGTATTAGAGCAAACATTAATAAAATATAAATATTAGATTGCTATAAGAGGGAAAAAGCAAATAAAAAACCTGCAAGAAAAACAAGAAATAATACGGTCATAAATAGTAATTAGAGACATATGTACATGCATACGCACACACACATTTGATCACACCCATATGTATGTCACACACATAATATATAACTGTATAAATAAGAATAATTGAAATGAACGCTAAATACTGTAAAAATTACCTACGCTTAATTTGACCATGTTTATACTTAGAATATGGCGACACTATCGTAGTCACTTATATTAAATGTATATATATATTAACATATATAATAGGTGTTATGTTAGATTAATGCGGGTAATTATTAGTAATTATTTAAAACACCGTCCGAAAAATTCGATTAAATTAGAGAAATGAAAAATATATTCTTTACGTTTGATTCTAATTAATAACCAATTTATATAAAATTATCGGGATAGTCAATGTGATCTCATCGTTGTAAGCATTATCTGCGTTCTATCAGTTTTAACATATGTTAGGAAGACACGGAAATAACAAAACTTGATAATTAATTAACCGAAAATGTAAATGTCAATGTTGGTAATCACCCTGAAAAGCAAACGAGCGAAAAAACGTATACGATACATCAAATGCAGGAGATGAGAAAGTTTGCTGAATAAATGTGTCAACATCAAGGAACCAGATGGCAAGAAGTACGGCGGACAGGGGAAATTACAAATTTCAACAGAAATTGATCGGAAAAAGCACAAGGTCGCTGCGTTTGGAGTAAATTATTATATGATAAGGAAGCTGTAACCGATTAAGTGTTCGGCTAGACGAGCGACAATTTTTGATCCCTAAGGAAAAATAATCAGTTCAACATTTTTTTTTGCACTGATCTCGAATACACGCCGAGCTGTAACGAAAGTTGAGATAGAAAACCTAATTGCAAATTTCGTCAAAATATGGCGGGATTTTACCTCACACGGTATAAGATTATCGTCTGTAGGTTGCGTGCGAAATTAACAGCAATTCTGTTGTTCCATTACTAGCGTGTACCTCCCACCGGCATTATGTACAAACACAGCTATATATATATATATATATATATATATATATATATATATATATATATATATATATATATATATACGTGCGTATTATTTACGTTCTGCACCACGGAATAGAACCTTCACGGAAAAGTGATTCGTGAAAATACGGGTCACAAGAAAAAGACGAGTAAACCATACTTGAATGTACCGTTTTTAATAGTTAGCGGGCTTTGCAGGAGGACCTCATTAGTTGAGCATCGGCAATATACTACTAAACATTTAATTATCACTATTTTACGTAATAATAATTTACACAATAATAATAATAATAATAATATAATAATAATAATGTCGACTATTGAGTACAAAAATTAACTTTTCACATTTATTTACTTAGTCGAATAATACTACCACTTAGTAACCAATAATATATATGCTTTATAAACAATCGCAATAATTTAGGTATTAAATTAATTCTAAAATTATAGGATTTTCTCGCATGTGAAATGTTGCAAACACGCACTTATAGTCTCGTTAAAAAAATAAAACAAAATAACAATAAAAAGAACTTTTCTTCAAAGATGGAACGTGTATTTTTATTTCAGAATGACGTAGTAACAATTAACTCAAAAAAATAACCTTTATAACATTTGTATAGATGCCATACATATATACATATATATATATATAAGTAACAAGAAGAAACAACTGCAAGTGGGGTGAACACAACACATGGATAAAAGGAAGAGCATCAACTCGATAGCTACGCATTAAAAATTACCAGTGTCAAAAAGAATTGGATTACAAGAGCGCAAAATCGGAACAAGTGGAAAAAGAATGGAAGCGCTGCAGGCAATAGTGAACTAATATAGACTAAATCGTAAAACGCGGTTCTGGAATTTTAAATTTCTTCATTAGACTATGAGAACCGTTGAATTTTTATTTGGTGTATATTGTGCGAGTATACATCCAACATGTACATACTACTTTATCTAGTCGCCTTCGTTAAACTTTCGACTAATCTAGTTGGATGGTCGATTTTGAAAAGAAAAGAACCTGTATGTACTAAATTTATGGCACACAATAATTATAATTAGAATCCAATTTAAAAATATATATGTAATAACAAGAACAAATGTAAAATTTGAAAATCATAAAAGAATTTCAAAATTTTAAATCATTTTTAAGGTAAGTTTTGTTCAATATATTTTTAAATTCCTTTTTTTAAAAAAAAATTACACTGACTTTGAAAGTATTTGTTAGAAATTTGCAGGACAAAATGTGTATCAATACCGTAACTTACGATTATGTATAATTTGAATATAATGACAGCGATTGTCACACACACACACAAAACACTGCACCCAAGATTAGAAATGGAAATGACATCCTCCACAAAATAGCATGCAGAAGTGGGGGGAGAAAATGCATACGTCCTCTGCACAATAGTTCAGGCGTTATCATACTCAGTGGCTGAATAGGCAGCTACATCATGGATCAACAGCAGAAGTGTATAGAAAGTGAACATGAATTTAAATCCAGCTAAGGCGATGATCTCAGGAACAGTAAAATCAACATGAACTGTCCGACTTCCAATCTTAATTAACGCAAGCTCGCCATGTACCAGAAAAAAAGAAGCCGCAATGAAGAATGGGGAAAATATTATAGAATGACCATCCACTTCATAAAAATTCAACATAATCGAATATTAAAATTGAAGAAATCATTACATATAACAGAAGGTGATCTCATTCAAAAATATTTTAACCTCATAGACTTACAGAAAGAAGAGTGGGTTAAAAACAACTCTCAGACAACCTGGTTTCAGTCTACTCAAAAAAATGTAGACCTAACTGAATCGTACAAACACTCGCTATGGAAGAACGGACCAAATATTGACTCTGTGGTGACTTTTCAAAAACTAAAATTGCGGCCATGGAGCAGAGTCCCATACCATTGATGGTCAAGAAGAGCGCTGGTAAGAAATTGGAATAACCTGAAAGATTTTGCTTCAAAAACCGAAGAATGATTTAAACAGCTGGATTTGTACCTACAGGATGATTTCGGTCTCATGTTAACATGTGCTAAAGTAAGTAACATACGTGATATATATATATATATATATATATATATATATAAATACATACTTAAATAATAACGTTAATAAGAACTAAAAAATAAGTGAAATGTATTCGAGATATATAAAACATTAATAATATTTCTGTAAAAGATCAATAATTTTTTTCACTAATTACGAGAACGCTCCTTGTCCAATGAGTGATGATGATAACATTAATATTTCAAATTATAGTAATAACAGAGGAAGTATATAGATGTTTTCGCTAAACATGATTACTTCAAAATAAATATAAAACAAAATTATTGATATTTTTATTAATTCCAACAAGGCGCTTTGCTGTAGTAGCTTGCATGATGGAATACCTAAAATAATATTCGAGGATTTTTGTCGTAAATAATTACAGTGGAAACTCGATAATTCGTCACGCCCGGGACCAGAGGGGATGACGAATTATGTGCAGAAAATATAAAAAAGAAATACAATACATACGCATTTCATCCATTTGTTCTACTTACAATTATTGTACAGATTTACTTGTTGAAAACATGTGTAATCGGTTTTTGAATTCATTTTTCACGTCCTTTCGTAATTGCTAAATGACGCACTTGTCGCGTTGTAATTAGTTTCAAAATTCTTGTTGCTGTTCATACAATTGAATGCACTTAGTTAACATGTCTTCTACTACTTTACAATGAACACTTTGACTTTGCGAAACGTAAACGTCATCATCTTCTTGGTCGATTTTAGTATTATTGTTGATTACTTGTTCAACTATTTCGTCATCATTTAACATCTCGTATCCCAAATCTGAATGGTCAACATTTAACCACTCTTGCGCGTCACATTCTTCAGTTGGAAAAGTACGAATTTCTTTAGTGGCTTCACATAAAAGTTCTTCATTTTCAACGTTGTCACTTTTGCATTCCACGCGTCGGTGAAAATTGCACCTTTAATTGTGTAACCTTTCCAGAAGTCCTTCATATTAGAAAAAAATTCGTAAGAAATTACATTTTGGAGAAATATTTTATGGTAACGACGTTTCAAACTTTCAATAATCCATCGGCTAAATCAGAGAAGTTGTACGCAGAAAGAAATACACATTTAATATTTTCATCAAATTCTAGTTCGTTTAACAAATGTGCTGGTGCATTGTCCATGATTAAAATTGCCTTTTCAGGTAATTTTTTTGATTTAAGATAAGATTTCACTTGATGAACAAAAACATTTTGAAATCATGCAGTGAAAATTTCTTGGTTAATCCAAGCACTTTTTTAAGCATAGTAATTTACTGGAAACAAATTTCTATTAAAATTTTTCAGCGCTCTCAGTCTTATAGCTTTACCAATAACTGCTAATGGAAGTCAATGATTTCCACGAGCATTGGAACAAACCATAATTGTTAGCATTTCTTTCTTCATTTTATAGCCCGGAGCGGAAGTTTCTGAACCAGAAGCTAAGGATTTCGTAGGTAGAGCTTTCCAATAGAGTCAGGTTTAGTCTCAGTTATAAACCTGTTCTCAAGTTAGTCCTAAATTAGTAATTGTGCAAATTAATTTTTCACAGTAACCTTTAATACAATCGCTATCAGCGCTCATGACTTCTCCTTCTATTGAAAGCTGTCGGATTCGGTGTCCTTGCTTTGAATTCAGGATTTCCATTAATTTTTGTGTTCATTTCCAAAGATTTTTAAATTAAAATTGGCCTACTCAGAAGTAAGTCTAAACTTTATTGTTGCACGAACCAGAGATACATCGCATCATCTAATTGCGAGTTTATCGGTGGAGTGAGTCAAATTCGTTTACTGGCATTACTATCCCAAACTTCCATTTTCGCCATAAAATCTTCGATCGTATCACTATTTTTCTTTATGTCGTTAATTGATATTCTTGGAATTGTATAGATTTCGTCAAGTTTGCTAGCACTTTCTCCTTTTCTAAGACGTTGTAAAATTTCAAATTTCATTGGCAAATCTGTAGTTTTGTAATTTGAGGGTCTTTTTGTAGCCATTACTAATTAAAGAAAACAAAAACTCACTAAAAATACAAAATAAAAAATACAGTAGAAAACAATACGAAAAACGAAATGACCAAACGGAACGCACTATAGAACTCGGTGGAAAAATACCGCATACAAAATTAACGATAGAATGACGAAAGGTGACTGTTCAAAATTGTTTGTGTAGTACGATGCATCAGTTAAGGGAATGTACCGGATATATTTCTCAGAATTGATGTAGCGTACGCAGTAGATACAGTAGCTGATTCATCAATTATCAATACTCAGTCGATGTCAACATAGCCGGTTTTTTTTTTGAGAGGTGACGAATTACAGAACATGACGATTTATAGAGTGACGAATTATCGAGTTTCCACTGTATTTTAAAATTAATACCATACATGATGCTTCTATCAAACAAGTATAATAGATCATTTGAAACGAATTTAAAACAAACGAAAATCGGAATGAGAATTTAAAAAAAAAAATTCACTCTCAGCTATTTAATTCACGCATATTGGAAACGTATAATTGACGATAGTTATTAAAAAGAGTGTAACAAACAGATTAAGCGCATTAATGACAATGTTTTGACTATTAAACGATAAATGTATTCGAATTGCGTTTTGGTAAATACCTAATTTTATACTTAGCGTTCACAAAAAATACGAAATTAGTGAAAAGAAAATACTGACTGCGCCTTGGAACGACCCGCCTTAATTGAAGTATCTAGACATCAGATTTAACAACACAAAAAAGGATAAAAAAGCTATTTTCTACATATGAAAAACCTAATGAATAGTTAAAATCTTGATGATTTTCAGTTGTAACTTCTTGTCAATTCTTCTGTCTGGTCAACGCTGTTCTATTGTATAGATTCAGGTATTTGCACAAACGAAAAATAAGGTAAAAGCGATTGAAATGCGTACGTACCGTTTCATGTTGGAAATATCGTACCGCGATTACTTAATAAACGCGCAAGTATTACATCGTTTGTTCAAGAAAACTGAGCCGTCGAATACGATTCAGCATAAAAAATATTTCAACCATGTATTTAAAACATTCGAAAAAATAATCACACGCTTAAATTGTAAAATAGACGGCAGAATAAAATCAAAAAGACGAACAACGTGACTAGCTGATACGCCGAAATGGTACGGACGCTCCAAAGTAGAAATAAAGGAGTCAGCAAGATTCAGATCTACAATAAACTCCAAACGGAAAAGTGTAGTGAAGAAAAATATGTGTAATTAGTTACAATTAATAATCTAGTGAAAACAGCGGGAGAAATTTATCGATTGTTTAAAAAATTGACATGTATTTGAGTACTATATGTATATAATATACATATATATATATAATATTATGTATATCGCTTTGCGTGTACGTCATATGTATTTACAGCCACTTTTTAAATTTCCGTTTATGATTATTAAGTTTATAATAATTTAGACGGGTTAAATTAAAAATTTTCACACGATTCAAGAAGGTTGTCAGTTAAAATAACTCTTCCCACGAATGAGTGCAGTTTGTCAATTTCTACACAGATGAACTTAACCCGCTATTAATTACGATCGAAGATCTAAGTAAAATTTGACGACGTTCTGAAAACGAAAAAACATCCATTAAGAAATCGGAAAGCAAGTTTCCTTTTTTAGTAATGCGAACCAGTTTCAGTTGAATTTTTTTATGCGGCCTGAAAAGATTGGTTAACAAACAGATCTAGAGACACGACTAAGCAGTCAATAGAGGCGTGCATTTAAATCGCTGGCAGCGCTCAAACTACTATCAGTTATATTTTATGTATATATATATATATATAGTTTGCATTACATCTCAGGCAGTTTTATACAGGTAATAGTAATAATAATAATAATAATGATAGTGACAACCTAACAGCTGACCCGCTGCTATTCAACTCAACGGAAACAGCGCCAGCTGGAGAATATCGCGTCAGCCTAGACAGAATCTCTAACCAACAGCGATGATATCGCGACGTACAACCAGACGGGAAAGAAAGATATCCGATTATCGTTCTGATTATGGTTTGCAACGAATTATCGTCGAGGTCAGTTAATGTTCGCGTGCGTATAGTTATGGACGAGGTTCTCCTTTATAATTTATTTAGATTATTACGTAAATTAGAAAATAATTTTGGTCGAATGTTACATAAACGGACGCGATCGTTGTCAAATAATTTAAACTGCTAGCGCCAATAGTTAAAGCATTCGTATATTATTAATAATATAATCCGGTATAAGATATTATTTCCCGGCTAATAAAAAATATTGTAAAATGAAAAAAATAATATATATATATATATATATATATATATATATATATATATATATAAATCAAATATTAACATTAACGGAAGCGGCTCTAGAACGCGCCTAAAGTATCGTAAATATATACATAGAAGTAATATTATTTAAATAGTTCAATACAATAACACGTGTACAACGGGTTGTTAATGTTAAGTACTTGGTACATTTTAACAATTATCTATAACTAGCGCCGTATTGAAATAAATAATCATGAACAAAGTTCTACGAAAATTAAATTATAGGTGCAGCATTTTTGGAGCAATTTTTTTTTATTCGGATAAGAAAATAAATATTAAAAACGAGCAATTCTGACTTCATGAATACAGGCGATAATTTAATATAATTCTGTAACAGCGATTTTGTATCGATTGTAATAATTTAAGCGGACCGGGCGGAAACTGACAACCAGATAAAACAGACATAAGTCAATCTGATAATAAACATTAGATAATCATAAAAAAAAAAAAATATAAACTAAATATAAGGAAGTTGAAGAATATAACGAATGATGGAAATGTTCAAGTATCCAGGTTTATTTAGCATAATCCGAAGGCCACGATAATATTACATCGGCTAACTAAACACCAAAATTAGGGTAACGTAAAATAATCCATGAAGTTTTATAAGTAGCGTACTAATCGAAAGAAATCGATTACAGATCAGATTTATTATTCGATCGATTTATCGTTAATCGTGATCGATTTTTCTAATCGACTCATTTTTAAACGCCTTCGAAAAGCTATAAATTTATAATATTTTAAAATTAATTTATACGCATTTAAATCTTCTTTTTTTCGAACTAGTAATGTAATAAATTATAAAAATTTTACGAAATCGTGAAAAACTTACAGTATACTACGGCTGGCGAGCACTCCGATGTTACTAAAAAAAAAATGAAAATAATCGTGAATAAAAACATTCATCCAAGTACCCGAAAATATTTTATATATATATAAATAATAAAACGGTTTACGTTTAAAAAACAATTATAATAGTAATAATAATAATAAAATTACTAGGATAAAAAGATACGGGGACATATATATATCGTCAAGGGACTGGCGAGGTAAATTGGACAGAAAGCAATAAAAACAAACCGCGGCAAAATATTTATATTTAACGATCTAAGCTCACGCACATTCATATGCACACACACATACACATAGAGATTCACTTACACTACGTTAGTAAAAAATTTAAAAACGCGTCAAATTTGCAATTAAAACAGAGAATATATATATGTATTTATTCATTTCACTCTCGGGAACACACACACACACCGAAAAAAGATTAACCCCACTAATATTTATCATTATTCTGGAAAATAGCCACACATTAAAAATATGGCAGATAGAAAAAATAATAATAATAATAATGAAAATAAATTATACAAAAAGAGCGGCAGCCGAAAAGCGGCGGTAAGATTTTACTTTTATTAATTTTACAAGCATTTTATTTCACGCGTCGATTTGTTAACATTGTCGAAAACAAAAAAAATACACTCACACATATTACGAAAACATACACACACTCACACATATTAATTATTGAGCGACAAGCGGCGCTTTTATCGCAGGAAGATTTTCACGATAAAGAAATTAATTAAATCAAATTAAATTAACAAGAAGTAGGCATTTACACAATGTTTTCTTATTATATATATATATATATATGTATATATGTGTAACCGTCCACGATAAAAAATTATTCCAAAATTTTTGGAGAAGTTTACAATTACAACACGACAATACACGTATTTATGTTAAAAAACTAACGTTAAACTATACAGGCAGATTTTTGGTAATCTAATAGAAAAAGCAGAAACAAAAGTGTTAAACTTTTTATTACTGTTAATGATGGCGAGAGTTAACTAGAATAAAGCAAGGTGGGTTTCAATGTAAATTATAATTCGATATTTTTGTACAAACTTTTAAATGAAACATTAAATCATTTTAAATTACATTCGAATTAGCATCTGTAACAGCGAATACGAATAAAAATAAATATATAAAACTAAATATACGCGGACAGACGCGGGAGTTGACCGAATTCTGTAACGCGGTGAAACAAATGTCCAAATTAAAGTGGGCCTCATTTGTGGGGCACATGGCCAGAGGAAGGGATAATAGACGAACATGTGGTGCAGCCACTTCATAAGAGAAGAAATAATAGCAGACCACTAATTCGTTGGTACGAACTTCCAAGAGTAGCGGGAAAGAACTAGATTACGAATACAAGAAATTACGGAAAACCTACGCTCAGCATTAATAAACCGATAGAGTGATAGCAAAAATTGTTCTTTCATTTACTATTTGATAGTTTCTGTTTTTTTAACTAAGAAAGTTACGCTGCGCAAGAATGTTAACAGATATCATCCAGCTTATCTCGTATTTAGGAATAACTGCAATCGAATATGTAAATAACGTTAAAAAGAATTCCAAATTAAGATATTGCGGTAAACGTGCGTGTGTGTGTGTATTAGTTCGATTATTTTTGGCTTTGATTTCATCTAGGTTACGAGAATTATTGTAAAAGATTAAAGAGTAAAATTTTTTTCGCGTATCATTTTATCGGTAATCTATCTCGTACATGGTAATTATAAATACGAGTAATAAATTATTTAAATATTTCGTACGTAATTTGAAAATTTTTGGCTTCAAACGTGTATACATACGTCTATATACATATATAAATTATTTTATATCGATTTGTAAAAGACAATTATTTACCATATCGGAGAAAGACGTAGTTTGCACGATATAAAGACAAAAGAAAAAACTGATTAAACGATCTCGTATTCCGCCATTTACATTAATTCTTCTTTCTATAAAATAAAAATATTTTCGAACCGAACGAGTGGAGAAGTAATACGAGTAGATTAATTAATTAATTAACGATGAAATATGCAACAGATTAAGTTGAGCGGCCAATCGATAATTAATTTAAATTAATTAATAAAATTATAATAGATAACAGAGTAAAACACATTCTTAGCGAGCTACCTTGTACATAATTAAACTGATTAAGCGATTTTTTTCTCTTTTTATTATTTATTTTTTCCGGTGTTAGGAAATGTGCCGCGTTTCATTATCATCTATTTTAGGAATTTTACTCTTCTGCGCTATATATATATTGTATGTGTGTGTGCATAAGTATAATTTTTTGGGAGCAATAAAGTTATTAATAAAAATCGCTAATTGTCAAAAAATAATTAATAATTTCAGTAGTTATGCTATTTTTAAATTAAAACAATCAATGATAAATAAATAAATAATTAATATACATAATAAATATAACAAAACTAATATAACCATTTTTATTTAATGCGGTGTTGGAACAACTATTCAGGAATTTATCATGGGAACAATATGGAATAAATATCAATGGCACACATTTAACAAATTTACGTTTCGCAGATGATGTAACACTTATAGCTTCCGTGGGATAGTTAAATAATAGCACATGGCAAGATGTGACCATGAACTAAAAAAAAAAAAAAACAAATTGGTCGAAGAAGTAATATATGTTGGACAATTAATTTCATTCAAACATAAAACAGCTAAGGAAGTAAATTGAAGGATAGCAATAGGGTGGAAAAAATATTGGACTCTGAAGGACATTATTGATACAAAAATGAGTCCATAATTAAGAGCACAAGTATTTCATAAATGTATCATACCGGCGATGACATGTGGTTCACAAAACGTGGTTATGTAATATAAAGCAACTAAAAAAAGTTACAAATTGCACAGTGGGCAATGGAAAGAAAAGTGTTATTGGTTACAAAATTTTATAAAATAAACAACAATGCATTAAGAGCACAGTCGAAAACAGATGACCTAGTGGAGATAGCAAGGAAACTAAAATGGACATGGTGTGGTCATGTCATGCGGAAATAAACAGATAGATGGGCTAGAAAATGTATAGAATGGATTCCATTGAATAGGAAAGGGAAAATCAAAAGACCAAAAAGACGATTGAAAAATGATATCGTCAAATATGTGGGAACCAGTTGGATGCAGAAAGCAAGAGATAGAATGATCTGGAAGCAAACGAGTGCTGAATATATATCTCAAAGTTAAAAAAAGGAAAAAAAGAAGAGGCCTTTGCTCAAGTTGGGCTTTTATTATTATTTAATTTTAATTATTTTGTATATGTATTTTTGGTGTATCCAAATGAAATAAACTTTTTATATATATATACAATAAAAATACAAAAGCCTTTATTTCCATTATTTATAACATACCCATGTATAATATTCTATATACTATAACCTTAATATTTATATAATAAATATTATGTAGTACACTATATTTAAAACTGGAAATTTAAGCCCGTCGTCGAGCATTGGCCTCCTCCAATCAAGCATCCACATATTTCTTCCCCAATTGATTCCATTCCAGACGATTTTGAGTTTTACACATTAAAAATTTTCCTGCGTCATTGACGATATCTTCGCTCCATCTTTTTTTTGGTTTCTTCCGCGGCCTTCTCTTGCCTAATGGTAACCATTCCGTGCTTCTCCTGGCCAATCTGTTCGGTTTCAACCGCATGACATATCCAGCCCAATTCCACTTCATTTCACGTATTATTTGTAGAGCGTCCTCCGTCTTCGATCTTGCTCTTAATATTTTGTTAACCTAGTTACCCCAACCATTTTTCTTTCCATTGCTCTTTGAGCTATTTGTATTTTTTTGAACAATTTACTCGTCAATGACCATGTTTGAGCGCCACAAGTAATGGTAGGGAGGACACATGTATTAAAGATTTGTGCTTTTTTAGTACGATCTAACTTACGTCCAAATATTTCTTTTAATGGCCAAAATTTTTTCCAACCTAACGCTATTCTTCGGTTTACCACTTTTTCTGTTCTATCTGTGAAGGAAACTAATTGTCCTACATAGATAACATCGTTTGTAACGTCTTTCCGTTAACTTTCATTTCTATTTTATCTCCGTTTGTAATTAAACTCGTTTTTTCAAAGTTTATTTCGAGACCTTTTATTTTTGAATTAGATTCTAGTTCAGTTAACGTGTTTTTTAGTTGGTTTGCAGAAGCTGAGATTAAAGTTACATCATCTGCAAATCGTAGATTCGATATAAAGGTTCCGTTAATTTTTATACTCAAATTTCTGAATATCGCCTCTATTTTTCCATTGTTATTATATATATATAATTTATTTATTATTAATTATTTTAATTTAAAAGTAAACGCTGCAAAGCTTCGTTCTTTAAAAAATTAATAATTTCAGCAGTTACGCTAGTTTTGTGATAAATTCATCAATAATAAACAAAACAAATAAATAAATAATAACGAATAAGTTATATAAAATGACAATGAGAAAAATAATATATATATATATATATATATATATATATATATATATATATATATATATATATATATAAACTAATTTTTGGTCATTATTTTTCAATTGTTATTATATATATAATTTATTTATTATTAATTATATTAACTTGAAAGTTGTCACTGAAAAGCTTCGTTATTATTCGTTTTAGCAATTAGTGATATCACGAATAACTTTGTGTTCCTTTGTTTTATACTGATTATATATATATATATATAATATATAATATATATATATGTGTGTGTGTACGTGCGCGCGCACACGTTTATCTCTTTCGTCTCATAAATACAAACAATATAAAACATATACGAAAATAACTATTTAATATAATACTTTTACGTTTAATAGTAGGCCAATTAGAAGAACTTTGCAGAGATGTCGAAGTTATTTCGGTAATAAAGTTCGATTAACGTAAACGTATAACGTGTCACGGTAGAATCGGAATTTTTAATTGACAGTTAATTATAAATTAGGTAGTTTTCTGGCCAAATTCTGAATGGCGCGAATTAAATTTGGCTAGTAAACTAATTCCTGTAAATACTTTATTCGGTACTGAGCAACGATCGTGCAAACGAGATAATTTTATCTTTTCATTTTTAGTTAAGATCTATTGTTCATTATCGAACGTACTCTATAATTAAAGACAACTTTTAAACTTAACTAAATTTAGTCCTCCGAATGAAGTACCCGCGTATAAAAATAAAATCGAAAAAGAAATAGTTCGATAATACGCGTAAAAAGAGCAGAAATTTAAAGAGAATATGGCTGTCTCTACATAGCTGCAGCGCGTATGAGTAAAATTGATGTAGAGTAATTGCGAACGAAGCAGTATACACACATTTAAAAGATAAACAAACACATACATATGTATTAGCGATGGGAGGAACTGGTTATTTTCAGAACAGAATAATGGATAATTACAAAAAACCGGATAATTATTCGAATAATTTTCATCCGATTTGTCGTCTTCTATTAATTTATACAGTATCGTAAACGTGTTTTAAAATGTTGTTATCGTTGTATTTATGCTATTAATTCATTATTTTTAATTTATCGTATATTTTATTTTATATTTTAAATTTTCTATTTCATTATATAACCGTGAAATACGGTTTATCAAATTAATTTATATTTAAATTTCATAATATTTTATATAACTGTTTACATTAAGGGTGGGTTTACTAATTTTTCATAATATAATTTTTAATTTCTATAACACGGAGGAATTAAACCATTTTCTATGTGAAACTATTTTAAGAAAATTGATAATAATTTAGCGGTTTGTAAAATTTTGCAACAAAATTTTAAAATGGGTAGGAAGTACTACAAATTTGAAGCAACTGTCAAGATTTGAATAACCAAACGTCAAGATAATCCCGCATTATTAACGATAGTGAAAAAACATGTAATATTAGATGAAAAGATATGATGCTAAAAGCAAAACAATAAAATTATAGAAAATTTATAAAATAGAAAAATTGTTAATAAAAATGATAGCCAATCTTTCAACCATATAATGTCGGCATTTTTATCAGGCTCGTACAGACCGATCTCTCCATTTCCGACACTAGCTAAGCTACTTGAGAAATTAATTTACGTACGGATTGATAAAATAATTTATGAACACTCTATCATTCCCCAACATCAGTTTGCATTTGAAATTACTGTAAAATCTATTAAGACAGCCATTGAAGTGGATGGAAAAACTTCAAAGTAGTCTTTTAAACACAATTTCGAGAAAATTAGGATCGTTTGAAACCGATAAAATAATAGCAAAAGCAAGATTTCCCCGGTAAAAAGAATGCATTCGGCTTATGTGAAAATGCGAATAATGCAGAAAAGTGGGTGACGGAAGAAGAAAAATATTTATCTATTTCAAAAAATACAAATGTAGAAAATCGTTTAAATGAATCTGAAAATATTAATCCTCTAACTGTTTGGGAGTTTTTGTAATAAAAAAGGCGCTGACGTTAAAAATCTTTGGACGTCTGCTAATATGGTCATATTAGCAATTAGACAATATATTGAAATGTCCTATTTAAATAGAACAGAAAATCCATTAAAACATTAGTCTAAATATAAATAATCATTTTCAACTTTGCACGAATTGGCTATGAAGTACCTCCAATGTACCAGTACCTCTCTTTCATAGGAGCGAATTTTTTCTAAAGCTGAACAAATTATTAATTTAAGAAGAGACAGATTTCAATCGAATAAGCTAGATGAAACTTTGTTTTTACACAATGCATTATAAAGTATTTTGCTATTTCATATATTTTGTTTTAAATAATAGTAGTATTTTAAAATGTATTTCTGCAAATGTGTATTGAAAAACAGATTATATATATATATATATATATATATATATATATATATATATATATATATATATATATAAACGGTTCAATTTTTGTAAATATGTTAAAATTAAAAATGCAAGATTTTAGTACAGATAAGATTTTATGCACTTAAATTTTTGATAATTATGTCCAAAAGTTTTTTAAATAATAAGTAAGTATCCCAAATCCGAAGTAGATTTCAAAGTATTTTAGTACACGTTTTCGCATTACTATATGTTAATAAAATTATATTACTTCTTTATCCATTCTGTATATGTATATTAGTTAAATACAGAAAAATTAATTTGCTATTTTTAGTTAATATTCTCATATCAAATAATTATAATATCAATTATGCACTTACAGTTATATTATACGGTGAGTAGTAACAACACACTTGAAAAACTAAAAATAAAAATGGATAAAACGTCAATTTCAAATAACTAAATTCGATAAGCTGAATGAATACGATTTCCAAAAAAAAAAAAAAAAAAAAAGTTGTGATCGTAGAGTAACCGATCGTGAAAGCTTAAAATTGTATTTGTGAAATTTTTTACTTATTTTATTCCATACGACTTATCAATTTTGTACGAAAAATTTAACAGTTCACACGAATGCGCGTATATTTTATAACATATAGTATCAAGCGACGTTTACGTAAGAATACAAGCGATTAGACGTTATTTTCACGTTTTGCAATTGTGTTAGTTCGGTATTAAAAGTATTTTTTAAGACGCCCTTTCATTTTCAGCTGCTCCTTTTTTATTGCGCGCTATTTCATTGTTCCGAACCCTTCTCTTTACATCTCTGCGATACTTTGATTTTTAACCATCCGATTCAGACAATCACCCTAACGGGATACGGCATCGTAGTTCTAAACACAAATATCAGAGATGCGTAGCTGTTATTACGATATAGTGTTATTACTAGAATGAAATAATTATGCCGAAGTAGAGGTAGCATCTCGAATTTTGGAGGTTGCATATTATAAACACTATATACATGTATATATGTACGTAATTTCTATATTTGCGGTAATTAATTTCATTCTTCACCTTCCTCGAGGTGATGTCTTTTCTCCAATCTTACTCTTCACCCATCCACCTGTTTTTTTACGAGCGATATATTTAATTTTTCTTTGTGTTTTCACAACCTCCATTAACTGCAACCCGTTGATTTTTGCACCTATTTAGTATCTTTCGGTTGATCATGTTCAAGAAATTATAATACGGTCTATATGTCCACATTTTAACGTGTTGCATGTTTTAGAAATAATAACGCAATATCGTTTTTTATTTCTAAGTTTATCCTGGTATTTATTTAAAAATACATAAATACATACATACATATATATATATATATATATATATATATATATATATATATATATGTATATATAATTGTAAGAGTCTCTTCTTATTTTTCCTCTGCTTATATTGTCTTGTCTGTTAACGAAGGTTGACCGTAATTTGTGAAATACTGGTCATGTTCCTGGTTGACTTGAGTAACTTGTTCACTGTTAACCCCGTCCAATGTTCTAGTTTTTTTCATCCATGACATTTTTCTGCCTCCTTTTCATCTACGTCCTTCTATTTTGCCTTGTATAATTAGTTTTTTTCTCTGTCGTTCCTCATGATGTGGTCTAATACGCTAAATTTTTTTTTCAAAATACCCATCTTTCGAATCCTTTTTACCATTCACACCTTCATCCCTATAGTAAAAAGGAATATGTAACCATCCTATACCTTAATTCGAGGCTAAGATGTTTATTAGTAAACAAATACCTCAAAATACGTTTATTAACATCACCAGTTCTTATTCTTCTCTATTCGGAAAGCTGTGTAATCGTTCTAAAACACCGCCGCCATTTTTCAGGTATTGCTTTCTTCATATAAAATACGAATTTCGGTTCCCTCACCATTCGAATATTGTATTTCCCCTTTTATATCTTATAACACATACAGTGCATGAATTTTATATTTTTTAGAAAAATTTACTTTATTGTCGTACAATAATTGGTAACTAAAATTATGCAATCGTGGCAATCTAATACTTAGGATGTCCCAAAAACGCTTATTACATATAATTATTTATTAAATAGTACATAAACATAAAAGAATGTGGATTTCACCGAGTATATACATATATATGTATATATGCGAATCATAATGAGAAAACCTATAGTTAAACGTACGCGATTGCATTTAAACGCATAGTTCAAAACAGAGGATTAAATTTAAACCTATACTTGAAAACACCGGCTTTCAGTTAATGAAAATTTTCTTGCAAATTTAGATTTATACAACACCATATAATGCATAAAGTTTCATATTAACATTTTCAAGGCTTATATAATACGTCATAGAATTAGATGCTTATTAGTAACATTATCCTTGCTCATAAAGAATATCGTAGTATATTTGTTTCGATCATTAACCAGTTACATCTTTCCCCTGGTTGATTCAACCTCTAATACACATAAGGCCGTTGTTCGATGACGTAAAAATACCTAATAACATGCTTCGATGTTACATTACTACCTTATGTAGATTACGATATGGACAACAATCGTCTACCATCGTCTCTATATCGGTGTAATTTCATAAATTCCCCTATTTTATCCTTCCGATGATTATAAAATAGAACACGCACGTTAGGTATTTTTGCAATGCACGCCTTAAAATTCTCACCAATCTTTATTATATACCTAATTAAATTATAACCCTCCAAGTACCATCGCCAATAAATGAGTCTTATCTATTTATTATTAAATACATTGGTGTATATTTAGTTATTTACAATTACATTACATCTATTAATATATAATTACACGCCAAACATGATGAAAAATTCTGTGCGCGTTACAAAAAAGTTAGATGGATTCGAAATAATTTATAAAAAAAAAAAAAAATGTAATTCTGTGTAGTCGCTAAAAGAAAGAATACATGAAAGTCCGTATTAACTTATTTTTGCATCTTACGCTGGGAAATATATGTCTACTATATGGTACGTAAAATTGTAATGTTAAGAAAATTTTGTATTTTCTGGTTGACGTGAAATGTCGCAATTTTAAGAAATTTTATATAAATACACTTAAATTTATCTATAATTCACCTCTAAGAAGCAGTATTGTATAATGAACACGTGTATAAAATTTATCATTTTGTCTCAAAATTTGACTTAAATAGTTAATATAATTCGTTAAATTACATTCGGTACATCAGAAATACGACGAATTGTCGGAACAAAAAATTAACGTAAAAATGGAATACCGTTATTACATTAGATAACAATAACCTTGAAATAATCAATAAAAAAATATTGTTCTAATTCAATATCGTACTAGTAAAGAAAAATAATAATAAAAAAAAGGAAATCTTCTATATAAGTCGCGTATTGTTTATAGTAAAGCATGAACGATTATTTATAAAGTACCCTTTGTCTCAAACATCGTAACAGTTGATGTACTGAATGTAATTTAACGAATTATATTAACCATTTCAGTCAAATTTTGAGACAAAATGATAAATTTTATATACGTGTTCATTATACAATACCGCTTCTTAAGTGAATTATAGATAATTTTAAATGTATTTATATAAAATTTCTTAAAATTGCGACATTTCACGTCAACCAGAAACTACAAAGCGATGCATCAAACGTATAAATTCTGAATAAAAAACGAATTATCTATGATTCATCCGATAAATAAAGTATAAAGTATAAAATAGGGTGAAATTTACAAAAAACGTAATTACTTACTAGTGAAAATAGCCGCCTTGTTTTCGGATTTCCGCTTTTATTAATTAATATATCGGTTAACAATTAAAAAAACACGCACACGCAAAAACAGTTCCAATATTATCATTTACAAATATCGAAACTAAAGAAAAATTCACGAACAATAACTTTAGAAAAACGAATAACGAATAATTAATCACCGATAATCCGACAAAAGTTAACCAACACAAATGACGTGTTCACCAAAGCATCCAACTGTTACATAATTACAAGTCATCCGCTTTTATTGTGTGCGACAGTGTAGACGTTAAACAGACACAAATTAAGTCATTCACCTCGAAAAATGCCGGCTAAGTATAACGTTTTACGTTAAATTATTCGAAAATTAAAGTTTTTTAACGAAATAAGTGGGTTATTTTTAATCTTGAAAAATAATAGTTTACTAATAAAAACAAAATAAACTTACATAATTCGCGATAAAAATATATTCTTTTAATGCATGGATACAAGTAATTAATTTTATTCCGATAAAGACGGTAAAAAATCACTGCTAATTATTATAACTTGCGACTATTTAAATTTTCTAAAAATTTAATTCACTGATTTATTTGTAAATAATAATAGGTAATAAATCTTTTCAAATTCGAAATTTACGAAAATGTTTTATAAAATATTTTGAAAACACGTTCGTTTAAAAAATATTTTACGGGCACAATAAATTACTAAATTACTTGAAATCTACCGATCATCGCATAAAATAATTTTGTTTGTTATTTCTATTATTAAAATAGATTGAAATAAGATAATATACACACAGACATATATATATATATATATATATATATATATATATATATATATATATATATACATATAAAAAACTTATAAATAATAACCGTAATATTTTATAAAAGTTAGCAGGTACTTACATGAATCGACGAATTTTATTTTAAATATCCGAGCACAAACAATGGAACAGTTAAGAACGGACGGAGATGATACAATGCGATTCTCTCCAATATCTAGTTGCAAATGTACAGTAGTACACGAAGTAATCAGCTAGCCGGTAAGAAGCTGGTCCTTAACCCTACTTTAAATGAGCCGGTATATGTGTGTGCATATACACTAAACAATGAAAGTTTATTTTATACGTTGATGGACCGATTTAATTTCAATCGACGTGTGTATATTATATATATATATATATATATATATATATATATATATATATACATATACAAATAAAGCGGTGTGTAAATATAATGTTTAAAACGAATTACTTTTTTATATAAGAAAAAATATTTTAAAACGCACAACGATAATTATCCAATATCGAAATCCAATAAAAATCGATTCACCGCCAATTCTAGAAATAATATATTAGTGAAACGGCGCGAAATATTAAAAATGCGTCGAATTTCACACTAATGGTTAAAAGAGAATAACGCAAAAGAATGAGATAATTCACCGACTTACGTCTACTTATTACATAAAATATACAACAGAACAGAACTAACTCTTCAACGTATTGCTACCAGTCAGTAAACAGTAGACGACAGAAGACACTGAGGAGCCAAATGCGCTTCTTATGCCGGCAATTCGATAGTACGAAAGGTGAAGGGTGGTATGCACGCTGCTCAGCGAATAAAAGTTCGACGAAGACCGGAAGGGGGAGTGAAAAAGAAAGAGAAAAAAACAGTCCAACAACCTGGCGCTAAATAATATTGCGGTCTCTCCCCTGTGTCTTTGATTTCTACTTCTCACTCACACCTAGTAACGTCACTATGGGAACACAACCGAAGAAGAGGTTTCGCGGATGCATGTACGCCAGCCCGTTATATTATAATTCTTTGTAAGGGTATATATATATATATATAAAAGTATATAGTATAAATATATACATTATTATATGCGCACATTATAAGGCTGCAATATAACGGCTCACACCACTGCCCGTTTAGTAGGGCGCTACCGGATTACGCATTCGAATAACAATTGCACAATGTATACTCGGCAACCATTGGGGCGGAGGGTAATAAGTGTTTTTTCCAACGTCCAAATTATGGTACTTGCGCTAGAGCATGAGCAGCTGATCGGTATTGGTCAGGATATAAGAAATTTGCTTATATAAATGCAGCTACGAAGGAGGTGATTAGGAATTAGAGAATTAAAATGACTCCCCGGTTTTGCATAGATATATAAAACCGAACCAACTCATTTTTGAGATGAAATATAATCGAAAAAACAAAATTAAAATAAAACGGCAATAGCTCCTAGACGCTACGTAGTGTTCGAGCTGGTAGAATATGCGAGTAGTTATGTTGTTACTGTAACGTTCAGAAGCAGCATCGATGTGGTTTAGGTCAATGATATCTAGAATTTTAAATCGAGAAACTTTATGATGTAACTTTATTATGAATGCGAAATAAAGTTTGTAAACGCCATTTTTCGTTTCATATATATAATTTACAAATCCAAAACTTTCGCAAAATTAATTTACACACACACAGAACTTAACGCATAATCCACGTAAACATACACCACATATACACGTTCGGTTATACGTTATAGTACTAGTACTGAAAATATTTTCTTCCCATCAGCTGATGTTTGAAGACAGACATTGACGTTTAAAAATTCTAATCTTATCGCATTATTAATTAATTTAAAGATAAGGAAACTTATAATTTAATAGTTAACACTTTATATTTATTTACTTACGACTCGTTTTCACTCTTTCGTTCCCATGCCTAATAGTTTAATCTCTCCTTATTGTAGAAGCATCCGTATCCTTGACTAGTGTAAACATGCACCACATTTTGCATTGTCGACAATGTTACACGTAATTTTCATTTCGTTTAGTTAATCGTAAATTTTTGGTCTACAATTACTCTTGGACACTTATATACCTTTATCATTTCTAACCTGTAACTGTTTACGTTGGAACACGTATTTTCTTAATCCGTATATAGCGAGCGCGCTCATTTATGTTTATTGATGGTTTTTGAGAGATATACACTTTGTTTTAAGCGAATTTATTAAAAGGTTATTTTCCGGCGCTCATTTACCGATTTCTATTACGCGTTGCTGTATACTTTCTGTCCCTTTTTTTCCCTATTAGATATTATTACAGTATCATCGGCAAAAACATACTTTTTGCTGTATTTTTGTAGATTTTCAAATCCATTTACATACATGACGAACAGTGTTCATGCAAGATTGTTTCCGTGACCATTTTCCAATGTTAAATATAAATCCTGATACACCTGAAATACTCGTAACACCTTTTTCATAACTCGAATAATTTTTAAACTAGTTTCACTTCTGATTTTGTTAAACGTTTATTTATTTTTTAAAAATTACAACGCAGTGCATGCGCAATTCACACTTACATCCACGATGATACACTCAACTGACATGCATAATTACACTAGTCCGCGCATACAATTCCACATACATCGAATGAATGTATTACAACTACCTTTTTTTTTTTTTTTTTTAAATCCTATATTTGTGAAAAAAAACGCACGTACAAATATTTGGCGAATGCTCGTGCGTACTCTGCTTTATATTTCACTCCGTTCACACTCTGCAGTTGATCTGTGCAAATTTTACTCTTAATCCAATTACTTATTTCGAACTCTTTTAGTTACAAACACTCTTATTTATCATTTTCCGCGTTTTTTTTTTCTATTACATTTATTTTTTGATATGTATGTACACCAGCGTACCTATAAGTATATATACGCTCACAAATCACACTCTCAATCATCATTTACTCAACATTCTTTCATACATTCGCATTTTCGATATTTTGAAAAGTTTATAATGTTTAAACACCTTTGTCCTTTTTTGTATATATAAGTTTTTCTGTTTAATTATATAATTTACTATATTTCCGTCTCCTAGCCGTTCGTTTATATTGTTTTTTAATATGGTTTTTTATATTTCCGTTTTTACACAGACAAATGTATTTATATTTATTTGTTGGGTTACGTATATACTGATTACACTTTATCGACCTTCGTGTTAATTCTAGCCTTGTTACCTTTTCAATTGTCATTCCTATACTGCTAATATATTATACACTGCTATACTTTTTTTTTCAAAAACATCTATTCCAATATTAAATACGTTGTACGTACAATAATAATCGAAAAATTAATGATTCTTTTTATTTTTACATTCACAGGCGTATACATTTTTTAAAGACATTTATCACTTACATCTTCACCACAAATAGTCGGTAGATTATTTTTGCACCTAATTTTTTAATTTTGTTTAATTTACTTGAATTACTTAATTCTTATATTTATATTGTATATTGTATATTTTTATTTAAAGACGCTCGACATCTTGGTCATTTGCGTCTGCTATAACTTAAATAATTAAATACAACGGAAAAGTAAATCTATATCTTATGGAATACATTTATACATTTTAAAAAACTAAAAACATATTGAACGATAGCTTCATCATCTGCAAGCATTTCTTCTGTCGTCATTTTTCTATGTCCGAACGCTTTCTCTCGTTCCTCGGTGAATTCTGGACATTCAGTGATGACGTGACTGATGGACATCTTTTGATTACCGCAGTATATACACGACGGCGGGAGTCCTGTCTGGAGCAGTGGACCATGTGTTAATTTCGTATGACCAATACGGATTCTGCATAATACAATTTCTTCTCGTCTGTTTTCACGGTGAGATGTTTCCCAATGATCCAATTTGCCTTTAACTTGCCGTAAGTTGTTGTTGATTTGATTTGTCCATACATTTTGAACGGCCATCTTGATTGCCAGTATTATTTGCTTTCTTGCATTTGATAGATCTTTTTCACGTGTCGTTTTGATCTGTTTAATATTTTCCCATGGCGGGTTTGTAGTTTCGGGGGGGCCTGATGTTAAACCGATTTATACGCAAATAGTTTAGATAGTCGTTACATCTAATTCTAAATGGTTTGTTTTTGTCCCGGTAGATTTGATTTAAATTGGAATGAAATGTTTTATAGTAATTTATATGCGTTTTGTTACCGCTAAGTTTCGTATAGTATTTCAGTACTAATATAATTCGACGGTGTTTTAATGACAATATGTTTGTTTCTGCATGCAGGCTTATAACCGGACTTGTGCAAAACGCTCCACTGCATATTCTGAGCGCGTTGTTTTGGATTACATTCAGTTTTCTTAGCGTACTTTCTGCAGCTGAGTCGTATGCGATCGCACCGTAGTCTATTATTGATCTGACATAAATTCCATATAGTCGTAATAGCATGCTTCTATCAGATCCCCATGACTTGCCATGCAACATTTTTAATAAATTAAGAGCTTTCGTAGATTTCAGTTTTATGTTTTCAATATGTGGCTTCCAATTTAATTTGTTATCCGATATAAGCCCTAAAAATTTTGTTCTGTTTCTGTTAGCTATAAATGTATTATTTAGTTTTGATCTCACGTTCAGGTGTTTTCTTTGTAAAATTAATTACACATGTTTTTTCGGTAGAAAAGTGTATATTCTTAGTGATGCCCCACTTTTCTATTTCTGTTATAATCTTTTGTAATTTTTCTTCTATTTGTGAAATATTAATTCGTTATTTGGATTTTAATAATTCTAGATCTCGCATTTCATTTTCATTTATTATTTTTATTTTTTATAATTATACTTTTATGGTATTTTTTTTGGCATTATTTTTATCACGTTAGCGTATTTTCCATAGCTATTTCAAGCGTCTAACTTTTTCTCTTTCACTACATAAATATATTACAGTAGTCTAACAATTCTGTGGTACATATTCATTTTTATCAATGCTATGGCTATTTTATATCAACAATGTAAAAATCTATAATTAAATCGCTAAACATATTCAACGCGCAGACGTTAGTTTTATGCTAGATAATGATGTAATTTTCAAATTTATTATTTGTAGTCATCGAATGCATTACCATTTTGAATTCGCATGGTTCAAATAAAAGTATATCTATAATAATAATAATAATAATAATAATAATAATAATAATAGTAATGGAATAACAGAATTGAAATATACAAAATTGCTTTTACCGTAATAAACAACCCACGTGCATTTTGTTGTATCCGCGACATTTCCTTGTATAAACAATAATAAAATCTAAAAAAAAAAAAAAAAATCAAAACATGCGGGTAAGTTATCGTAAGGTATATATTATTAATAATAATGATAATCGTTATCAATGTTATTACTTCCATCAAACTGAAACGTATTAAGTTCAAACTACCGAATATATATTGAAAACAAATCATTTTTAATGTCAACATAACGGAACTTTTTCGTTATAATAAAAATAGTTACAAATGCCGTAGCTCGCCCGGATATCATTTTCCAGAGTAATTTTTTATTACGAGAAAATGTATCCTATTTATTATTACACCTTATGAGATGATGATACCGGTATGTGTTACTCTACTACGCAAGAAAGGCAGTTAAAATTTCGATGTAGCTGAAGACAAAACAACCACGCAGTTTACGAATCAATAAGCGCTATAGTCAATTTCTCTACTGAAATAGTCGAACTTATTAGACGAGCTCGAAAATCGTACTCAAAATTATTTTGGACACAATCGATAAATGCAATTTACGCTGTTAGGGAATTTCAGAACCGCGTTCCCGTTTTTAAAAGTGTTGTCCTAAAATTCTGGCAAATCGTTCGTCGCTTATAATTTTAAAAAACCTCGTCTACGAACAGTTACAACGTGAAATGACTGAATGTATAAAAACGTCTAAAAATTTATAATTACGCGCAAATGTTTAATAAACGGTCGATGATTTTTGAAGCGCAATGTCAATAAAAAGAAAAGCGATCTATAAACAAAGAAAAACCGGTTTTCCCAGATTGGACATTTCAAAATTTCAAAATTTCTATATCCGGCGAACGATTAGTCAGATAATCGAATTGCGAATTAAATTTCGTATTTCTTGTAAAAAACTTTTAAAACACCTTCGTATTGTTTAGGTGTAATTGAAAAAAAAAAAATTCTCGGCGATTAAGAATTATTCCCACTTGTGAAATTGTAACACGATGAAAAGTTCCCTCGTAGAGGAAGCTATTTGAACGAAAATACCGAATTTATTTGAATTACGGAATAAATGAAAAAAAAAATATGTATGTATAAATTTAATTTTAAAATCGAGGTCTTCAGCGATTAATAGGTCAAATTTAGAATTAGCAAAGATGGTAATTATTGTCCAATCATATACGTACACGTAATTTTTTCGATTCCGTTCGATTCAATAAAATATACGGAAGATTTCTTCGGTTGAACGACAAATTTTACTCAGTTTTTACATCTTCTTGTTAACATTTAGAAGGGGAATATATAACTCGAGCTACGGTAGATAGAAATGACAAGACGCACTCGGTTCAGTTTCCAACAGCACTTATGAAAATATGCAGCTAAAATCATTGTTGCAGAATCACATTAAATGCCGACGGATATATCGAAATTAATTACAAGCATTCCGCGTTAAACTTAACTTATTTCGAAACAATTCTGCGATAACTGCGAAATAAATAAATTCAAGCTATACTACGATATGGCCAGCCTATAAAATAGTACTCGTTATAAGCACGGTCGTCTGAAGCATCGGTTTTTCTAATTATATTCCAACGTTGCATATCGAGTTATTTTTAAGTAATCTAACGCATTGTAAATAGCCAAAATTCAGCAATATTTTGTTTATCTTCGTTTATTTCTTTATTTGTATGATTTTTTTAAAATTTTCCTGTAATGATTAAATATAAGATTATATATGTAATGTAATATAATTTTTCTTATTTTATTTATCGTCGAGGTAATTTCGTTTAGCACTAATGGTTTCGTAATGCAAACAATTATATAATAAATATATTCTTTTTCTTCTTCTACTTTAATAAAATGTGCGGGTTGATGTATATAATTTTAACTAAAAATGAAAGTTGTCTATCAAAGCACTAAAGCGCAAAGGGGAACTGACGAAGATTCGAGAGTTTCAATTTGCCGCATATGCGAGCTTGATTACTAACCGTTGTGGAAATAAATAAAAAATTGATGGATTTGAAACGCGGGCGTGTAGGAATTAAGTATATCGCGGATTGATTTGTCGACGACTTTAACAACGTCGATATATAGACGAGTTTAGATGAAAATACGTCATTGAACTTTTGGCAACTTTACAACGGCGGGTAAAAGTTAACGGTATGTCAAGTACAGGATGGATCGATTACTAATTTTCAGCCTATACGCGATACTATTGGTAATTCGTGGAAGATACGGCAGAAGTTACATTACATAATTCGAGGAAGGGGACAAATTAGAATATATACAATAATTCGAGGAAATGTGACTCATATGTGTACATATTTATATTTCAAAATGAAATACCAAATCCAGATTATTATATAACGTGCATAACGCCAAAATAACATTATTTAAGAAAGTAAATCATTTTATATGACCACCTGAGATTGTATATATATATATATATTTTACGAGCGCACTAAGAATCGACAATGAAAATATTGCATTCTAACATCTGTGTACTTGTCGCGAGAATGAATTATGTGTTTAATAATTTCAACAACTGGTTTAAAGTTGCGACGTAGACATTAGAATTCTTACTTACTTTTTTTTTATTTGTTGTTATTATATATTAATGATATTCCCAAATTCTAAGATGTTTGCACCGTACTAACGTCATCGTTTAGAGTAAGTGCTATAATTAACAAATTACAACAAAAAAATTTAGGTAAACAAGTAGAAGTTAGCTATAAATATCGTTAAAATGGAGGCTATACTATTCTTCAAAAGAAGGCCGGATATTAATCCAGATTTCGAACTGATTAACACGATTATTCAATGGAAAGAAAAAATTAGGTACCTAGGTGTCATATTTGACAAAAAATTAACTGTTGAAAAACACATTAATTAATAAAATCGGGGAAAGAATGTTTTCACTTTTTCCCATATTCAATAAAAAATCAAAATCCCTAATTGAACCGTTATTAACTTACGGATGTCCTGTTTGGAATGATGTGCCTAAATCTACATATTATAAAAAAAAAAAAAAACCAACGAATTAATTCAGAGTAATTACTGTAGAATTATACTAAATATGTCGATATATACTAAGATACAAGTAATGGGTTGAACCTAGAACTGTATTGCGAAGAGAATATCAATTCTTGCCGCAAAAAAAAAAAAGTTCTTTCTTAAATGCGAACTCTGTGACTGCCATATCTCATTATAATTACAAATCATTAACTCTAATGTATAAAAAATATAAACATAAAAGTCTTATAAACCAAACAAAATCGTAACACAGTTTAATCACTAAAAGTTTTTTATTGCGAAGCTTTTAGCGATTAAACTGTGTTATGATTTTGTTTGGTTTATAATTTATAAAATAACTATTCTCCCAATCTATTCAACATTACATAAAAGTTTTAAACAATTTTCTTTCGTAAATTCTTCAACGATAACCTTATGTTATTAACGCAATATATTTGTAGTCTATCTATTTGTTAAACGCTCTTGCATTAGTAATAATATACCTGCTTCACATCTTTAATGTGTGAGTACTCCTTTGAGTTACTATAGACGGACTTTTTCTTCGTTTTTACCGACATAATTTATTAATAAGATTATTATTTTTTTTCATGCCAAATGCTAATTTATAATGAGGCTATCCAATAAATTGTATCTATTAATAATAACGAGTGGAAGGTGCATCCAAAGATGCTTAACCTTATAAACTATGAAACTATAGTACTAATCATTTATCTTTGTTCTTTTTAGACGTCTCATCTGTATGTACAAGTGATGCTGCTAGCTGATTTGGATGCGGCTAAAATACTTCCGAGCTTGCTTACGGGGAGTTTCATCAACGGTATCTACGTTAATGTATAGCTTCATTGGAGACACACACCAAGGCATTCGATAAAGTAAGCGTAACGCCTCGTTCTGGAAGCGCTAGATTATCGATTTATTTGATTTCTTTGCATATCCCAAATCTATGCGCTATAACTCTAGATTGGTTTTAATACAACTTTGTACACCAGTAATCGATTTTGTAAGGATAATTCAGAATTGTATTCTAGGAGCTAAAATTAAAATACATTTTAATTATCCGATTACCGCATTCATTACGCCTCTACATGTCGGTAGCAATTATAATTATCTTAATGAATATTTTTATTCACAAATCTTTGTTTCTTCTGTAATTTTTAATTGATACGATTAATAAGCAATGACGCCTAGTTTATAATTTGTGTCATGAAATAGTTTACACCTAAAATTTTTAAACTTAAGACGGTCTGTAATGGTGCGTGAACTTTTCTAACTACTTTAGCATTACATTGTTTCTGATACCTCGTTCGGATATCGTTGTTTAATTCATAAAAATCAGTCAGAACAACAGTATTGAATAAAAAGTGATATAAGACGATTAAAAAGTTTCTCCGTAGTTTGAAATTTTTATAAAAAACAAAAGTTTTAGGCAACTAGCGAATTATATATAGTAAAAGCGTCAAGTTAGATTTACAAATTTAAAAATGTAAATAGTATTTGTCGATTTTTGTTATTATTATACTGTATATAGTTAGTCTAACACTTAATTTGTTATCAATAATTAAACAAAGATATTTAATAAAATTCGATCGAATAGAATTAACTTTTTTTTTCACTATGATTAAGTACGTTATATCTATCGGACGGTAATAAATTAATATAACAGATCACAAGTATAGTTGTATATAAACATACACCAAATACACTCATATATTCACGTGTACGTATATTTTTTATGTGAGTGTATATATATACATTTCGGATAGTTAGGAACATGCGAAGCTAAAATATGGAGCGTTAGCAAAAGCACGGTGAGAGGAATGTGGAAAACCTAGATGGTTGATGAAGGATCGCAAGACGATCGCGTGAAATAGGCAGCAGATGAAATTCATAGACTCTCGGTAAAGCGAATCGTAAGAATAAAATCGAAATTGGCCGGACATTGGACAAAATAAGATAAGGTCAAATAGACCGAGCTGTGATATTACAGTGATGACCAATTGTAATCGTCGTCCAGAAGAAAGGCCTGATTCGACTTGTATTAATGCTAATTTACTAATGGTTTGAAATAGGCTTATCGTAATATCGTGATATATACAATAACATGTAAACATATATACATGTATATATATTATTATATTGGAATAAACACAAATGCTTACACGATTTCACCTTACGATGAAATTACTTTCCATACTTATATATATATATATATATTATCCGACTAAACGAAAAATGCTTATAATGTATACGTGTCCATCTCGGAAACAGTTCTACCGATTTCTTTGAAATTTTGTACATAGGTGCAATTTATTAAGTAATCCCCCGTAAAATTTTGAAATTCTGATTTTTTTTTCATGGACTTTTTCTTAATATTTATTTAAACGTACGTTGAAAATTTCCGTTCGATGGTATTAACCGTTCGAATGTTATAAAATGCAATGAAAATATTTTTTAATCTCCGAAAAAAAAATTATTGCAAGTAAAAAAGATTCCATCGAATAGTTTTAAAAGTCATTTTAAAAAAAAACGATAAATAAAGGTGCCTCCTACAGATGTTTGTCGAAGTTGACATTTTTAGTTATAACGTCATTTTAAGCAATCTGAAAAAACGCGCTCGATACTTTTCGCTCTATTTTAGTTTGAGAAAAATTTTTTTAGCGCTATTGTTCACTTTCCACAATGTAGGGATCAGCTTTTATGTTCTGTTTCCGATTGAGCGTGTAATTAAAGTTTTTTATTTTATTTTATTATTATTATTATTTTTTTAAGGAAACAATTACGTTGAGGAAAAAACCCCATCGAAAAATTTCGAAATTGATTTTCATTAAGGCTGGACTGAACCCTTTTCTGATATTAGTCAAAAACTGATTTTTTGTTTATAAATCCGTAAATTTATGAAACAAAGTTCCATATAATTAAAGTAGTTATAGTTACGTATGTAGTTGGGTTTTCAATACGATTTTACGAGAAGGAAAATACCGAGTAAAGGTCAGTTATCCTATTTTAAACAATAAGTAATATTTCGAAGAAATATCTAGAAAGTTGGACGTTCAAAGTTAGAGGCTCGGCGGAAAGACATAAACGAAATGGTACACATTACTAATGGTGACTGTACGTCCCGTTTTAAACGGGACTACCCATTTTTGCGGTACTCCGTCCCGATGTCACTGATAAAAGCTTCGAGACACAGAATTATTGCGTTTTCAGATTCAGACGATGTTTAATTCGGCTGAAGTAAAAGTTATACGAAAAGCGTCAATGCAGCGTCGAAATTTTAACAGAGTCTCCGAAAGCGACAAACTATCGTGTATTTAGTAAAGTTGTTTATTCCGAGTGCGTGGGAGATAATTATTTGACGAAGATGTTGTAAAGATACAGCTACAGAATTTTACAAAAATAAACCAGGAAGCTTTGGATCGCTCGACTGTTTTCACTAATGACTTACGAATATTTTATTCGGCAAATTTGAAAAAAGTACTCGCGTGTAAAGACGTTCGAAAGGTCTTAGATGTTTTGATTGAACAAGAATAAATGTACATCAAGATACAGAAATATACGATGAATTTTCGCTAGTTTCCAACTACATTACATCTGAAAAAGTAACAGATTGGAATAATCTAAATGTTTCAACAGAAAATCGTTGAATGGAAGTATTTCAACATTTCCACACTAATAATCTTAAACATAAATAACTTTCGCATTTTAATAGAATATATTTTACGCATGGCTCGACTAAACGCGCCAGTAGAAAGGGTATTCTCTTTAATGAACAAATTATGGACATACTCAGCTTCAAGTGGCTGTTTTCAAAGATAACAAAGGTGAATTAAAAAAAAATACCGCAAAGAATTTCACGTTTATTTGAAATCACCAGCTATATTGAAACAAATATGCTCGTCTAAAAAATACACCTAATCGTAATTTAGCTAATTTCTACTTTTTGAATTAGAGCATTTGTATTTTTCGATCGCAAGTAAACTATTATTTTTATAAATAATGATAACTATAATCTTAATAAATATAAAACATTTTTTTTTATCGCGATACTATCTCCGTAATTTTTACAATGTTTCGTCTTGAGTAAAAATAAAAATTGTTATTTTATACATTACGGACGAACGATGGGAACAATTAGCGACGATGGATGTTTAAAAATTTAAAAGCTATTGGGTCCGTGTACCGTGTTACCGAAGAATAGCCGTAGAACGAGGAGTTCAAAAAAAACATTATTATATTCAGCGATTGTACTACTTCTGAGTTTGTTATCGATTTATAAAATACGTTTTCCGCTCGGCCAATCGACAGCACAATCTCGCGGTTAGTTTTTCAATTTCAATCGACAACCAGTGTTGCTGACAAACCGGAAGAGCGCGTATATGCATTGCACGTTTGTTCGTCAAACGGGTAATTTTTTTTTTTTAACGCTACATTTAACGTTTTTGAACATTTCAGCAAGACGGCGCAACGGCAACCATCTGGTCTCTAACTTTTTTGGGTCGCCCACTACATCCGAAGTCCTAACCAAATTTACGAAAGGACCCCACGGAATTTAGATAAAAAAAATAGCGTTACATAATTGAATTTAAACTGCGAAATATCTTTCAAATTTAAACGTATTCGACTTCACCGTACGTATGTAAGAGGTCAATTTTGTAATTTATTACGGAGTAGAAAGATACTTATTTTTTCTGTATTGATGTTGTGGTAATTAGTTTTGTTTAAAATAAAAATTAGGAAATTTTCGCTTTGGCTTTAATATCTATATACATATATATATATATATATATATATATATATATATATATATATATATATATATATATATATATATGCGCTTCTTTCAACGTATTCCGATATCATTTATATAAACAATGAAGATGGTATGTTTTTTTCATTTCACTAGTGTTAGTTCTTTCTTGTTTTTCACTTTTGCCGGTTAGGTTAGGTCCTTTTTTAATGTTAATCGCAATTTTCATATATTCAGACGCAATCTTTAGTTGCTCTCCGTGTACTACGTTCGCGTGTAATTAAATAACCTTCCGGTGATCCTGTATATATATATATATATATATATTTTATTTTTTAATTTGAGCATACAATTTAATATACACGAATTCATGAATATATATATATATATATATATATATATATATATATATATATATTAAAAAAAAAAATCAAAATATAGCCTATAAATTATATCACGAAGTAAAGTAATACTAGAATATAACAAATTAGAGTAGGTTGAGAAATTAGCTTAGAGCTACTGGTAGCGATTATTATATATGTTTCATTTTAAATAATTCCGAAATGAAAACAGGAAACCGCTGTAAGAATATAATTTCATTTAATTCAAGTTAATCTTATAAAACTATCGCAGATTATACTTACTGCTCACATATATTACATGTCGAAACTTTCGCAATTACAACGTATCGTTAATAATTTTTAATTTATTTAAATAGTAGCCGATAGAACCGTGACCAGTAATTATCCGAGTCGTGCAGTAGTTTACGGTAATATTTGTATTTTGGAAAACGTTCTATTACATCAGGAAAAACTTATTTATTTTATTAATTTATCCTTTGTTAAAGTATCTTATTTTGAACACATATATAATGACAGGCGATTCAGAGCTAGTCGATTTTTGTTCGACAAAAAATTAATTTTGCAACTGAAAAAAATTAATTTTGCAATTGAAAAAAATTAATTTTACAATTAAAAAAAAATATATTGATATTTATTTAGGCAAATTGACCTACTAATAAATTTTATCGTCTTGTTTTTTTTTTTATTATTAATGTGTATTTTAGGATAGAAATAGTTGTTGGATAAAGCATCACCAAATTAGACGATCAAAAACCAAATTAATAAAACTATCCAGACGGGAAAAATAACAGTGTGTCGTGTGTAAAATTTTGAAAAGTCCGGAATGAAGGTTATATATAATTTTTTGAGGATAGCCAACCAAGAAGGGTGTACAATTAACATTAAACGATCATCCGCAGAATGGCGGAAGGCGAGGTGTTTTGTAACGGTAAGGGTGTTTTAAAAATGTTTTGTTATTATATATATATATATAAAATATACAGACACAGATATACATAAAACTATTTTTGTATGTACATCGCGTGCTGTTTTTAGTTTAAAAAAGAAACGCGGTTTATCCAAAACCAAAATACTATCCCGGCGTGAAGTAATTATTCCCAGGATAACGGTATAACATTGTGGTCATTATTATCGTGAGTAGCTAGAATTAGGCGATTTAAATTAATATCGTGTATATATATATATATATATATATATATATATATATATATATATATATATATATATATATATATATATATATATATATATGGTTAATGTACTTCCATTAAACGCACATGTTGGCATACCAGCTTTGTCAGTTGGTGTAACAAATGCGGCGATCGGTAGGTAAAACAATGACCTTTCATTTAGTGGACTTTATATTACGTACGTCCAATATAAATTATATATATATATATATATATATATATATATGTATATGTATACACGTTGTTATATTATCGATTATTAATTCCGGTTCAATGTCCAGCTCAGCTGTTGTTCGTTTCCAATTCGGAAATATAATTTGGTAACTATAATTATTAATTATAGTAATCGCGCCCTTATCATCGAACGGTAACCCGGTCACACTGCGAACCGATTTTAAAATGATTTCGGGTTGACGTTGCGGCAGTTGGGAATTTTTAATTAAAACGATTATTAGCTGTATAAAGCCTGATTCCGCTTTCTAGCTTTGTCAACTACGAGTCAGCAGTTTTTAAAACTCTAATCTTTGATAACGGTGGCAGAAACTGGCCGCGCTATTTAGAAACGGAAAATTTTCGAGAAGCTCTTAACGCTATCGTCGAGGTTTTCGTGATAAGAGAAAATAACCGATAAAGCCAGAAAAACACACGGTGATCGAAGGTTACTTCGTGTAGTGTTTATTATCGCTGACTATACCGACGCCACAAGCACAAAAAATTTTAATACACACACACATATATATATATATATACATAAATTAAACAAATTCATCATCATTGTCATCATTATTATTATTATTATAATTATTATTATTTGGTAACGATTATTATATTGTTATTTTCATTTTCATTATTATTATTATTATTACGAAGGAATAACCAAACCTGAAATTCTATTCTTCAATAACAATCGTATCAGAATGCAGGCCAAGGTACATGAGAGCCAGGATATAAAACAGTTTGCCCGAGTAACTATAAATTTTGATTTACTATACTGAAAAAAGTGGTCGAAGGAAAATATTGATGCAATGCGTTCCAAGTAAATCCGGAATCTTCGGTATTATGAATGAAGGATTGTTGCGCAATTTTGTGATTCGTTAACAAGGAACGTGTATTTTGTAATTGATTTATGTCGAGACAAAAACAAAATTAAAACCCGCTTTCTATATTTCCTCGATTCAAGTATGTTGGAAAGCGTATTTGCTAGTATCTATGTGTACAATTGTATGTTCAAAATTATACTTTCGTGTGTGTTTGTGTGTGTATGCATCCATAAGTAACACTACATGTACATTATAATGAAAGTGGTCGAACTGATGTACAGAGTAACACATCTCTAAATTGTTTCTTCCAAGTCGTTTATTTAATAATTAACACGCTTGTATTGATCCGGATTATTTTATTGAAATAAGTTTTATTTCTTTATAGCAACGTGCACAAACTGGACACGAATGGTGATATTTTGTTTAATTTAATTTAGTAAACGGGCTGAATACAGCAATGGATGTATTCCCCCATAGAAGAGAAGACGATGGATACCATTTACAGATAGCCAACTTAAAAATTGTTCAATTATTATATTTATATTGTGTGTTATTGCTTTCGATTGTGATCATATATATATTTTAACAAAGTAATTACGTGTATATATATATATATATATATATATATATATATATATATATATAGATATATATATATATATATATATATATATATATATATATATATATATATATTTCATTATATCGCAACTGTTACAGTGTATTTATGAAGGTACACTGACTGAGCACAAATTAAACTATCGTATTATTTACTTATATATTTAATTATTTATATTATTTATCGCTTAGAATATTGTTTCCGATCGCGTAATTTAAGACATTTCACATTAGATTAATTTTGACGAAGTGGTTATAAATTTTTGTTTGCCTCTTAGGTTCTTCGTTTGTTATATATCGGGTACAGGTATTAATCGAATATTAGGCTGTTCTGTTTATTATGTACATTTCGCAATATTGTAGTATTGAAATAAATCGAAATTTAATTATTATTATTTTAATTATTTCAGTATGAGAATTATATAAATTGCATCTTCTATTTTTTTGTGTGCGTAAAAAATAATAGTATTTTCAAAATTGGCGCAGGGGATGGTAGAACTAAGGTACAAAGTGAATATCAGACTTCAGTTTCTCAATTTAATCAGGTGCGTGTGCGCTAGAGAGCAAGCGATACATGTGCGAGAACGACTTTATATAATGATGAAACGCCGAAAGATCCCCCGAAAGTGTTTTTTATATTTGAACCTAGAATAATTCTTAATTGAATAATATGGTATAATTTTATGTACAGGATGAACATTTCACATTGTGAGTTAATTTTGAGAACGACATGGTTATTCTTCGTAAAATACATAGATATTATTTTTCATTAATTATATAGTTCAGAGTTCGCGCAGCTCAAAGAAATTAACCATTGTAATAGCGAGTGATGTGATAGATTTTTGTAAAAGGATTAAAAAGAGTAAAATAAACCGGAAGCGATCGGATTGGATCGCAGATGAGCTTATTCAATTAACTCGTGAAAAACACGAGTTGTATAAACTATTAAAATCCTCTCCAATGTGCAGGGACGTAAGCCAAAGATATAAAATGGTATCAAAAAGTGTACAAAAAACTACAAGAAAAGCGAAACAAACATACCACACTCACTTATCGGATGCCTGTGGACATAATCAAAAAAGTTACTGGGCTGTTACAAAACGTATCAGTGGTAAGGCAAATGAAACTTTGAAAGAGGTAGAAGTGAACGACAGACTCATGAATGTACGAGGGAATGAAAGATTGATTTTTCGCTGTTTTAACGATTATTTTCATGACTCGGTCGTTACCTTAGTTGAAAATAATAATCACATGGGTGAGGCGTACACTGCGGATAGAGTATCAGGAAGCTATAATCCAAATTCCTTTGGGTTTATTGAGTTTTAGAATAATGATATAATACATTCAATTGAATCTTTGCCAAACAAGTCTTCTTGTGGGTTCGATGGAATATCTGTTAACCTAGTAAAGAATAACATAAATTTATTTTCTCAACCGTTAACATTTTTATTTAATGAATCCGTGTTAAAAAGGAAATTTCCTGAAATATTGAAATTAGCCATTGTTCGACCAATTTATAAAAAGGTAACAAACATGATATTTCAAATTACAGACCGATTTGTGTTCTCGCTACAATTTCTAAAATATTCGAAAAATGCGTTAAAAAGATTCTATTAAATTACTTGCTACAATTAAATTTTTTTAGCGTGAATCAATACGGGTTCTTACCTAAAAAAGGTACTGATAATGCATTATTTGAATTTGTAAAGTGAATAACCGAGAATATTGAAAATGGTCATTCTGCTGTTTCTGTATATTTTGACCTCTGTAAAGCCTTCGATACATTAGATCATAATATTTTATTGGAAAAGCTTTACAATTGTGGGATAAGAGGAAATGTACATAATTAGTTTAAAACGTGCATAGAAAACAGGCGCTATGTTACAGAGATAAATAATGTACGAAGTGAAGGTGTAGCGCAAACTTTTGGCGTTCCACAAGGGAGTGTATTAAGTCCCCCACTTGTTTTTAATATGCATGTAAATGACGTGTGTAATATTACGGTTAACGGTAAGATATTTAGCTACGCAGACGATACTACATTAGTGATTACTTCCCGTTACTCGAGTATTCTTAAACTGATGGCGCAAGCTGATATGTAACTGCTGGATGGCTGAAGCGAAACCGACTAATTGTTAACGAAAAGAAAACAAAATATCTAATTTTATTAATTCCCTCATTTGTGAAATGGTATGAAACTTATGCTAAACGATAAATATGAGATAGAAAGAACGCAGGGAGTGAAATATTTAGGGATTCAATTTGACAGTAAGTTAAAACATCTTCTGTACCTAGCTAAAAAACTAAGGAAATTTAATTACCTTTTCTCGTACATAAAGCAATATTTTTCTGTTGCGCATCTTAAACGCTTCTTTGTACCAGCCTGCTCTCTGTTATGGAATAATTAATTGGGGAGGGGCTACTAAACAACATATTAAGCCAATTCAACGCTGTAAAATAGATTGGTAAAATTTGTTTTAACCAAAAAAATCCTTCTTCTCATGACATAATCCTAAATATTCAAGAGATATACCAATTACAATTACTTGACTATGTTTTCAAGAATAATGTTGCCCATCACGGAATACTTTACGAGATCAAATCGAGAGGGGATGGTACAAATGCCGAAGTTCAATAAGTATGACTCCAGAATTCAAGCTATATATAAAGGTTGCTGTAATTTATAACACGTTGCCCATGTATGTAGACTTGAAAAATTTTAAGAAACGTCGCAAGCATTTAATGAGGTACATAAAAAATAAAAAGTAAAATAGAACTTCGTTGGTTTTTAGGGGTTTTCTACAAATTTATGTGTACGCATATGTTGAGTACGGCGGTTTGTGTGTGTGTATGCATTTCAAAATGCCAGGGTTAGCTTAATATTATATGCATGTATACGATCTGCGATGAGTCTAAATGCTATGAATAAGTTGCAACGTATCTGGCGGGATGGAAATATCAATTATTCTACAAAAATACAACTTGTTCGTTCCCTGGTGTTCTCCATCTTTACCTATGGTTCCGAAACATGGGTAATAAACTCTACGGATAAGCAATATATTGATGCATTTGAAATGAAATGCTGGGTATAAAATGGCACGATAAACAAACGAACGTCTCGATCATTAAGCGTCTTAATATAGATAAACGATTATCACAAGACATACGCGATAAAATGCACAAATTTTTCGGAATGCGTGCACGAGACTTAGACAGGACAGTCACACTAGGAAGAATGAACGGACATAGAAGAAAAGGTCGGCCAATGACCCGATGGACGAAACAAATATGCCGACGTGTTAAACTGTCAATACCAGATTTGGTACACTCGGCAGATGATCGACAACTGTGGAGGAATTTGATTGCTACATAATGGTCACGACGGTCAATTATGATCAATATACGACTGTAGAGATATATATATATTAAATTACATTAGAGTTTATGCAACATTTGTAACATATTTATTATTTTTGTTTTTATCAACAATCGCATAATTATTTTATGAGTTTGTTTAATTTATTTTTCGTAATAAACACCGTATATTTAAGAAAATAATTCTATTGTTTATGCTGCTACTGGCGCGTTACATTTGCATCATGTTATTGTAAACTGTTACATATAAGGAAGTAAAAATAAAGCTTGATTTGATTTGATATTTGTTACAGTTAAAAATAGTTATTAATATCGCGTATGTTTGATTGAGTATTTTATAGAATTTAGATTTTAAAACACGGGCAGGAGCAGTGATTTTAGTATAATTATTTAATTCGGTGTTTATCGTTATTGAGAAGTTTATCCAAGGTGGGAGTTTTGGAGGGTCATTTAAATACTTGGTAATTATATTGAAGATTTTGTACTATGTTTCTTGCACGCTTTGATATAGGTTTGGATGCACGGGGTTTGTTTTGATGTTGGAACTTACTTGTTTGTAAATTGTGATAAGCTTGGTTGGAGGAGTTTGAGAGAACTTTATTGTAGTATTTTAGAACGAGTATTTTCTGTATTTGAGTGACAGTATGTTGGATTCGACGTGCAATTATGGGATGGGGATTTTATGAAAAGCTTTTAATGCTATTCTAAGGGATGTATTTTGAACGGTATCCAGATTTGTAATAGTGCTCTGTGCTGCTATCATATACTATCTAATCTACTTAATACAAAAGATTTGTATACAAGAGTAAGTGTTTTTCTGTCAGCTCCCCATGAGATGTGCTTAAGCATTTTCAACATATTTAATTTTTGCGTACAACTTATTTTCAGCCGGTTTATGTATTTTTTCCACTTAAATTACGTTTGTATAGCTTCCGTTCGATCGTAGTATAATATTGCGGTGTTTTGTTTATCATTTCTGTTATTCTCGCAACGTATTGATTAAGCAATTTTTGATATTATATAAACGTGTAAAGTATGTATACGTATAAACAAAAAAAAACAGGAAACAAAAACAGGAAAAAAAAAACAGATTTAATTACGATTATTGATAGTTATCGGCGATTTTTTTTTTGGTTATTTCATTACACACACACACACACATATATATATATATATATATATACACATATATATATATATACGTACGTGCTTATCAAATAATTTCGTTTTAACAGAGATAATAGTTTCTTATTTTATTTTAATTGTACGTATTTTAAATGATATAAAATAGTATTAAAGAAATAAAATGCAATTCTTAAATATCTGATAACAATCTCGGCGAAGTAGTTCAAGGAGATTGAATAGAAAGCGGTATGAGTAAATGCAGAATTAAAGTAATCACGAATTAGTCTTATTTTCTGATAACAAAGGATAGTGTAACGGAATTTAACGATTCGAAAATAATCGCTAAATATTAAATAGATTAAGATCGTTATACATTGCTATATGTACTTTGAAGTAATCGTAATCTTATCAGCTTATCATCGATAAAATTTCGAACTTTCCGATGAACGAATTAACATTCAAATTCCGATGCAATTCTTAACATAGTTTTAGGGCGCATCGTTCTATGTTTCGAAATATTTTTTTCTTTATTTTATAGAAAGTTTAAATGCAACATTCACTTAAATTCGAAATTTTGTTTCAAACTTCCGTTTGATTCGGAGTAATTTTGATATACATAACGTAAAAATCTTACGCGCAATAATAATAGTAATAATAATAATAATAATAATAATCGAATCAAATTTATTCGAATTTAATGCGGAATATTACAAATAATTTTCTAATGTTTTCACAATTATCTACATTTACACATGTGTGTAAGTTCGAAGTACGTACGACCGTTATACAACTATATAATAATATAGACAATTAAACACATCCATCGATGCGCAATAATCTAGCATAAATATGTATTTAGAGTTTAAAAACATGCACGCTATCACGTAAACATCTACTACACAAGTTCATGCTTATTTCACAATTAATCCGACATACACGCTTGCGTACTAGTATGTAGGTATACACTTGGTCCATTCCAAAAAAATTATAATCATTAAATTATGTATGCGAATAGCGCGAGCACCGAACTACATAATTAAAAATTAAACGGTCGCGATAAATGAAAATCACATCTACGTAACCGTTATAAAAGAAAAGTCTCATGTAAACACACCTCCCCGCATATATCCATGTACACACACACATATGTACATATCCAAGCCTGCTATTCCAAAAGAATTTTTAAGTAAATGAACTATTTATATTCCGCTTCGGACTCAGAAATTTTGTACGACTTAATTATAACTTGTATTACCGTCATTGACGTTCGTGTATTTTCAGATCATAGATACATTTTGTTTGATATAATTTCATGTTCTATGATTGTCGTAAATTTAGTAATTTTTTGAAGAACAATAAATTTACGTGTAAACTAAACTTTAAGTAATTATAATGATTTATTTTCAGGGAACTTTAAACAGCTCGCCTATAAAACATATAAATAAACCAGATAAACCACCGGTGGAATTCGGATCTAAGAGAGTTGCAATCGCATCGCCGCAAAATTTTTAAAATGAAACACCATACTGATGATGATGATGATATCGTATGTCTTCGGGTAGCTTAGATGACCACATACAGGTTTCGTAGCTATTAATACTCGACGTGTTTGACATATTACTACCTTTGTGGCGTGAGGTGCACAGCACAGTTCGCTCCTTCATGACATATTACCTAATTTTAAGGATAGGATTAGATGCAAATTTTTTGTTCCTAACTTTTACATAACGCAGTTGCTAAGTACACATGGTAAATTTAATGAATATCTTTTCCGTTTCAAATTATCTTTAACAGATATGTGTCCATTTTGTGGATTACAAGACACTACACCCTGAAGGTAAAATTTATGAAAGACGTGATCTTTTAAGATTATTAAACAGTAAAAAGGAATTTAAATAATTTTCTCGATTTTGTGCAAAAACAACGATATTAAAAATAAATTGCGGCCTTTTATAATTAAATACGCTATTTTATTTTCAATAAATTTTTTGTTGATTTTACCTGATGTTAATAATATTTCTTTAACGTTTTTTTTTTTAAAAGTAGTTGTTTAACTTTTTAAATAAAACTCTGAAAACTTCGTTGGTCTAGAGTTTTATCTGTTGTCATTTTAAATATTATCATTTTATTTACTCTTCTTAATTTATTAAGATTAACTAATGCTTTTTGAATTTAATTTTTTTTTTGTTTGTTTTAATTTTAAATTGTTTTAACTTAGCCTTTTCTTTATATGTGTACATGTACATTTCCTTAATTATTTCTTAGCATTAGTTCTTTTTCCCCGATACTGGCGAAATTCACTTCGAACATGTTTCGAGGAGGATACTACTACTACTACTACTACTACCAGCGGCTTATACGGTAATAATGTGCGGTTATCGCAACATTTTCCGCATCAGTTAAATTTTAGTTTTCAATTTGAACATTTCCGTAGTAAAGGACCAATATAGCAATATCGTTGCAAAATATTATTATTATTATTATTAGTTTGGAAAATGGCGACTGAGAAATATTGATGATCGCCGTCTACATCTTTTCACGCGTCGATAACCATTTATCTTGATATCAGGTATATCGAATGAAATATAAAATTGTCCGACTTAAAATTTCGAATATCAAGATTTTAGAATTAACGAAACCGTGTTACGGTGATGACATATACGAAATGGAGCGTAAATACGCCTTCGGAATACGATTCCGGTTCGCGAAAAATTCAGCGGTTTTTGCGTTGTCGCCAGCAATTCCCTATAAATTACGTTTAAAGAAAGAATGATGACCGTCGTGTGCGTTTAATATAAAAATCTAATATTCGCTCGATGTGGGGTTTCGAATCTATCGCGTGGACGATCCTGTTCATTCGAGTTTGCCGACAAATAAATAAGCAACATCTTGCCCAGTTTCGAAGAAAATAATAACAAAACTGCGTCATATCGGAATTTTAAGCGTGGCTTCGATGTATTCCTCGGTCGAGTGAAAATCTTTTCGGACGAATTTATCGAATTGATTCTGTTCCGTTTTATCGTACATGATGGACAAAAAAATAAAAAAATAAATTTTAATAATCGCGTGCCTTTATTTTTTATTTCTTTATTTTTTATTTCTTTATTTTTTTTTTAACTATGGCGTTGAAATTAATAGTAAGTCTCTATAATGAGAGGAGAAAAAAATAAAACAAAAAAATACAGCTGATATATTTTTTAAACAAAATAAGAACATTTTTATATTATAACGTATATATATTTGATTAACCTACAATATAAAGTGCCGACAAATTTAGGATATGCTGCCGATAAGATTAAATGTTTTCTAAAGTCGTCGGGGTAGTCTAGTGGCTAGAGTATGTACTTCTATACGGAAGGTACCAACTTCAAATACATTAGAAAATAAATATATAAGTAATCCTAATATTATTATCGCGTGGAATGCAATTGCAAACCACCACACGCAACACCGTATGCGCGCTAGTAACGATATAGTACACTACAAAAAACAAGCGAGGTTGCATCGTTTCGTGCGATTACAATCAGTTCTCTCAGATGTGTATATTTCTATCCGCATTAAGCCATGTTATGATTTACATGTACACTACTTACACTGTACAACAAAATATATATCGGTAAATAGTCGCTTATCTCCGATACGGAGACGGCATTTATTGATGATGATATTAATTACAAAGTCAAACATTGTTTGTATTCGTCTAATTTCTTCCGAGCCATTCGCGGGAATAACTGCAAGAGAATCGCCACGTTCTTTAACTGTAATGCAGATACCACCATCGTGTGATGATATTCGAAAAAGATACTTTATCTGAGGTCGAATTTGCATTATTAATACGTCGCTTCTTCGAGCACATCTGCAAACTGGAACTCTTTATGATCGAATTAGCTTCAGCATCGTCTGATATAAAAGATCGTAACGGACGTTGCAACTCTTTAGGTTGCGTTCTTGCGTGTGAGAACAATTCGTCGTCCTAAAATATAACCGTGTCGATTTTATCGATTTTATTATCGATATTCGGAGATTCTAATTCGCTACCTCAGGCAACTTCCGCATGTATTTTGCGCGTTTGGTTGGCATTCCATTATCCGAAGATTTTAATATTCTCAGCTCGATGATACTTTAATTTCAAGATCTGGCTAGTATATTATCAAATATTGTACCTACAGTTAGGAACGCTGCGGCGTAAATTTTCCATTTGGTTAAAATACGTCTTCTAATGAATCGTTTTTAGTAGGCGAACGTTCTTGAAATTTTGATTTGTAGGCTGCACCTTTTTTTCCGTACCACGTTGTGAATTCAGTAAAATTATCTTTTTTTCCTACTTTCCGATAGGAATATCGTCGTGAAGATGCTTCATCATCTATAGCGATCCATTATTGACGAATCATAAAAGTAGCATCAGCGATTTAGTTGGTACCCTGGCATTTAGATTCCTGTTTTGTCATAAATAACGTTCTTTCGATTTCATTTTATACTACGTTATCAAATTATTTCATAGCGCGCATTCCATAAAAACGGTCGGTATTTATGATTTAGACTTCCGGGAAAAGGAACATTATATTAATGATTAATATGCTAATTAGGAAAATCAAAATAATTCGCGTCGTTTCTATATCATTAAATTTTGAGCTCGGCTTTAAAAGTAAGAAGCTGATCTTCACTTTAATTGTCGGACCATCATGGAGTTACGGAACAGAGATTCGAGGGAAAAGACCAACTTTAATATACTGGAAAAATTTCAAAACAAGTATGATTATTATTATTATTATTGCGTCCAAGACGCACTATAAAATATAATATGAAACATAAATATGATACCTATATGAAATTACTCCAGTAATTTATCAGCCTCCGAGCTTCGTCATCGATGCTCTTGGTCTGCAAATCCTCTTCTTTGATAGTTGTCGGTATCAACGGCATTGAAACACGTGTTTATGGTACTGCCGCTCTCTACAGTCGCACTGCTCACTGTTTGCAAGTCCCCAATTAACTCGGTTGTGTCTATTTTTTCCACATTCTGTTCGCAGTCTATTTAGGGGCTCCTCCATTGCTGCCAACTTATCACATATTTTATCTGCAGCCACTTTATCGGTGTAAGTTAAAAATTCGCCATCTCTGCAGATTCAGTGCACGTAGCTAATCGTGCAACCTCTGCAGTTGTTTCAACGGGCCTCGAATTATTAAGAAAGTCTTTCAGGGATTTTTAACCTCATACTAGGTGCTAGTTGCATGCATATTGGATGTATTTGATCCTGTTCAATAATATTTCTTTCCATGTTAACTGCAACACTTCTGCGTGCTCCTGGAGCTGCAATGCCGCATGCTAGGTATAGTTGATGGACGTTTGCTGGTCTGAGACACCCAGTAACCATCCTACTTAATTCAGAGCTATATCTATTTTACCTGTATCTTCTGCTGCTAAGTGTATAATTTATCGGTATGGTTCGTTATATTTAGAACAAACGGAATGAATGCATTATATTAAATATAAAAGTTAAATCTTTAATTCTTTACAAAAGTTAAAAATACATTTTATCAATGAAATTGGTGTAGTTGAAATGAGTGAATGAATAATTTAATATTTATTTTACAATTCTGTCAACTTTGTAATTTAGTTGCCTAGGCTTTATTGATACTAATCTATGAATGTTATATGTCATTTTATATATTAATTAATTAATAAATGTTGTTGTTTTTAAATAATATTCACGATTGTTTTTGTTAATGCATATTATTTTTTCACATACATGTATACATTTATTTATGTGTATATATATGACTTTAAATGTTGAATATATTGGAGAGTAGTGAATTTATTAATTAATAATAAACCAAACAAAATATAACATAATCACTAAAAGTTTTTTAATCGCGAAGCTTTTCGACAGTTACGTCATTTTCAAGCACGCACCAAAAATATAAAAAAAAGATGTAATAATTTTGGTGCGTGCTTGAAAATAACGTAACTGTCTAAAAGCTTCTCGATTAAAAAATTTTAGTGATTGTGTTATATTTTGTTTGGTTTATTATTATATGACTTTATATACATATATAAATATATATATAAATATATATATATACATATGCTAATTTCATACATATATTTATAAATTATATATACAACTGATAATACACAATCGATACTGATACACTTAGGTGCGTTATTCAAATATATTTAAATCGTTTTTAGCGTTTTTTATCTTTTTGTTCCTCGGCCAGTTAGAGTTTTGAATCGTTTTTCACAGACTCCGCTTTTACTACCTGAAATAAACTTACTTTTTTTTAAGCCAAGAAATCCTTCGTCACTTTTTATCTTCTATTATTTGTGGGATGAAGCTCTCGTAAAATGTTCGAAGAAATTTATTATCTCATTTTCTAATTATGTCCATTAGTACCGGATCCGTTTTTATCAACCGTAGTAACGTCTCATCTTTCATAATGATGAAGTACGTTTTCCATATTTCCCATATAGAATGTACAAACCGCGGACAACGTATTAACATCGTTGTGCCGGCTTCCAAAAGAAACTATCTAAAAACTGGTGGTTTTAGGACATGGATCACCTCTTAATAAATACTTTATACCCACCATTGTTAGATTAAAAAGTGGACACGATTGTGTACATATAGCCAGCTTGGAAAGTTGGATATTATCGAAAACGGGATCTTTACGTAATACGGAAAATAATATTGAATACGAAATCTGGTGTTTATCTAAAAGCTTTATGACTAATACGCTACCGATGAAACTGCATAAAATAATTGCTAACCCGACTTAATTTACTGTTTTTATTATTTACTAAAAGAAAAATTGAACGCAAAAAATATCAAGTTTCATTAAGTGGAACAACAACACCTCAAGACTCTTCTCCTAGATACTCAGGAATCCATCTTGATCAGGCTTTAACCGGATCGTCACATATAACGGCAAAAAGGACTTAATTAAATATCAAGGCAGCAAAATTAAAGTGGTTATTAGAACCCAGATCGCAACTAGATATTAAAAATATACTTTTATTATACAATGCGATACTTAAACCAATCTGGGCTATATGGCTGCGAGCTATAGGGATGTTCCTGTAAGAGCAACATTCAGAAAAATACAGCGGTACCAGAATATAATATTACGAAGGAGAACAGGCGCTCCATTGTATATCACTAATTACGTATTGCATAAAGATCTTCAGATATAATATGTGAACAAGTAATCCAACGATCTGCTTCCAATTACCTGCGAGATTGGAAACTCACGAAAATCCGCCGGCAATAAGTTTGCAAGTTCAATCGGCGATTAGAAGGCTGAAGAGAAAACGTATTACCGACTTCGGATAATACTTTCGGGCTGTCATCATTCATAACTTGAGAGTTTTGTCGCTGGACCGACTCCTTCTGAAAAATTTTTTATTTTTTTGTTTCACATTCATTACATCTGGTAGATGATTGGTTAGACACGTCGGTTCTAGATTAGAAGGAGATAGAAAAAAAAAGAATAGGTACATATTTTTTTATTGGAACTAACGATAATTGATGAATAGACTACTGAAACTCAAATTGGGCAAATAATTTTCTAAAATTTTATATATAAAAAGATCACAAAGCTTATCGGCTTTTAATTTTTATATTAGACCGAAAGCTATTTAGTGTAATTGTTGATGTATAATTTTTATATTAGACCGAAAGCTATTTAGTGTAATTGTTGATGTATAATTTTTATATTAGACCGAAAGCTATTTAATGTAGTTGATGTATAATTTTTATATTAGACCGAAAGCTATTTAGTGTAATTGTTGATGTATAATTTTTATATTGCTGATTTTGTTGTTCACCACATTCACTATCAGATTATTTCGGCTTTTTTCACTTTGCTATTTATTGTAATATTGCGCATCTAAATGAAGTCTTACATTTTATTTTATTTTTTTCTCTTATATTTACATAGCTCGTATATATTTTTATATTCGATATATGGCTTAATAGACAAAATTTAGTGATTTCAAGTACTTTTTTGTTAATGTTGATGTATTAGTGATTTTATGAATTAACAAAATAAAAACAATGTGTTAATCACTATAAAATTAATTTTTATTTGCTAAGATTTCTACTATAAAGTCATTTTCAATACAAAAAACATTTTTTGCTTGAAAATGACGTTATAGTCGAGGAACTTTGTAAATAAAATAAATTTTATAGTGATTAACATTGTTTTTATTTTGTTTTGTTACTTGTTTGTTGTTTATTTTTACAATATATATATATATATATATATATATATATATATATATATATATATATATATATATATATATTAATACGTTCCATACTAGTTAAAATAATATTGTTTATAATAATCTTCTGCCACGAAGTACCCATAAAGACGCCCCGAGCCATATCAATGCACGTTCTTATTTCTTGTTAGGATTTTATTTATCTTCAAAATTGACTAATTGGTCTTTTATATAAACGGTTTATCATATTTATTGTGTTTCCTGCTGAATTACGTGTCTATCGAATATTACACGTAATTTTAAATTTCTATCTTTATTTCTCTTTCAACATACATCACGATTAACTTATGTGGAAAATTCAATTTACGTCGATATTGTTTAATTTTTAATTTCTTTAAAAAAAAAAAGATAAAATAAGTAACGACGGTAAACAATTTTAATTCGTAATAATCAAAATTAATTCACCATCAGCTTTAATTTAAATAAGATAACGATTGTTTGTCTTCCTATCTTCATAGGAGTTTCACGGTGATCATAGGTGAATTACGTTAATTTTTAAGCACGCCCGTGTTTTCCGATGATGCAACACATCACCTATCATTAGTAAACCGTTTATGAACGCCTGTATTTTGCTGTATATGTGTATTAACTTACTGCACTTTATTTTTGTTGAATAAATATTTATACACAAAAATGCAGGCATTAGATGTCAAATAAAGTACGTAATGGCAAAATCTGTTTAGTCATTTGTTTAATTAATAATTTATATATATATATATATATATATATATATATATATATATATATATATATATGATTGATTATGTATAACAGCCATCTGGATGATTCGTCCCAACATGATCCTGCACCACGCAACACGATCACTTGCCGTCCTCTTCAAGTCCACATAATTTTGCATTCCATTAATACAGTGTCTATAATCGTCATTCTGGGTCTTCCACGCGGTCGATTTCCAACATTTTTCCCTTCAATAATTGTGGATAATATGCTTTGATTTGATCTTAGTACATGTCCAAACCATCCCAGTCGAGTTTTCCTTATCATATTTCTTCTTCCGCCCATTTTGTCAAGTACTGTTTGGTTACTAATTTTTTCTGTTCAGGATATTCGTTGAAACTTCCTCTAGCACCACATTTCAAATGCTTCAAGTCGCTTACAGTCTACTTATTTCAGCACCCACGTTTCTGCACCATTTTCATAAGCTGTTTTCGTAACTGTAATGACATTGATTGTTGCACTAGTAGTGAATGTTTATCTGTGAACGCTTGCTTACCCATGGCTATTCTTTTGCGTATTTCCGTTGTACCACTATCTGACATAAATATTTGAACGATGTTAGTTGTTCTAGTGTCGTATTATTTATACTGATGGTGAATTGCTGATGCTTCCTACTTACAGCCATTACTTTTGTTTTTGAAATGTTAAAACTCATCCCGTGTTTCGCCATGGTGTTATATATAATTTTCTAATTATAGTTTGCAATGATTTTGGACTTTCCGCTAATAGCACTTGGTCGTCTGAAAATTTAATAGCGTGCAATCTATTTCCACCAATTGTTAATTAAACCTCCCCTTCAAAATCATTTTTGTGAAGCCATTGAATAAACCAGGCGAAAGTAAACAACCTTGACATACACCGTTTGCTACTTTTATTCTCTCTGTTTCTGTTCCATTAAAACGGATTACAGCTTCTCGGTTCGTGTAAAGATTATTAATTATTCTTATTAAGCTTTCGGGAGAACCAATTTGCTGCAAGTGCCTAAACAAATATTTCCAACATACCTTATCAAAAGCCTTCTTATATCGATGAAAGCTACATACAGGCATTTATTCGACGTTCTCCTAATATGCGCAACATTACTATCGCATCACGTGTAGAACGGCTTTTCCTGAATCCGCATTGCGTTTTATCTAAATAATTATCTATTATCGCTTCCAATCCTTTTTTAATTATTCCAAACAAAATTTTGAAGCATAAGATACCAAGCTAATAGTGCGATAATCTGTACATATTTTGATATTTTGGGGATTTTGTTCTTTTGGGTATCATAACCGATATTTAATGATCCTTTGGTCATGTTCCTCTCAATATTAATTCACAAATCATTTTGTATAACATTTCTTCAACTTGGGAACTGCTATTTTTCCATAATTCTGCGTTCATATTATCGAATCCAGCCGCCTTGTTATGGTTTAGAGATCGTAGGGCTGCATCAAATTCTGCTCGCAATATCGTCTCCTCCTCTTCTATCTGATTTTTGTTATTCAGTCTCCAAGGTTGGGTTGGTTGCTCGTAAAGAGTTTCAACATATTGTTCCCATGTACATCGTACTTCTTCTTATGCTTGTGCTACTAATCTTTCTTGTGTATGGATTACACGACTGCGTAACCCTTTACGTTTCAACCAGTATTGTTTTATTTTTCTATATGCAGTATTACCCTTTGATATATCTTTTTCAATTTCGGTGGATTTCCGTTCCCACCATTGTTCTTTTAAACGTTTGCACTCACGATTTATAGCATTTCTTAACCTGTTGTATTCGTTTTTTCCTTCGTTAGTTGATGTATTTTTATAACATCTCTTTTCCTCCATCATCTTCAGTACATAATTTGTAATCCACGGCTTATGTTGCTCCCGCCGTTGTTGCACGCCTATAACTTCTCCTGCAACTTGCTTCACGATATTTGTAATTGTTTTCTATGTCTCTTCGATGTTCACAAAATTAATGTTAAATTTTTTAACTTTTGGATACTTCTGCGAATTTAGTTTTTATCTTATTATCTTTCAATGCTCCCGTATTCCACTTAGGTATTCTTGTCCCTATTTGTGGCCTAAATCTATTACATTATATCATTTTTACTAATGAGTAATCTGTGTCTGTGTCTGCCCCTAGATATGCGCAGCTTTTGATTATTTGGTTTTTGTATCCTTTTCTCACTAATCTAACTGATATCTATCTTTGTCGCTTGGATTTTTCCATGTATATCGTCGTCTATATGACACTTCAAAATAGGTATTTGTTATTACAAAATGTTCTTGGTTACAAAAATCGACTAGTCTTTGTCCTATACTATTTCGTTTACCCAAACCAAACTTTCCCACTACTGGATTTTCTTCCCCTTCACCGACTACTGAATTCCAGTCCCCCATCACTATAACATTGTCATCAGCACATGTAGTAACGACTCTAGCTGCTCGTAAACAGTATCGACTTCTTCTTCACATGCTGTTGTAGTTAGCATGTATACTTGAATTATTGATATGTTTACAGGTTTAGCCGCTAGTGTAACTCTCATAAGTCTATTTTAAATAATACTGATATCTACTATTGTATTTTCTATCGGATCCTTCAATAACATTGCAACTCCTCCTTGTCCTCATTTACATTTTGAATGTATGACCAGAACGTTCCCGCTCTTGAATGAACAGCTCCGTGACTACTAATTACATTTTGACGTATCTTCATATTGGTTTACTTGGGAATTATACAGCGTTGGTTTCTCCTTCCCTTGCGCCGGATTTTCTGTCAGGGTTTACTGCCTTAGCCTTTGGATAAACATCCTAACCGCAAGGCAGCTGGTGTTTACTGAGGAGGTAACGATGTAGGGTTTTTACGGCGAACCAAACTCGCCGAGGGAGAGACAATCATAGGATTTATGCAGACATTTAGTAGACAGTTCCTCAAGCTGTCCATCTGCATCCTCGTGTCTCCTTACCCTGTTACTACTGGAATTTCCTGCATGAGGCTTTGCACCAGTAGCCGCTGTTGGTCTGCGACTGCTTATTCGACTGACGTCTTATTCGCAGCTAACCTACATATCTGTAGGCCGTTCCACTATCCGCCACCTGTGGACGCACCCCGTTCCGGTTGCAGCTCCGGATCCTTGAGAGCACCTGTACAAGTACACGTGCTCCAAAGGGGGATATATATATATTTCGGCTTTCGGCTGAAGTCTAAAGTTTACGGAACGGGAAATTACTGCTGATGAAGAAGAAGAAGATATTATTATTATTAAATTAAATTAACGTGCCATGTATAGCAGCCAAGGCTAGAGGCACAATAGGAAAAGAGGATATGGAGGAAGATAATTAGGTTCGACAATGAAACATGATCATCTTTGAAGAGGAAATGGGGCGAAGGAGGAAGATTAAGAGACGCTCGAAGCGAATAGTATGAGGGACAATCGACTAGAATATGGGAAACGGAGAGGACAACATTACAACCGGGACACACAGGAGCCAAAGTTCTGTTAATGAGATATGAATGAGTAAGATGCGTATGTCCCAAGCGTAATCTGGTGATAACCACATCATCTCTACGGTTTGAAAGCGAAGTTATCCAAGGATCAACCGAATATTTGATTTGCCGCAACTTGTTGGTGTGTGGCGTTAGCTGCCACTCCTTCTGCCATAATGAAAAAAGCCCATTTATGACGAACTTCTTAAGGTCACGCGCTGGAACTGGAACATTCGGAACCGGCAAGAACACAGCAGCTTCCCTGGCCGCTTTATCAGCCAGTTCGTTCCCATGAATACCGGCGTGAGCTGGAATCCACAGGAACGTCACTCTGACTCAGCCCTGCCAGTAACATTTCCGTCACTTTCTTGGCTATTGGGTGCTGATCATGTTTGAAAACGTCGCAGAGAGCGCGGAGTGCTGGAAGAGAGTCAGAACATATAGTAGATGGTTTATCAACATCGGGGCGCGTTAAAGATTCCATGGCAAGATACATCGCGTATAATTCAGCTGAAATGACGGAGAATGTCTGTGGCAGCGAATATTGAATGATGATTGCTCCATCTCTGACAACTGAGCAGCCGGCAAAGCCACTAAATAGAGATGCGTCAGTGTGAAACATAGTAGATTTGCATGAACGTGACATAATTTCTTTCTTGATTCCATGGATGGGCAGGTTTTCTCTCCAAAGTTTGTGGATTTCGAGATCCAGCCGAACCAGATTGTCTTTCCAAGGAGGTAACACGGAAGTATTATGAAAGATTAATTTCGGGTTTTGGTAAGTTATTGCCTTTAAGATGTTGTCCAAGAGAGTCGGGTCTGATTGTTTTAATTTTAAAGAAGCTGGATTAGAAGATAAGGACAGTGCAGGAATCGAGAAGCCGGAAGCTTTAGACTGCACTACAAAATTGGCTAGGAGAAACCAACGACGATAATCAGGTGGCCATTCTGCTGACTCGGATTGTAGGCTGTTGATCGGTGTGGTGCGAAATGCTCCAGTCGCAAAACGTAATGCAGAATTATGAATAACATTGATGGTTTTGAGGGTAGATGAGCAAGCTGAAGAATATATTGCGGCTCCATAATCTGTTCTTGATCGGATCAAACAACGATAGATTCGTATAGTAAGGAGATTCGGTTGGCACCATAGACAGTATGTGATAATTTCTTCAGAATATTCATTTTTTTGTAGCAGGTTTTTTTGACGTAGTTTACATGGGGTTTCCACGTTAATTTAGAGTCTATAACCAATCCAAGATAGCGGACTGTCGATTTATTGGGAAGCGTCTTATCCTGAAGAGAGATACACATTTCACGCTTGCATTTACGAACACGACAAAAGTGCATTACGACGGATTTGCTACTTGAAAAGGATAAATTGTTGTTTGAACACCAGGTAGTTAATCGATTTGTGCATTCTTGAAGGACGCATTCGCCAGCGGATCTGGTTCTACAGCTTACAAAGATCGTGAGATCGTCAGCGTATAATAGGCTTCGTACTGGGGAGTTGACCGCTTCAACCATATCATTAATCGCGATATTAAAGAGTAATGGGCTCAACACCGAGCCCTGAGGTGTGCCGTTCATTAAAGATCGTAAGGATGAGGACTTGCTTCCAATCCGAACGAGAAAACTACGTTTAATGAGAAAGTTTTGTATAAATGTAATGAGGTTTCCAGTGAATCCCCAGCGGTATAGTTGTTCCATAATTTTATTAATCGGGATCTTGTCAAAAGCTTTTGATAAGTCGAAAAATACAGCTAGTAGATGAAAATTATTTGTTAATGCGTTTGTTATGGCGTTTTTAATTGAAAAATGCTGATGCAGTGTTGAGCGGTTATGACGAAAGCCACATTGGGATGGGTGAATTAGATTCCTGGATTCGAGTATCCAATTTAATCGATAGTATACGATACGTTCTAGCACTTTACATAGAACAGGGCGGTAACTTTCTGCATTTGAAGGGTCTTTATATGACTTCAATACTGGAATTATAACGGCTATTTTCCAAGACTTTGGAAATTCTTTTTCCATCCAGATTCGATTAAAAATCTGAAGTAAAATATCTAATATCGATGGAGGAGCGTGTTTTAACATAGCAATGTGAAAGTTGTCGTGTCCCGGACTGTTTCTTTCGAGTATTTAATAGCAGCGACCAATTCTCTAAGGCTGATCGGCTTATTATATGGCTGTGTACTCGAGTTTTCTGTAAGGAAATAGGTTGATCCGGTGGAGCAACTTGAAATATGCTGATAATGGTCCGCAAAAGCTGAAACTATTTCCTCTAGTCTAAATATTTTGCCTTGTTGTGTACCTAGCACTGAAGGAACCAGAAAGGAGCGTGTTTGTTCGAGAGTCCGAATTTTTGACCATATCTTGTTTGAAGATGTCGATGGACTGATCTTAGAGATGAATTCTTGCCATAATTTCCGCTTGGCTTGTTTAATTGTCCAATCAGCCTTTGCGCGAGCTTTCTTATATTCTAGATGATTACTACTGGAAGGCGAACCTTTCAAATTTTTCAAAACTTTTCGTCGTTGCCTGATAACACTAGTGCATTCCTTTGTCCACTAAGGAACTAGTTTACGATTTGTACTTTTGGGGGAGGAGTAAAGTATTGAGTCTTTTTGACCAGTGTGGAAGTAAAAATATTGATGATGTTGTTTATATTCATTGACATATCGATTGAGAGGTTTCTACAATCAATGGCATATCTCTCTCAGTTTGTTTTCTTATAGTTCCAATTTAGTCGTCGTGAATCTGATGGGAATGTAGAATCAATTAATTTAGCTATCATAGGAACATGGTCGCTACTAGCTAGATCTGCGTGATGGAAGACGTGCAATTTGTTTGCTAGCTGTGGTGAGGTGATAATTAAATCAAGCCTTGACCAACTCTGATAAGCAAAGCTGTAGTGAGTTGGTTCACCAGTGTTCAGCAAACATAGGTTGAAATGATCTAATAAGTTTTCTATAAGGCGACCTTTACTATTTGTACGACTACTTCCGAGCAAAGGACTATGTGAATTGAAATCACCAGTTAGTATTACAGGAGAATTTAATAGAGATACAATTTTGAAGAAGTGAGATTCTTCAATAGGTTCATTTGGAGGCAAGTAGCAGGAACAAAGTGTGAAAGGTTGTTCCATATGGATGCGGATAGATAGAAGTTGAAGACTTGTGTTAAGAGAGATTTGTTGAAAGAAGATGTCTCGAATTGCTAATAAAACTCCGCCATGTGCATATTGATCAGAAGGAGGAACGGATTTGATAATATTATAGGAGGGGATGACAGGGCTATCTTTTAGTCGGGTTTCTTGTAGACAAACGATAGCTGGTTGATAGGTGGCAATAAGAAGTCTAAGTTCTTTATACCGGGCATAAAAGCCACCGCAGTTCCAATTAAGAATTAGAGTATTCATTGATCTACTTGAGGCGAAAGAGCTTTGATTATTTTGGTGAACTGAATTTTAGAGCTTCTGGTGTTTAATAAAGGATAACAGCTCTTAAGGAGGGTAATTAGGCCTTCAATATCTGCTATAAATTCTTTTACTATATCTGCCGGGTTACTACTTTTCACTTTGCACATGTCATAGAATAGAGAAAGATTAGAAAATGAAAAGACTGTGTTTTTATTAGATTCGAAGTATTGCACTAGAGGTTTCAAGGTTGCTTTTAATGAGAGATAAAAATCCTGGTCTGAGATAACTCACCCTCGGAAATAACCATTGATACAGAATTTGATGTCTCGCCATTTTCCTTTTTTCTTCTTTTTTGTTTTTGAGCAGGTGTTTGGAGCTCGTTATTATTCACAACAGAATTTTCCGAGGAACTCAGCGATGCCTTAGAGTGAGGCCTTTTATTTTGTTCAGGATCAGTAGAAGTACACTTGATGCTACTCTCTTCTATTTTAAAAATAGTTGGAGATTCTTCCGATTCTAGGTCTATATCGTCGCATGATGAAGGATTTATCTCACGAAGATCACAAGTTTGAGAATCATGTTGATGTTGCTGTTGTTGAGTAGGATTTTCGATATTACCAAAATTTTGGACATCTTTGCAGTTATCTGCCTTGTGTCCAGAGGAGCTACACTTGAAACAAACAAGGTCATCGACTGACAGAAAGATCCTGAAACTTTTGCCTCCAGATTCTAGAGAAAAAGCCGATGGAATATTAATTTCGTCACAATTAGAGATGTAGACTTGGCGCCTCCAGCTTACAATATGCCTAAATTCATCGTCCATGGGTTTTATACGAAGTAGCGAAATTTGGGACGATAATTTCATATTAAGGTTTGTCGTTAAGTATTTTTGGAGTTCGTTATTCGTAATTGTCGGTGAAACATTAGAAAGAATAATTTTTGTGGTTGGCGATTTTAGCCTTCGGGCTTTGAGGAAATGCCCATCGATTTCGAATCCGCCGTGATTGGTTATGAATTTTTGTACTAAGGATTCGGTTGCGAGGAATACGATTATACGATTACCGCTAACCCGAGATGCGGCAATAATATTCTTTGCTCCTTCAACTAGACCTTTAAGAGCTGAGAGGTTGTCTATAATTTTGAAATCTAAGATATGATTAAATAAATATTATCCCTTGTTCCTCTGTTGGGAATGCGAAGTTTTGGATAGGCGTGATTTTTTTTGTTTTGTTATATTAGCGTAGGACCCGGAATTAGACGACGATTTAATACCATTCGATGTTAATAAAACGATATTACCTGAGGAAGCGGCGATGTCTATATTTGACGACGATTTAATACCTTTCGATGTTAATGAAACGTTATTACCTGCGGATGCGGTGATATCTTTCGTAGTAGACGATGATGGAGTTGACGAGAGAGGAGGGTAGGCTGAACGAATAATATTATGGTCGGCCATGCCGACCGAAATTACGTTGACACTGTTGTTTATTGATATAAAGATAAGATAATATCGATAGACGAAAGTTAGGAAAGAAAGAAAGAAAAGAAACTCGTTTTAATAAAATTAAAAGAGTAAGTTTAACGCGAATACGAAAGATATATATATATTATATATAACATAAGGGAATTTGATATTTTTTATATTGGTTTTTAATTTGTTAATAAAATATTTGCCGCAAAAGTTGTATGTGTTTGTTGGAACAACATGATTTAAATTTTTATTTGTCGATTTTTATAGTTGCCGATTTTTTTTTGCATGAACTACACCTATGTTGCTTTTGAACGATATACACAGTTTGTCTCAATGTGTGCAAAATTTGCGGAGTTTAAATTAACGAATGGTTCCATGGGAGTTAGGTTGCACAATATAAGCCGCTCCTGTATGGGATTGATTACACCGGAGAATGTCAAAAGTCGACATATGGCTATTTCGAATACATAGTTTTGAACTTTAATCATTTAAAGTTGGGAAATGTTTTACATTGAAACTCTAAACGCTTATGTAATAAATAGTAATTATGTTTGAATTAATATTGTTAAAGAAGAACATATAAATATATAGAGATGTGATTTTTAAATAAATGAGCATAAATTTTTTCACGAAGCTTACAAAAAAAAAATTAACATATATAGTTAACAATATACACGTAGTACTAAATATATGTCTGATATACTAATGTAAATAATAGAAATATTTAAGCACCATATTATGATTGTTCATTTATTTTGAATGTTCCTAGCCAGGATTCCACTCCTTGGTTATATATATGAAAGCCTAGAACTTTAAATGCCGTATAGAAGTCGGGTTCATAACTATCAGCCACACGTGATTGGCCCGATGAATATATTTGCTTTTAGGGTTTTTCTGGTATTTCAAAAGCATGTATTTATTGTAAACTTTCTATATAATACTTATTTTGCTTTAGGCAGTACTCCACAAAACCTATTTTCCATTAATAGATTAGTGGGTGGTACAACCGCAAGCACAGTTAAATCAATATATGATACTGTCGATATAATTTAGACAGATGTAATAAAACAAGTCTATGAATATGTCTTGAACGGGTAAATCAAATGTTTCTGTTTCATTTTATGGAATAAAAATATAAATATATACATAAAAATTGGCATTATAATTGAGTTGACATATATGGTTTTAGATTTATAAGATAAACCAGCCATTCGTCTTAATTTATTAAGTCTATCCAATAATACATTTTCAATTTGCGATAGATGTATATTAAATATGAAATAGTCATCAAAATGAATATCTAGCATTTTAAACAGTGGAATATCACTAGTAGATATTAAACTCAGCTTGTCTACGACCATAACAGATTGGTACAACCACCGTTTTTCCTGGGTTCGATGCTAAATCCAAATTAGAGGATTAAGTTCAAATAAAAGCTCGATATTTATCTCTCAGTACCATCACCACGTTATCAGCATGAATATATTGGTAGATTCGTGTTAAAAATATCATTAATATAAAAACTGTAAATCACAGGTTCCATAATAGAATCTTGTGGGACACTTTTCATTACAGTCCGATGAAATACACTACTACCATAGGAATAGTATACTCGAAGACTCTATAAGTAGTTAATCATTATATTATACAGCCAGTCTGGTAGAACAAGTTTTAGCTTCTGTAATAAAATGCTACGTGAAACATTGTCAAAAGCAATAGAGAAATATAAGAATACAACTGAGCCATGAATTAGTTTAACACGGTTCATAAATATGTTTAAGGCCATTTCTGTGAACAAGCCAGCAGTAAATCCAAACTGCACATTAGTGCTAGTAATGTATCTTGTCAATTGAAATTTAAGTAATCTTTCATATATTTTAGAAAAAGTTTTTAATAATACAATAGGCCAACGTGATCCAATATTAGTGAGCAGCTTGATCTTAGACAAAAGTTTTAATCTACACCGCAACACCAAAAAGCTGGTAAAATTTCCTTTTCTAAAGAACGATTATACATATCCAACATATAGTATGGATATGAATCAAATAGCACTTAACAGACACTATTATTATTAATTCCATCTAGTCCAGATTGTTTTTCATCAACGTGGATATAACTATTTCCAATTCACTAAAATTGAAATAATCTGTATCCTCAGAACTAGGCTGCCTAACATAATTACAATTACTAAGTACATAGATTCTATCTAAAATATAATTAATGTTTTTTCTTTTTTTCGGCCTTGGTCAAATTAAACCTTTGTGGTCGGTAGAATTTAACCATTATAAACTAAATTATAATTTTAAATAATAATTTTGCACCTTAAAAAAAAAAGAAAAATAATAAATAATACTTTGTAGTCATAGCTAACAGATAATGTAGGGGATATGGGGGAAGACCGCGAAAGATATCAGTTTATTAAAAAATATTTGTTTATTATAATTAAATTGTGTACAATGATTAGTACATTGTCCCAGATTATATCCATTTGAAAAATTTAATTCTATACGGGAGTGACCCATTCGTAACCTACAAATTATGGTAACAAATCTGCGAAGTTATTGGAATAGGAGCATAAATCGGCTGTAAAAACGGAAGCGTCTGAAGGAAGTTTAAATTTTTGGACTATTACATTATCAATGACCAAGGCAGCATTCACTGAGCCAGAATTTGTATTAGATTTGGAACCGTCGGCAAAGATTTTTTGATAATTGGGAAGTGTTGAATGAAGTTTATTGTTAAACCATGTATCTCGAGAAAAAGGAATAAATCTATTTTGATAATCAGAAAATAGAGATACATTGACATGTAAATTTACTAGGGTGTTACTATATGGTAATGAAAAGTATGCTGAAGAATAAACGGGAATTAGAGCTGGATGGTAATTGTAATAGCGGGAAATTCTTGTTGCTAATAGCGGCATTTTGTTTCTATAGAGAGATGTAACTTAATTTTTGGAACGGACAAAGTAGATTTGAGTCGACCAAAAACAATTTTATATGATAAACCATATAGTTTATCATAGTATATCAATCTGTCCCGGAACTTGTTTCTGGTCCGTGTAACAGGGCTTTTGTAATGAGAGTAATGTTTATCCAAGATAAAAACTTGGATAATCTACCCTGCTTATACTTGCAATACATCCTGCAGTCCAAGCGCGCAAGGTCTTCAATATCTTTTGAGTCGTCGAAATCGGGATAAAATTGTGTCACCACCGCTTTATTCGATGTAAGTGCCTCATGGCGATGTTTCAGCTTTTGTTTAATATCGCAGGAAGGCGACTCAGAACGTTCATTTACTCCCTGGAGATGAGCTAAAATGTTGTCATTTGTTTTTATTCTTCAACACCTTCCGTGAAATCCTCAACACCTTCCGCGTCTATAATTTGATCCATGTTGGTAGGCGAGGAAATTACGTAATTTCGTAATTTTCCATTCATTATTTCATCATTTCCTCCCTGCAGAACTTTAAAAAACGGTTTCCGCGAATTTTTAACTTTTATAATATCTTAAAATTAGCCATCTCTGATATTTCTAAAACAAATTGCTAAAATTTTGAGTGTGTTTTTAGAAATCTACCCGAAAATGTTTCCGAATTTTTTCCTTATTCCGTTTATTTGTAAAAATTTTGTGTTTTTTTTTTTTCTAAAACACATTCAGTGTATCACAACGTTCTGGGCTTTCGAATTTGGGTTAGGAACATTTTTACACTAGGCAGTCGACAAAGGGACTCGTATAAAATTATAACATACTCTTACTCACCTAACAAAGCTCTATTGAATTGCACTCTTCAGCGAACTTTTATTAGCATTGGGGGGGGGGGTCGACGAATCACTCATGAATATGTATAAACTAAATTGAACGTCCAGCATATATAATCACGACGCGTCTACATATACGTGTAATTACATAGGTATATGTATACAAATATCTATACCATTCATCGACAGTATAGGGTAGAGGCTAATTCAATATTTATGAACTAAAGCGTATTCTAATACGAACAAATCGAACTGTCACTTTTCAATGACACGGTTCACTTCTAATCGTTGTAGTGACGTCATCAGTCGCGATCACTGAAAATATACTATCTATTTTTTTTTGTTCGCTTTTCGTAGTTAGATTAGGTCACGCGTTTATAGTGGACGGATTAATCGTTTGCCGAAACTTTTTTATCATTGTTAGTCATAAGAATAATTATTCATTATTAACGAAGACATTTATAAATAATTTCATACAAGACAATCACTATACAGGTATCGTATATATATATATATATATATATATATATATATATATATATATATATATATATATATATATATAATATATTTATAATCACAAAGATTTTCGGCTATTAAGCTATTTTCAAGTGAACATAAACAAATTGTGTTGTTTAACAGATCTACTATTAGATTATTTTGTAAATATTGTTTTTCATTTTGTTAATTGTTATTAATTGCATATACTGAATTAGTAATTTTACAGTTTATATTTGTTATATATTGTATATATTTATATGTTTTTTATATTTTATTTTACGTTCACTTGAAAATGGCTCAAGAACCGAAAAGCTTTTCGATTTTTATAAACATTTAGCGATTTTAACTCATTTCCGTTATTTATTTCATAATAAATTAGTTTCGAGTTTGGCAGCGTTTAAAATTTATCTATATATCTATCACACAAGTACACCCATATTATATATATATATATATATATATATATAATGTAATTGGTAATTTAATATGGAGGTAAATGTGTATATATATAATTATTTCTTACTTTATCACGATGTTCGGTATACTTTACTAATGCTGGTAGTAGTACCGTTATAGGCGCCCCACGAACGATAAACGTCTATATAGATTCAAGTATAATGATAAGTTGAAAAATACATACGATTGCTGTGTCGTCGTTTAACGGTTAGTATAATGTTCTACATTATTCGGTATCCTTCGAACGTATTTAATAAAATCGTTTTATTTGTTATAATAGACTGAACGGATTTCGTCAGATGTTGATCTTAATTACGCTTGTATTAAGTAAATTTTAAATAGTATGTAATTCTGAAATTAATAAATTTTAAATAATGAAATTCACCGTTATCAATAACGAACGTTTAAAATTTATTGCAATAAAACTGCGCTAGTTTGGTATGTAAAAGTTGACAATTTAACGAATGCTATCGACTACAACATAAAAACAAATAATAATATAAATACACATTCCTAAACATCAGACGTATTGCAACCATCGGAGAACGTGTATATATATATATATATATATATATATATATATATATATATATATATATATATATATTGATGATCGGATCACATCGCTATATAATCATTGTTCGACGCGCCGACTTATTTTGATGGAGCCAGTTACTAGGACAATCACCGACACCTTCGATCGTAGATTGTGTAACAAGAAGGAATTTAAGAGAAAAATTAAAGATGACAGAGCGATCGGAAACCGTAGTTCGTATAATATCGATCTAATATGATGCGTTAGCTGACGGATATGACCAAATTTCAAACGGAATTTGAAAAAGTAGCCAATAAACGAAGAAATACTAAGAAATTACTTTACATATCGCAAATAATTAAAGACGCAAGTTGTGCATAAAATATTACGAATTAAAAGTTACGACACGGAATAAAACGAAATATAAAGAAAAAGCTAGCCTATAAATACACATACATTCGTATGATATATATATATATATATATATATATATATATAAAATATATATTTACGCATTTCAACCCACTGCTTGGTGTAGGCTGTCCACAAAGATTTCCAAAGTTGCCCCTCTTGTATTGATTCTGGCTATTTTCACAATGTCGTTTTTCCATCGAGTCATGGGTCTACCTTGCCTGTGACGACGATTAATATATACGCACAAACATATATGTGTACGTGTATATGCTTGCGGACGTATGTGTAATAAATCGTCTCTATATGATAAGGGGTCGAATTGGAAGAAACTAAAATAACGTTTTTTCTATTTTTTTTTTTTTAAATAAAGTAAAACCGCGTCAAGTTGAATGTTCGTAGAGGATGAAGCGATCCTCGTCAACTATAGAGAATTGACAAAACGATCCATGCTGAGCAAGCCAATGCCAGGTGGTGTGCCATTAGCTTTTTCGACTGTTTTAATTTCCCAGCTAGCAGGGGAGAAACTTAAAATAAATATGGTACAGATAAACGAAAGTTTTATAAAAATGAGCTAACAAAGATAGTGATACAGAAAAAAAAAAAACAAGAAAAAACTATATTTATTTATTTACAGTACAATGTGGCGTACACAGCAGCAAAAACGTCAATTACAGTGTTGACGCTTACGGAATAATTATAAAATAAAAGTAAAGAAAAAATTAAAATCAGATCACACCCGAGCAACACGTTCATTAACGTAAATCATATTAAAAAGAAAAAAAAATTAATTACTTATTCCAATAAAAATAACAATAATGAAGTACAGCACCTATATATATATTATATCATTAACACAGTATAATTCGCAAATGCGAAAGACAAGACTCAGTACAAGTCGTACGTACATATTTTTATGCAAGGAACTATGCATAATGATGCTATACGAATTCGCAAGGGCAATAAACGAGACTTTTCATGACCAAAATCTCATAAAACAAACTTACTGAAAAGTAAGAACGCAAATGAAAATGAATATATGAGGAAGAATAAAGTTTAAAAAATTTACTACATATAAATTTACTATTAAATTGAATATTTAGCTGCTGAGGAATATTTAATATGTTACCACATAGACGCTAGGTCGATAGATGCGACGAATTGTAACACAAATTTATGTGGTTCATAGGAAACACGATGTGTTGCTAACGCTGGAGACGGTGAATAGGATTGTAGATAATAAATAACCGTCGTCTATGCTAACGTTACAAAGATCATGCAGGAACGTCAGCCTACTTATCATTCTTCTAACATTCAAGGGTTTAAATTTGTGAATTCGCATAAAATACTATAACTGAAAAGTACGGTGTATGAGACACAAGTTTGACGATAATAGATATATTTAAAAAATTTGCACTGAACTTTTTTCACCGTACGAACGTATTTATCGCAGAATGGATACTAAACCACAAGAGGCATATTCTAATGGTGATCTTACAGGAATGTTGAATCAGCAGATTCCTAGGATAGCGAAATACGCACGAATTACTTATAATGAAATCCATAGTTATGTGAGCATTTTTTGGTATCATTAGTAATATGAGTTGCAAATTTAAGCTCGTTATCAATATAAGCACCAAATCCCGAATACAGGTTACATTAGAAACTGTAACATTACTGAAAGTATAATCAAAGAAATATAGGAAGATGAACACATTTCTTATAATTAAAAGGTAAGTAGTCATATGTCGCAAATCATCATAAATCATTCTGTAACAGTTTTAATCGATCTACAAATTGATAAATCATCTACAACCAGTAGTAATTTTGAAGATAAATTAATTCCCATATTATTTATGAAAATATTAAATAGTGGTCTCAAAGTAGAAATTTACGGTACTCGGTAACTAGAAGAATACTGCTTGACTATTAAAAAATACGTAGTACACCGGACGAATTGAACAAAATCTAAATAACTGTACTATATATATATATATATATATATATATATATATATATATATATATATATATATATATATATATATTTGTGTTTGTGTTTGTGTTTGTGTGTGTATGTGTATGTGTGAAATTAAAATTGGATGAGAACAAATATATTGGAGAAAACTGTTATACAGGGAAGAGTGAACGAACGTAGGAAGAAAGGCAGACTAATTATTAATCGACTAAATGGAGAAAAAATGACTGGAACATAAGTGCAAGATATAAAAATATTATTAAATGTAATGCAATAGCCAATAACATATTTATATATATAAAGCTGGAAACAATTGTTAGAAACCTGAAAATCATAAATATTTCGTAAAGCATTATTATGAATTTATAATCAGTAGAGATTACACAATGAAGATAATTCAGTTAGAAGTAAGAATCGTCTGTGTTTGTAACGATCGATATAATTGTTGACAAAATTTATACAAAAGCAGAAATTTTGACAATAAATACTGACTGCGAAAGTAGAATCAACACCGTTAAAATTTGTACGTATAAGTAGAATTCTTCGAACAAATAAGTGACCAACCGATAGGTGCCTAAAAAAAACAACAGGAAGGGTTCTTCCACCTAATACCACAGGATAAGATTGGAGGATAGAACGGAATCAATTACTACAAATATAGAAATTTTTCGATTAATTTGACCAGCCTGGTGTCGATATGTATAGGATTCCACTTCTCAAACCTTCGTGCTCAGAATTGATTTTTTTCTATTTTTTTGTTTCTTTTCCATGCGGATGATTTTTTATTCGGTCACAAAGTCGATATTGTATAAATAATAATACTTACGACGAATTGCGTTTAATTAAACCTGTTTTATTGCAGTAATAAATAAATCAATATGGAATTTTACGATAATAGAGAGTACAAATACGATTCGGTCAATATGAAAGATGTACCGGCGGAGAAAAGTAAAATTCAAACGTATTATGCCGGTAAAACCGTTCTCATTACTGGAGCGACTGGATTTTTGGGAACTTTACTAGTAGAAAAAATACTTAGGTACGATATATATATATTTTTATAGGTTATTTTAATGAGGATCTGCAACGTCTTAAATCACAATTGAATTTGGTAGTTTCGGATTTTAGGATATAATCCCGAAATTATGAAAATAACTTCATTAATAATTGATCGCTTCCGAAAAGTTGGTAAATAATAACGCTTTTCGGAATAATTCGTAACTCTATTTGTGACCATTGATGACGCTGATGTTGAATTCTGCGGGTCACACCGAGGGTTAGCGGTGAAGTCGTATGTAACGCGTAAATTAAAAAAAAAAAAAGTTGATGTTAAAAATAGGTTTTTAATTTATAAGCCGTCGTTTATTTTTTGGACGTAGGAAATGTACAGATGTCAGATCGCTAATACTGATTGTTAGAAGGAAAAATGGCAAGGCAGCCGATGATCGAATTAACGAAATGTTCACAGACGAGGTTACGTGTTACGTAAAATTTTAAATTATAAATTACCATTATTATTATTATTGTTATTATTCGGTTTTTCGATTTCGGCCAATTATGGAAATGATTGCGGGTATTTTTCTCGTCATACTCCGATATTATTTTATATTCAAGCTAGTACGCTCGATCAACACGCGACATAATTATGATAATTATTAACGGGGTTATAATCGCACAAAAAGAGTATGTAAAATACGTTGGCATAAATTTGAACAAGCGACTAAAAAAAACGTAACAAACCGAATATTAAAAGGAAACAAAGCAAGAAATATCTATCGAGAATAAATTGCATTATTGCTGTCAATTACGGGGGTTGTAAAGTAATATCGCTTTTTCGCAGAGGATTCGAAATAAACTCCTTCGGAACAATGTCGACACCTCTTTGTTATATACATGACCGATGTTAGTTACGCTTCACCAAGATCTCAAGATGGCGAAAAACATGAAGAAATAGCCACCCAAATCATACGATGGCGCGATCTCTTTATCGGATAACTTGATCGAAATCCGCAGACTCAACAGAAGAAAACTGTGTTGCAATTAATATAAATGACGCGTAAACATACAAGTTTTAGCATCCATACCCCAGATGAGAGGCTTCTTACATCACACTACGCAGAAGTAGTTACAAAATCGAATAGCATTCGCTAGATGTAAATTAGTAAATATAAAAACATTTTTTTTTTTTTAAGGGGGGTTCTGCAATTCTTTGATCTTTTTTTATATTTTTGGAATATAATTTTAGATAATCTACGCGAATATCTGTTTTTATCGTTTTAATTTTGTTACGCATTTATCTGTTATCTCTTAAACCCGTTTCCAGCACAATGTCCTCTATATGGCACGTAGACTTTTAAACTTTTAATGTTAACAAAATTATTTATTTTAAAAAAGAGGAGACAACTGTTTGTAGAACGTTTCGATTTAAAAATATTTGTTATAGTTCGATATTAAAAATTATCTATATATTATATTTTTAACTCCTTTAGTATTTGTTTTTTTATATTCTTATATCAGAATTAATCATATGCGACTGAAAGGGTTAACATTCGTTGCCCATAATTTTTTCTCTCGTGATTTTTGGTTCTTGGTTATTCTTTTCTATGGGTTTCACTTCTTTCTTCGTACCGGCTGCATTAGAACGAGTTCGATACTCGTGCAGCCTCCGTGTAGGTTTGGAAAATAGTTTATATAATGTTACATATTCCGTTTTTAATATTAAAACTAACTTTCACTCGTCGTGTGCTGTTTTCCAAATAAAGTTTGATTTGATTTGATTATTATTTTTAAATATTTATTTTTATTTACTTATTTTTATTTATTTGCTTATATTTATTTTTTATTCTTGTACTTTATTTCACTATTTTTAACTATTTTTTTTTTCTATTGACGCAATTTAGGTATGTTTTTATCTATTACGTTACACAATAATTCGCGCATTAACTATGCGTATAATAATTGCATTGCGATTTATTTCAAACTAATAGTATATTTATGATGTAAATTTTATCGTGTTTTCATGCATACTATGTATTGTAAGAAATGGGAATTTCTGGAGATATATGTATCCACATATATGTTGCATGTATGTAAGTTTGGAAGTCGGAATTAAAAAATATATTTGAATTGAATTTTATGATTTTTTATTAGTACTTACTAAAATATCGTATGTCGTTACACTAGGTCCTTGCAAAAGAAGGTCACTCTTGTAATCGTTTTTTTAACATTTCCGGTATTACTAGTAAAATATCGTATGTTGTTACACTAGGTCCTTGCAAAAGAACGTCTCTCTTTAATTTTTGTTTTTGTTTTTTCAGTTATATTTACGACGCGCCAGTCTGTATAGAACTTTTCAATTACTAGACAATTTTTTAAAGCGATGTTTTTTTGCCTTTCGTTTATGTTACGAGACATTTGTTAATTTCTTTGTCCATTTAGATCGTTTATGCATAGAATGAGACGGGGCCTCTCCAATTCCATTTTAAGATGTTACGACATTTTTATTTTCGTTAAATTTCTTTAATCATCTTCAGTTCAATTTTATCTATTTTGTTGACGTTCAGTATTGACTTTTGTAAAATTATTCCGACAGGATCTCATTATCCTTTCCCGATTTTGCATTATGGTTACATGTTTAAACTTGATATATATATATATATATATTTGTTAATTTATAATTGTAATAGTAATTTAAGCCTCGAAATCTTCAATACTCGGAAAAATATTTTTTAAAAATCAATAATAATTATCGCATCGATATAGCGCTAGCAAAAAAATATTTTTTTCCTTTCTATCCTCCAAGTATCGATTTCCGTTTTCCGATTTCTCGGCATTTAGTACATCGATAGTTGAATCGGCATCTTCTCAAATTTTCTCTTGTAATATTTTCCTAATTTCTACGGTTTTATTTCCTTGAAATTCATGCAATTCCTGCTTAGTCCGATTTGTCGGTAGCGAAGGAATCATCCGGTAATAACACACATACACGTATACATATATTACTGATTTTATTACATCGTGATGATGATAATGTATGACGTAGGTATTTTACAAATTGAAAACGGCCACCGTCGATTACGGTGTAAAATTAAAAGTACTGAACGGAAATTGCGAAAAACCGAATTTGGGTTTAGATAATGACGATTTCGATGTGAAACTTTTATTAGAATCGGTCGATATAGTTTTTCATCTGGCTGGTAATACTCGACTTAACGACGATTTATCGAACGCTTATAAGACGAACATTTTGACGGCGAAAAATGTTTTGAAAATGATACCGCAATTGTCTTCTTTAAGGGTAAGTACATTACGTGTACATTAGAATAAAATGAAGTAAACAATTATTTAAATTATGATTACGGAGTTTATAGATTCGGAAACGTGGGTGTTAACGGAAAATCTAAAAAACAAAAAAACGTTTGGTGGTCATTGAAATGCGGGATGGCGTCTTATAATGAAGTTTTTTATTTTATTTTATTTTATTTTATTTTATTTTATTTTATTTTATTTTATTTTATTTTATTTTATTTATAGACGCTCGATTGATCATTTGCGTCTTAAAGTCGGTTATAAACTATTTATTAATTTATTCAGTTAGTGTCTGTACGATATTGTAAAAGATTTTAAACTTCTTTCCGGTTATTTTCCAGTATTGTTTTCATTATGTCATAGTTTAGACTTTATACGTTGGCTTCTGTATTTTGTGCTTTTTAATAGTATGTGGTTTATATTTAATTGTGAATTGCATTCGCGGCAGATGAGTAGTCCCCGTTGAGTAGGTGTTGTGAAGTAAGTAACGTGTCTAGCTAGGGGTTTTTCGGGTTTTCTATCTTTCTGGTCTGCTGTTTTCCAGCTTCATAATCTCGGCTTAATTTGATACAAGTGTGTATGTGCACATTGGGTGTCCAAGAATTTTTGATATGATGTTTTAATTGTTTGTGAAAAGACTGTATGAAAATCGGTAATGTGCGTTGATTTTATTGTTTTTAGATTTGTAGGTTTGTAGGAGACGTTTTAACTATTCTATCAATGTTTTCATTCTCGACTATCCCTGAGTAAGCTGGTGTCCATAGAAGAACAAGTTCATTGTTCTTGGAGATAATGCTATTGATTATGTGTTTTAGGTTGAAAGTATCTGCATTTGTGTTTTTGATTTGTTCTTGTATCTTCCTTATATATATATATATATATATATGTATATATATATATATCAGCTAACATTTATTATTATTCTTTTTTAATTTCTTATATTTTAATTGATTTATTTTAAATTTCTAATATACCCCTCTGCTTTAAACACGCCATTATATATATATTTTTTTATTCCTCTTAACTACAGGCATTCGTATTTGTTTCGACTATATACAGCGATAGTGCATCGGAATTATCCTGGTATACTGAGGAGAAATTGGAGCAATATTTAAAAATCGATCAAAAAATCATGGCTTCGTTCTTACCGAAGTAAGATTTAAGTTTATTTTTCTATTATTAATCGGGTGGTTGGTCAAACGAAAATTACGCCGCATGATATAGGGATGCGTCGCAGAATTGCATGGGTCCACATTATTACGGAATGCATGTCGCAAAAACTGCTAAATTTTTTAAACCCATCGAACCTGCTCAAATTGATATAATTAAGTACGTGTTACTATGTAATAATATTTACATTGTTTTCACTGTTTTCAAAAATATATAAGACTTTAATTTCATACTGTATCGTGCACGCAAATGACCAGAGTAGTCGAGCGTCGTTGAATAAAATGTATAAATAAATAAATATTTTTTTTTTGCGGAATTCACTTTTGCTCGGAGGAACGTAAATTGATTTAGGCTATTCCATTTTCATAATTTTGACATCGCGCGCGTATCGCATACGCAGCTACGTCTATTATTTCCCAACAGCACGTTATCTGTTCCTGAAGATCTAAGATATTTTACATATCTTTTCTATGTTGCTCCTTCAAATAAGGAGTTTTGTATTAGTATAATTCGCGAGTTTCTAGATATCGATATAATCTGGTCAGTGTTTATATTTTACACTACCAATTGTATCGCTCTATTATCATCTATTATGAGAAGTTGCAATCTCACTTAAGTAGTTGATTTTTATTTATTTCTGTGATTGAAACTCTGAATATTAATATAGATCATTTTCTCTTCTTCAATGATTTCGGGTTTATTTTTATATACTATATATATATATATATATATACATATATAAAACGAGATAACGAGATAGTGATATTGGAAAACAATCAATGTAAGTTTTCGTGTCTAGAAATGGAAAGTACGTTTTATTTGTGTTATTATCACTGTAAAGATAAATTCTCAGCATGAAAATGAAAACTAATAATTGTTTTCGAAACGTTAGGTAATAATAAAAAAATTGACTGTTAAATGAATCTCGAGTAGATATTTTTAAAAGTGTATTTAAGATTGATAATTTTTTTTTAGATTTTTGAAGAAAATCCCGAATACGTTCGTGTTTGCTAAAAGTATCGCTGAAATTTTAGCCGTTGATTATATATCGCGCTATCCCATCGTAATATGTCGTTTGCCTTTCGGTAAGTTGAACTGTCATTCTTTTAAATCGATGAAAAATTCAGAAATCGTTCATTTCTACTACGCATTTTATGACTTGTACAATTGATTCGACCCTCGTCTATATTCGTATGCGGTATTAATCTTTATCGGTAATCATTCGTCTATTCTCAGAAACTATGCACTAATTTCATCACTTCTACTATCTGTCAAGATGCGTGTTCTTTCATTAAAATGTATAACAAATTTAACAAATGCATAATAAAAAAAAAAGTACTATTAATAATTATTAATAAAAACGAGAGATAACTCGCAAGAGTAGAACATAGTACATTTAATATAATTAAGAGTCGCCTTTGCTTTAAGTCTTAACTACAGACAGACACGCGTATTTATTTACCATGTGTTTCAAATTAGTATTATTGAATTTTAAGCTCGTTTATTTTGAATTGGACTGATCATACCAACATCGCGCCAATTCGATAATTTCGTCGTCATTCACGATTTAATAATTAATAATAATAATCGTGAAATCAAGTCAAATAAAATTTATTTCAATTTCAATACAATACATCGGTACATTTTAAAATGCGATAATTTTGATAATGTAACGTATAATTCCAGGTTAAATCAATTTTTTTTTTTTTTTTATCACGATTAAAAAATATCTTACGGTTTAGTTAAAAATAGTGCGTACAAGAGTTTGCTACAACTAATTGGAATCCTTTATAAGTTTATTCCCGATTTAAATCTAAGATTTAGATGTAAGTTCTTCGTCCCAGATTTTTCAATAACGCAAATACTAACCGAGCAGGTAAGTTTAACTCTGATCTGCACAGATTTGATATAAAAAATACTCGTGCGTTTCCCTTCTGTTATAAAGTGGACACAATATAATAAGTACAAATTATAATCATAGCTACAATATTACTGATAACTTTTAAGTAGTTTATTTATTAATAGGAAGAATTTCCTATATTTTAAAGAATTTTGTTAATATATTGTCAATTCCCCATTTGAATCAAATCTCCCTTAAGTTTAAAAGAGCTCCATCCTTATTTAATTTTCATTTTTCAGTTAGTAAGAAAATAAAAAAAATAAAAAAATTTAAAAAAATAAAAAATCGAAAAAAGGAAAAAATCGGTTTGGTTAGGTTATTTGCTAATAAACGTTTAGTTACATATAGTAAACATTGTGAGATTGTGGGCTGTATGTTATCTCCTACAGTCAAGTTTTTGATCCTACAGTGTACTAACATCAATTATAATTTGTTAACGTATCTGATATAATATGTATATATATATATATTTAAGTGTTTGTGTGTTGAATGCATGTGCACATACATGTACGTGTCTCATTATTTCTATTGTTACACCGCACACATTCTTTATATAAATAATATTTTATAAATATATTATGCTATGAAATGTGACGATGAAAAGAAGAAATATAAAATAATTACAAATCAAAAACTGAATAAACAAATAAAATAAAATAAAAATGGATAAACAATCATAGAGAAAATAATTTAAGTACTAATAATAATAATAATAATGACATATCCTATAGATCTCCTAGCGTACATTAAATATGCGCGTAGGGAATACTGGAAAAATCTATGTTCCGATCCATTTACTGCAAAATCCATTCAACCCGACATACCTTCTAATCCACGGTTCTACAATATTAAAGTTGAAACGATCAAATTGCGCGGTTTTATTACTACCATTTGTCGATTGAGACTCGGCAGTAGTCGCCTTCGTGCTTCGTTACACAAGTTGAAACTTATTAGTTCTGCTAATTGCTCTCATTCTATGAATACTCATTTAGTGGCCAATGCGGACTATGTTTTCCTCGAGTGTTCCCATCATAGTAATTTTCCTTGTTGCATTTTATCAAGCTCTTCATAGCCTTAAAGTTCCGTTTCCTATAAATATTGCATTTCTCTTAGCTCTTCCAAATGCCCAAGTATATACGGCCCTATACTCCTATATTTTAGATTCTGGTATCATTATTTAATTTTCTCATTCCTACATTACTTCTTAATCTGTCTAATTTATAAGTAGCCCTTTCTTATTCATTCCATAATATGCAGATATTGGTAAACTGTATGGAAGCCCCCCCCCAAAAAAAAGACATAACACTTAAATGATATCGAACACATTAATAATAATAATAATCCCAAATCAAGTTTATTCTAAACAAAATAAAAATTTTATAAACCGCGTAATGAAAACATTCCGCTAATGCGAAAAAGCGCGCGAGCAGCGGATAAAAGATACTTAACAAAAATAATAATTATTGAGATACTAATAATAATAATAATAATAATAATTTCATCGGAACTTAATTATTAGAAATCCATATAGACTTCATATAAATGACCACGCGCATGACCTTCCTAGATGAACAATTATTCACAACACCTGCATAGAACTGAATAGTGTGAATCTACAAAATACGGTAGTGGTATTGAATGTAACGATAGGAAATTGTAAAAAATTCACAATAGTACCGAGAAATTGAAAACTTAGCCGAGTAATTTTCGATCAAATTTACTTCAACGCGCCCGATGGACATTGTTACGTAAGCGGGATGGATAATATAAAAATTTTTAAATAGCAAAGTAGAAAGAAGCGAGATAAAAATAAGGTCCAATTTTTTTTTTTTTTTTTCTAAGTTTTTAAAAAAACCCGGTCGAAATGAGAATATTAGATGGAATAAGGAGAAAAGTTATTTTTATTTACATCGTATCGACGAATTATTAAATAAAGTTTAAATGAAGTACTTAATTCGTTCTAGTGACACCGACGATGGAGGAACCGTTAACCTGTTGGACGAGTCACTTAACCGGTACATCCGACGTTCTGACCGGTATCGGATCCGGATTTTTACGTACCGTTTTTGGAAATAGAAATGGTCTAATCTCAATTGCGCCAGCCGATCGAATTATAAACGGACTCATTTGTTTGCCGTATCATTTTCAAAAGTACGAAAAATTTAAATAAAAAAAAAACACCGTGGCTAATTCAGATTTTTTATAGTGTTCCTCTTCACGTATTCACCCGTTTGTTGTTAACATCAGGTCTATTGTTGGCTTGAATTCCTCCTGTAGTTCTTAAAAAAAAAACTCTGTATCGCGGAACGCAGGGAAGAAGGTCTTCCCAAAAAGACACTTATTTAATAAACTCAAGATTTCGTACAAATAAGAAAATGAGCCGTCCGCTACGCTCAACTTGACGTAACGATGACTCATTTCTGAAATCTACGTCGCGCATACATCGTTTGCGCAGCGAAGATTTGAACAAAATAATGTAGTCCGGTGCGCGCGTGCGCAAGAGAAAAAATACGAACGCGAAAAAAATATCATTTCATTATTTCTGTTGTATATAAGCATTTTTCTCGTTCGTTAACGAGATAACTCCCCATAAATTACGCGCCGATAGAAAATTCACTTCAATTTTTTTTTTAACTTTTCTCATCTATTTCGCAGAACCGTCAACCAAACGCTCGCTGGTCCGTACCAACCGATATACAATTTTATAGCCAGTCCGAACGAATCGCTTACTTGGCTGTCGACCGTGAAAAAATTGGAATACGCTAAAACTGGAAAGAATTCCTCCTGTTGGGCGTGCAGCGTGATAACTAAATGCCCGGTTAGCTGGCTGACTAAGTACTATCTGTTACACCTTTTGCCGCTATTATTACTGAGCCTAGTTAGAGGATGTAATCGACAAATTATCAGGTACCGGTCCTCCGATGATCTTAAAGATCGTCGTTATTATGATTTTTTCTCTCTCGTAATTTCGTACAAAAGAAAATTACAGGTCGAGAAGATAATTTAATATTTTAAAATTCGTAAATAACGATGTAAATTTTTTATAAAACGAAAAAAATTAACAGGTAACAAGTTTTTGATTTATATATTAAAATTAGTTTATTCGAACACGCTGAATAAAATTAACGATATTGAAACACGTTCGCAATTTCAACGCTATACGCGCGCACATCCGCGGTATCAATTTTTTTTTACTAGTTGATAACATGGAAAGATACAGAACTATTGCGTACAGCGATCATCCTAAATATTTGGGATTTGTAGATTTTTGACTTATAGAATAGACTGCGAAACCACAAAGATGAAAGTTGCTGCTGGGATAAATTTAATGCGCAAATCGCTTGTAATCCACGTGTGTTGACTAGCATTTTGTTACTCTGTTTGAGAGTGTGCGTGCCCTGTATAAAGCCGATCGGGGCGTGGAAAAAATATTAATGTAGCTTTAAATCAAGTCTTCGAGATAGTTACCGCTCGTTTACCCTTCAAATAATTATACTAGGCTCAGCGGTATCACTTTTCCGGATGTACTATGAGAGAGACGACTGCGAGAAAAGAAAAAGCAAAACCTGCGCACTATGAATTATGAAAATCTCCTTTTTATGTCTAAGCATTATCGGGGAATTGAAGAGTAGTGCGAAATTAGAAAAGCATCATATGAAGAAGCCGGATATCGTCGTTTGAAGCGCTATCGAAAAATGTGGAAAATAACTCGGACTAAAAAGATCAGAAATGAAGAAGTTCTAAAATAAATAGGAACTCGCAGTAATATACGACGTGCGATTGAAGGAAAAAGAAAACCCGGGAGAAAATGTATATGTTATACATAAAAAAATTGACCTGTATCAATAAGACGGAAGTATTTAATAGCGAGAAATAAGAACTAGATTGTCCATTCGATGCACGATGAATACCCGAATCGGGTTGTGCTATCAGAAGAAGATGAGTATGGAACAAAAATGTTTTGGAAGGATGAAAAGTGAAATGTCGCTTGGCGTAAAAAAGAAAAAGTTAAACTACAGGCTACGGAAAATGTAGCAAATGCCGTTAAAGAAATGAATCTCTTATTCAACTATTGTTCTCTAAATGTGAATCGGAAAAATTAGATCACATTATTGACGACAAACTATTGTCTTGTTTGAATTGCGTAATTTATAAGCTTATTAATTTTTGATTTTTAATTTATGGTCGACCACGCGAAAATAATAACAAATGTTGCGCGAATTCAATTTACAGATACGAACGAGTAATCTAAGATCGAGAATCTGTTCCCTTGTTCCCCTACCTTCTGTAAAACCGTCCTGCTCTGGCGCAATCTGAGTGCGCATTAAAGAACTCATATATAATTTCGGTCATCGCTTTGCTTATGCGAGGTACTAGTGAGGTAGTTCAATAATTTTTACAATACTCAGACGATGCTTTCTTATGTATGGTAACACTGTATATTTCGTCAACACGAGCAAATAAATTCATTAATCACGAGTAATATATTTTTTTTAGAGACGTGTACAAATTTTTTATATGTAAATAAATGTAAATGAAAAATTTAAATAATCGAAATTCGTGATAATAAAAGTTGATGCGTTTTTCTTTTTTCAAATTTTAACATAGTCATGTTTATTATTAATAATAAAAAGCCTAGGTGAGATTAACGATACAATTAACATTTTACATCCAAACACGAGCATATATAAGTATTTTCTAACATAATAGGATGTTACGAAATAGCACCGAATTAAATTATAAATAAATAAATAAATATATATATATATGTATATATAATCAATATGTGTATACAAATGAACACACACACTATAGATGTGCGCGCGTGTATAAAATAAAAGTGTGACTAATGTGTAATATAGTTTTAGACACGTACGTACTCGTAGACGTATATATAACAACGTGAATTTAAAGAAAAATCGATTAATCGAAAAATTCGTTCTAATAAAAGATGACATTTTATTTTATTCGTTATTTTTTGTTCAAGTATTTGGAAGGAATACTCCGACTGGTTTGTGAAAAATAAAAATTACGAATTCATCACTGTTCAATCGGTCTCCGATAAATCATTTTTAAATACGCGAAATTTGATAGATGACGTCACTTTCGAAGATAGGATAATTTTCAATTGCGACACTAAGTTAGATTGGGACGTTTACTTTTTCCGATTGGAGAAATTTTTCAACAATTACATCGAGCAATTTCGTTTGGACGCGTATAAATTCAAACAACACGATAAATTGTAAGTAATTTAAAAATGTGTATACAATTGAAAATTTCGGGTTCGGTTTAAATTTTTTTTTGCGATTTTCTCACTTTATACGATAGATCTTATATGTAGAAACTGCTATTTCGAGATTCGAAATCTTTTTAAAATAATTACGTCGCGCGCTATGCCCTGTCAAAGGTGGCAAGTCGGCAATTTTTAAAAATTGCTCGAGACCTATCGATCGTAATTAAAAAGTTTTTTTTTTTTTATGTCGAACTTGTTATTTTAATATTTATTAAATCGGTTCTATAACAATTTTTCCAAAATCGAAATTCGAAAAGGTCACCTCCAAAACTCCAAAATTTTTTCAAATAATTTTTTTTATACATATTGTCCTTACAATTATGAACGCAACAAAAAAAATCGGGAAATTCGGTTTAGCCGTTTTCGAGTAATGGTATTTAAAACATGTGGCATTTCATTCATATATATATATATATATATATATATATATATATATATAATTTATTTATACGTTAGTTAAAATTTTATAATGGCTTTCTCTTTTAAAATTAAAATCTAGATTGAAGATGGCGGAAATTACGATTGTGTGGCTTATACGGGCGTTAGTCCTTTGTTTGGCGTACCACGTTTATTTTAAGATTTATAATATGATCACGGCGGTTTAAATTTTCTGGCTCGTTCGTTCTAAAATAAATTTTTAATTTACGATTTTATGTTAAAGAAACAAAATTTATTATTTAATTCGTTTATTGTTTTTCTTTTTTTATCCGTTTGTGTTTAATTATTCCCTTTTTACAAAGCACCGTATATTTCGGAGAGATCTTTAATTTTGAACAAATTCAACATTCGTAACAAACACTCGTAGAATACTCGCGTATTGTTAGCGCAAAATACAGGCCAGCGCGAGATTTACTGATAGATCAAACTAGACAGCGGGATTGAGACAGTTATAATTTCTTTCAAGTTTTTAAAAACACCGAACTAAACCGTTGCAATGTATATCAGTAGTCAGATTAAAAGCGACTAATCACGTTTGCGGGTTTATCCAGTTTGATTTTAAACAATTATCCCGTTCAGCTACACGTACTTACGAAACAACAATACGTGTTATCACGGAAATAAATTTACGCGGTAAAACAAAAAAAAAGCTAATATTGAAATGTAAATTTGTCGCGTGATAGGAAACGAATTTATTGGCTTTGTAATCGACAACTCTGATAGTTCGATTAATTTAAATCCATCTGCGAATTAACTATTCGTGAGGGGTACGAACCGATTAGACTTCCTAGTAATCGAAGTTAGTAATTTCTCTCTCGCTTAAGAATACAATCGGGATTCAATTTCGGTGTAAACCGTGTCAATCAACCGTGTGAAAATTTAAAGTAATAATAAAATACCGAATTAATTATCGGGTTGGAGACCTTATTATTTGTGGAATTTAAGGAGCGATTAAATCTTTTCAATAGCGTATCATCGATTTCACGCTATAAATTATTATATAAAGTTAAGTACTCTACTAAGTGTATTTCGATGTGGATGCTTAGATAAATTATACGTTATATCAGTGGCAGTTCAGCTCGTTGTTAAAAAATTTAGCGATTGCATTTACATCTTATCCCGCTCCCGCGCATACAATTTTGTTTTTTTATTTCACACGGCATCGCGAAGTAACATTAATCATATAAAAGTAAACAAAGTGTAATAGAAATATAAGAACCGTTTAAAACCGTAATCGGAAAAACTGAAAATTACGAAGTTAGATTAAAAAATTCTAATACATCAAACCTAAATATATGAAAAATTTTAAGCGCAACATTTATCCAATTAGAAAAGTATAAAAAATTTTAAACGACAAAAATGAAGCAATTCGGTAAACAGTATTTTATTTTCGCAATTTACACAAAACAATCCTGTGAAAACGAAATGATCAAATTGCCTCGTATAAATAATAAAGCTTCAGTAAGGAAAAAATTCTATACATATATTAACGTAGGTCAGTAATAATGCGAACAACATGAACTAGAGAGAGAGAGAGAGACGATGAAATAAAAGGGGAAATGTACACGGTAAAAGAAAGAAACGCCGATAGAAATTCATAGAAGAAAAACTAATTTCGGAAAGAGATGAAACATAAGTCGTAGACTGGTTTCTTAGTGTACTATGCGCACGCAACCGCACCCACGTATTACAAGCAACACAATTAGAAAAACCAATTTTGCGCCGCGTCAAGTGTCGATAAGGACTCGCAAAACAATTGTAACTAGGGGTCGCTAATACAGCCATTTTCCGTTACAAAACTGTCGTGTGTTTCGTGTTCTTTGTTTTCTTTTATCAAAGATAAATTTATTACGTGGATATATAAAGTTCTTGTTCACGTTTCTATCGGTATAATTTCTTACTGATTATTTCAGTCGTGATCGGCTTGCTGATAAGCAGGCCGGTTTACTTTCTTTATCTATTATATTAACATGTCGGTTTCCCGCACACCTCAACTTAATCGAAAATCGCTGTCCTTGAAATCTTCTAATAACAGCAGCTCCACTAGGACGACAATCACCGTGTCAGGTAGCTCGGATTCATGGCACACAGCAACAACGCAGTCAGTTACGTATTCTTATAATCAAGCCGTCGTCCGTTCAGCTGTCGGTGAGTTCGTTCCGATAACAACTTACGTCGTTAACAACAATAATGATAATAATAATAATAATAACAATTATAATAAAAATCAGAATCTTAAAAGTACTAACAATAATGAGTTAATAATGATGTCTGAAAATACACAACAACACACTCGTGTTTATGCGCCGTTATTATCGCCCTTAAATGCGTCGTTCGAAAATAATGATATAAATATGTCATATCTTCACATACCGAAAATAATATTACGAATTTCCAAAACAAACGATAGCCACTACACAGAAGTCAATTTAAAACATGGTTGGCAGGAGGTAGGAAATACACAAAACAACAAGAGAAATAGGTCTGTAAGAGCAACAAGCACACCGAGTGGCTCTACTGACATAGCGAGAAAAGTATTTATAGCGAAATCGTTTCTCAAACCTTTCACCCGAAGGAGAGAATGAAAATCCCGAATGCAGTGATAACGTATCACCGATTAAAATTAAAGTTATAAAACCTCCTCCTGTCATGATCTATGGAGTCACCAACTATAATAAAATATTAGTTGACTTTAAAAAAATAGTACCTATCAATAAAATAAAATGTAGGTCTCTAAGTAATAAACGAGTTGAAGTTAAAACTAACGAGATTGATGAATACCGTAAATTAGTACAATATCTGAAATCTAGCGATTCAGAATATCACACATACCAAGTTAAAAGTGAAAGACCTTTTCGAGTCGTTATTAGGAACCCCCATCATAGCTTAGAACTGCAAGATATTACTCTTGCATTAGCCGAAGAAGGACATTTTGTCAGGAATATTATTAAACATCGCGTAACCGAACAACCGTTGCCCATATTTTTTGTTGACATTGAACCAAATCCTAATAATAATGAAATCTACAAATTGCAATACTTGCTGAATATAAAAATCAATGTTGAATCTCCCTACGTGAAAAATGAAATTGTCCAATGTACATGCTGTCAATTGTATGGACACACTAAAAAGTATTGCAATAGACAAGCCACCTGTGTCAAATGTGCAGAACCTCATTTTACCACTGAATGTACAAAAGACAACAAGACGCCCGCAAAATGTGCAAATTGTGGAGACAATCACCCTGCCAATTACAAAGGTTGTGCATTATACAAACAATTGCAACAGCTTCGTGTAAATCCGATCAACTCACTTAGTAGATCATTGAGTAAGCAACGGATTACTCAACCTAATGACCTTTATAAACAACAAGCAGTAAATCAATCCAAAATGCAAACTGTAAGTACAATAGGGCAACAAATGGAAGTCATTCCAAGGATGCCGACATACGCTCAGGTAATCTCGAACAATGAAAACACTATCTCTGCTAGCACTAGCAGTGGCATTGAGCAAATTTTAAACTCTTTTCTTGTTGAAATAAAATCTCTATTTAAAAAAATGATTCAACAACAAAGTGAAATGTTTAGTAATATAATTAGTACTATCATGTCTGCTCTCGTCAATAAAAAATGATGGACAATACACAGGAAGTGTCATACAAAATAGCCTTATGGAATGCAAATGGGCTACTACAACACAAACATGAATTAGAGCACTACTTGAATGCCAATAATATCGACATACTACTTGTTCCAGAAGCACGGTTTACTGACAAAGGCTATATAAAAATATCGAAATATGCAGCTTATTGGACTCTTCATCCAGACAAGACAGCCCATGCAGGTTCTGTCAACATCATTAGAGAAAACATCCCTCGTAAGATAGAAGATAAATATGATAAAGATTATTTGCAGGCAACATGTGTCACAATAAATTATAATAACAAACCTATCAAAATAGGAGCTGTTTATTGTCCACCAAAGCACATCATCTGAATACAGTCATTTACAGAATTCATTAGATCAATGGGAAACCATTTCATTGTGGGATGAGACTTTAATGCAAAAAATACCTACTGAGCTTCACGGTTGACTACGTCTAGAGGGAGAAGCTTAAAATCAGCTATTGACTCGGAAAAATGCAATGTAATATCTGGGGGCCAACCAACATACTGGCCGACAGACATAAATAAAGTTCCAGACTTACTTAATTTTTTTATTACAAAAGGTATCTTACAGTTAAAAATGATCAGTCATCTTTGTCATCTGATCACTCAATTGTCCTAATAATGTTAAATGTACGAATATGTCTAAAGGAACATAGATTAGTACTATGTAATAAATACACAAATTGGAATGTATTTAGAAACCTACTGGACGAATCTATAAATCTCTCAACTTCACTAAAAACCACAGAAAATATAGATGACGCTGTCAATAAGATCACAACACAAATAGTAAACGCGACTTATAAAAGTACACCGTTGTTAAAAAATGGATCGTCACACTCTTTGTCCTACCCGGACTACGTGCGTGAACAAGTAGCAATTAAAAGACACCTGAGAAGACGTTGGATGTTAACAAGAAGTCCAGTTGATAAATCAACTTTAAATGGAGAAGTTAAAAAACTTAAGTTGCTGCTTCAAAATTATAAAAATAATTCATTTACAGATTATATTACAAGACTGTCACCCTCGAAGGAAAATAATTACTCACTATGGCGAGCAATAAAGTACGGACGTAAACCATACTTAGAAATGAACCGTTAAAACCAGACAATGGGACCTGGATTATAGATGACACTGCTAAAGCAGATTTGTTTACCTTACACCTATCTGGAATCTTTAAGTCCCATAATATAAAATCGCTCGCCGAAAATGAAGTTTAAAACAATCTCCTAATAATTCACCAAATAAAATCAACCTAACTTCTCCAGGCGAAATTAATGGGATAATAAAGAAGTTAAGCAATAAGAAGTCACTTGGTTATTATTATCTCATAACTGGACGTATTTTAAAAGAATTACCAAGGAAAGCGTTAGTTATGCTAACCTATATTTTTAATGCTGTCTTACGAATTCAATACGTCCAATATTGTGGAAATTTGCTAACGTAACAATGGTCCTAAAACCAGGTAAACCTTCACAAAATGTCTCCTCTTATCGGCCGATTTCACTCCTTTCAATTTTAGCTAAAGTACTTGAAAAACTTCTGGAAAAAAGAATACATACGTGCTTAAGCAGGAAAGATATAATTTCGAATCATCAATTTGGTTTTCGAGCTGGCCACTCAACCGTGCAACAAGTGCACCGACTGGTTAACAAGACTGAAGAAACGTTTCAAAATAAAACAGTAACCTCGGCTGCCTTCCTTGATGTGCATCAGGCTCTTGACAAGGTTTGGCATCCAGGAATTCTTTACAAGTGTAAAAAACTATTGCCGACTTAGTATTTCAATATTTTGAAATCTTATTTAACAGACAGGTATTTCCGAGTGGTAGTAAACGGAACTGAATCACAAATACAAAAAATCGAGGCCGGTGTACCGCAGGGAAGTGTACTCGGTCCACCTGTTTTCCTATGATATGCCAGATGCTGATGATGCACTAACAGCAACGTTTGCTGATGATATGGCAATTATGTCAACGCATGCGAACCCACAAAAGTCCACCGAAAATCTACAAAATAATTTAAATAATATCCTGACATGGTTGAATAAGTGGAAAATTTCAATAATTTTTTTTTTAATTGTATAAAAATTGCAATCTGGCTTACATAGCCAATAAGCAATTTATCTATATGGGTCGCGACAGGATTGGAGATATCATTCACCAATGATACTCCGAGCTACCTCGCCAATCAATCAAACCGATGTGGAAGGTCTAAGGGGTGTATCGATTAAGTCTATGAACATCGTTACCACTATCTAGTAAGTCAACTGCCAGTCGGTTCGGGTGGTATTCTAATCTGTGCAAGTAATGTTCACTATATGTTTGGATTACCTCTCGCACATATGGTACACCTAGGTCGCGATGCAGGTTGTCATTACGAATGTACCATGGCGCATTTGTTATAATTCTTAAAATTTTTGACTGACATCGTTGCATCGTGTTAATATTAGACACCGATGCTGTACCCCAAACGGATATACCGCAGGTCCACACAGGTCTGATAACTGCGTTATACAGCAATAATTTCGATTTGAGAGGTAACTCGGAATGTCTGCCCAGGAGCCAGTACATCTTTCTCAGTTTTATGTTTATTTCTTTAACCTTCATCTTAATGTGTGTTCTCCACGTCATTCGTCGATCAAGCCACATCCCCAAATACCGAGCTTTACTTTCCTGTGGAATAAGACCATCAAGATAAACGGGTGGGCATGTATCGCGTCTATTTGTGAACGTGACATGTATTGACTTCAATGGGTTGACCTTAATTCTCCACTGTCGTGCCCATTTTTTTATGTGATTTAAACCGCCCTGTAATTTTTCCGACGCCGCTATCGGGTCGTTGTCGCTTGCAAACAATGCTGTGTCATCAGCGAATGCTGCAACCTCAATGTTGGTTTTAACTGGGAGGTCATGTGTATACAAAAGAAATAGAATTGGACCAAAACAGAGCCCTGTGGAACTCCAGCCTCAGCAGGATAAAATCCAGATACATCGCCGTCGAGTTTAATCTGAAAGAATCTATCTGTTAGATATGAGGCCAATAGCATGTAATATGCATGTGGCAAAGAGCGTTTTATTTTTAGAAGTAACCCCTCGTGCCGTACCCGATCGAAGGCCTGACTAACATCCAGGAAAGCAGAAGAACAATACTGTTTCCTGTCGAAATAATTATTAATATACTTCTGCACTCTGTGAATTTGCTCTACCGTAGAATCCCCTTGACGAAACCCGAATTGATAGTCTGGAATCGTGCCTTGCAGCGGTTCCCGTAATCGCGAGAGTAGTAACTTCTTAAAGGCTTTCGATAGTATGGGTAGAACGCTAATTGGTCGATATGAGGATGTTCGCAGATAGGTTTACCTGGTTACGTATCATTATAATCTGAGCCATTTTCCATTGCGAAGGATAGTAGCCCAATCGAATAACAGCGTTTGCAGATACTGGTTAGTAATACTATAGCCTTTCGTGGCAAACATTTCAGCATCTTCCCAGTGATTAGATCATACCCAGGAGCTTTATATACTGGTAAGTGGCCCGTTATCACTTTCATAATTTCTGCAGGAGAAAATGGTTTGATTGGGCGAGACATTTGAAAGGGAGCAGCCAGTTCTTGTTTTATTTGATTATAGAAAGGCTCTGACCCTGTATCAGGTGGGTGTGGTTTGAACACATTCTTCAGATATAACCCAAAAACTTCCGCCTTATCAAGATTCCTGCGTGCCCATTCGCCACTTACGTATTTTGTTGAGAGCACTTTTATCGACTGGATTCCTAAATGTCTGCCACAGTTTTCTAATTTTTCTTTTTTTATTAATTTTCTCCTTAACAGCGCGGGGATAGTTAAAATTTCGGCTTGCAGAGTCTTTTGGGGTGCCTAACCATGCTGCTTTCTGTAAAGTCTGATTGAAGTATTCAACTGCTTCGTCAATATTATCCTCCGATTTCAGCAGAACATTGACGGTAATATTCTCTTCGATCCAGTGTGTGTAAGAATACCGGTCAGTTTTATTAGTATGGGATTTAAAATTAGTATTCTTAATTATTACAAGTTGACTTACCTCTAGTATTACTGGGGAGTGATCTGATGAAGAGTCAAAGGATGTTTCAATATTTGTATATAATTGGCTAATACCTTTGCTAATGAAGAAGTCGAGCAGGTCTGGGATTTTATTTCTATCTGAGGGCCAGTATGTAGGTTGACCACTAGAAAGTACATGGAATTTAGATTTCGAAACACACTGATGTAATTCACGTCCTTTAGGAGTTACTAACCTTGACCCAACACATGTATGTTTGGAATTATAATCCCCGCCTACAATAAATCTATTTCCTAACGAGTTGAAAAAATCATTAAATTTTGCCTGTGAAATTTTGTGCCTAGGCGGACAATAGATTGATGAGATAGTTTAGTATTTTACCAGTGTTTTCTATTAGATTAATCGAAATTGCCTGAATATGAGGGTACTGAAAATTTTTGAATTCATAATGTTTTAAATGACTACTTACTAAGATTGCTGCTCCCCCGCGAGCCTTACCACTTGGATGATCAGCACGATAAAAATTGTATCCATTTAATGTGTAGTAATTTTTAGTGGTGAAATGTGTTCTGAGAGTAAAACTATGTCTAATTTTTGACTATGGACAAACATCTCAAGCTCGGATTGACGTTTTATCAACCCGTTAATATTCCAAGTAGCTATTCGTATAGAACTCATTTTAAATTAACTAATTTTGGCATGATAGCTGTGAGAACATCCATCAGTCTACTAAACATTATCTCCATGCGATTGAAAGATGTGGTAAACATGGTTTCCAACCGCATAAATCACTGCTGTAACGCTGATAGAGGATCACATTCGGGATTGTATTCGGCATTACGTACACTATTTTCGATAACATTAGTATGATTATGAATATGTTTAAAATGTTCTCTTTTCTTACTACTTACTGTATTTGCATAAGATATACCAGAAGGATTAAGGCTACGCGTCTGTTGTGCTACTGGTGTCTCAGCATGACCACTCTCCACTTTTCTGGTGTTGTTTGGAAGTTTAGGAAAATCTGATGCAGCATCATTAACAGAGAAGTTCTGCTGCACATCAGTGTTGTGATTTACTACCAGCGGGTTACTGGGCTGTTTATGCTTCCTTTTGCATATTTCTAAATATACAGCACAGCCTTTATAGTTTGCAGGGTGACTGCCACCGCAAGCGCAGGTTGGATCAGTCGCCTTGTTTTTTTTACAAACAGCTGTTAAATGCTGTTGCCTGCATTTGACGCACCTTGGCGTCTTTTTACAGAAGTTGTGGGAGTGGCCATCTTGTTGACAACGTATGCACTGTATTAAACCACGCTTATGCGGTGCTTCCACCTTTATTTTCATGTTTAGCAATGATTTTAACTGAAATATAGTAGTGTTATTTTCTTTAGGTTCTAGATCAATAAAGAAAAGAGGCAGCGGTTCCTTTGTTTTCTTGATGTATGTGTAGGTATGTATGCGTGCGTATATAGTTGCGTGAGTATATAAATATGCATAATAATCGAACTTGAAATATATACAAATAAATAAGTAATACGAAATAAGTGGATAAATAGAATATTTATAAAATAATAAATAAATAAATGGTTCAATCTCACCACTCTAAGATGTTGGAATACGATGAAATTGAAGCTAAAACGGTAACGAGATTATTTGAATGAACAAAAGTAGATACGATAAGTAAACGCAGAACGCAACATGACGCGAGTTTAACAACAAAATTCAAATAAATGAAAATAAAAACAGTCACATCATTTTCACAAAGAAGAAAATTGAATGTAATAATTACCATATAACTATAAATAGAAAACAAATAAACACATGTTCATCTGTTAAATATCTTGGAGTACACCTAGATGAAACACTTACATGGCTGCAGCATATTAAAACCAAATTAACAGAGTTCAATCTAAAAACAAAGCAACTCCATTGGCTGCTTGGACCGCGCTCTCAATTACAGGTTGCAAACAAAGTGTTGGTATATCGCATGGTGCTAAAACCAATATGGTTGTACGAAGCCAAACTATGGGGATGTGCGTCCAAAAGTAATATTAGTAGAATTCAATGCTACCAAAACAAGACGCTGAGGTCGCTGGTGCACCTTGGTATGTATCCAATTATACGTTACATCAAGATTTACAAATCAAGTACGTTACAGAAGAAATAAAATTAGCTGCCGCCAATTATTTGTCGAGACTGGAAGGACATGAAAACGTTCTTGCACTAAACCTTTTACATCAACCAGTAGGACGCAAGAGATTGAAAAGGAGAAACGTTGTTGATCTGGTGTGAATGATCCAATTAATAAAATCGAGATAGTGCTGATGGGCTGATCTTGATAATCATGATCCTGTCATCACTACTATCTAGTAAATGATTATATTAATCAGTTCTAGATGTGAAGAATTTAAATAAAAAAAAAAAAATATGTAAAGTATTAGGCGAAAAATTTCCATATAACGCTGTATATGGCTTTCCGATGCCTTCTTCAGGTTGCATCGATGCAACCACCAACCGTTATAACTAGACATTTCAAAGCACTTTTTAAGATTTTTTATCAAGTGTCGGTACTTTAAGGACTCGCAAAACAATTGTATAACCGAGTGTCGCTAATACAGCCATGTGTAAACTCTGCACTCGCAGTAGCATTAGGCGCAAAATTTCCATATAAGGCTGTACATGGCTTTCCGATGCCTTCTTCAGGTTGCATCGATGCAACCACCAACCGTTATAACTAGACATTTCAAAGCACTTTTTAAGATTTTTTACAATATAATCTACGAAAAATATAATTAAAATTCACTTATTTCCTTTAAACTCCATAAAATAATTATTACTTTCAAATTCATAAATGCAACAGCTAAACTAGGCGACCGCGTTTCTAAATTTAATCGTGATACCGTGTAAAGAGTGTTTTCGTTTTAATTACCATCATTCCGAACTAGACTTTTTTCCTTCGTTTTGATTTCGATTTTTTTTTTAAAAACATTAAATGCCAAAACTTCGTAGATATAAAAGTTTCTTTTTTCGTTATGTTGACAAGGTTAAAAAATGACGAAAAGTTATAAGCCACCCGGACTATACTGTATTATTTATTAAGGATAAAATTTGAACGCAGAATTATACATTTTACACAGTCGTGATTTTCTATTTCTGTAAATTTTTTGAATGACATCTCAAACGGATAATGGAAAAATTTCGTTAGCATTGAAATTATAATCGTCGTTGAAAGTATTAGAGACACGAGAGGCTAAATTAAAATCTACTTTCGAAAATTCTCAAAAAAATCATTAAAGATTCGACTTTTTAGATAAAATAAAGTCGTTTATTATTATTAATTTTTTTTTAGTATCCTAAATTCGTTTTAAAAATTTAACGATTATTTGAAAATTAGAGAATTATTATGCGGGTGAAAAGATCGTACTAATAACCTATCGTCCTTTTGATTATTAGTTTTCGCAGTTATACAGTCATCGAATAAAAAGTAATTAATTAAAGATGTGCCTTCTCTACTCTTCACCGTATCGATAAAATATAATTATCTTCGGTAAATAGTAATTTTCTTCTTGGCACGTTCTATCAGTCTTCCACGAACTTACGTAGTATTTTTGTTAAACGTAATTTGCATACCAACTTCTACTACCGAAAATGCGGGATTTATTTACGTTCCTGTGATGTTGTTCTGGATACGAATAAAAAAAAACCTCAGAACAGCAACAGCAGGTCGCGAATAAAAAAGTTTAAATATAATTTCAGATATACTCGAAAATAACGTGAATTTAAAAATTAAATTGAAAACGCAAACGATATTGACCTTAGAGTCAAACATTTCTCCGACCCTATTGGATACGCGTGCAAGATATAGTACGCGTAGAAGCCGGTTCGTTAGATTTCATCAATTCCAATCGACTTGTTCCTCTTGTTGGTTTTCCTTATATTATTCCTTGTATCGCGAACATGTAAATGTGCCATCTTGTCGGATTTTATGACATTTCGTTTTCTTGTTATTCAATATCGTCTACTATGCTTTTCTGACTTTCTCCCCTTTAAGATTTTCGGATTGGTTACGTGAGATAATTGTCTATTAAAACTTATTCAGACCATCAAGACGTCTAATTAAATTTACGAGAGGTATAAATAACACAAATTAGAAGACGATATTGGCTGTCGAGCCTGATAATGGCGTGAATATAAAAAAAATTTATTATAAAAATACATGTATAATTGTAACATCCATTTACGAAGATTATCAAAAAATGATAAAACAGTAATTTTAAATAATCCGATAGCGAATGTGGTAAACAACGCAATAATTTAAAAAAAAAATAAAATAAAGGACAACATCAAATTGATACGTTTGTTATTGTTTATGTATAATATGAATATTGTCGGATGTTTTCTTTTATTTTTATTGCGTTATTTGTAAATTTTATGCCGCCGATTGTCTCGATAGTGTTGTTTACCACGTTCGCTATTATTTAAGTGTTTTAACGCTTTTTGATAATTTTTGTAAACGGGTGTATCTAAGCAATATTTTTTACATTTATACATATTTATAAATAATTTATTACGTTCGCTTGATAATGGCTTGACAGCCGAAAAGCTTTGTGATTTTTCATAAAGAAAAAAAAAAAAGGTGGAAAAATTAATAGATTTTATCTTCTTTTTGGTTGTTTATTTTTTTTTTAAAAAAAAGACGATAACACTCGTTATTTTTGTCGGTGATATAACTGTAAATATCTTTCGTACAATAATATACCCGCTAAGTTTAATCTTTTCAGTTGCGGATTATCAATTTTCGACGTTAAATTATACGTTTTAGCGTGTTGAAGTAATTATAAAAAACGGATCGACGAGGTGTAAATATACTGTGAGAAGCGGGTTTTTTTTATAAGTCTAGATAATTTAATGGAAAATTCCGCGTCGACTAACTAAATGACTATTATTAGGAAAAAATTGTCAAAAAATAAAAATTCCCTAATTTATTCTTAGACAAAACGTACTTGTATTTTTATTACGTAATATTCTTTAAAATGGAAAACAGTCTTCTAGTAGCAGTTGAATTCGTACATAAACAGTTGGCCGCTACGAGGCAATTCGTTATATTCGCTGGTAATCACAAAGAGCATTTTGAAGACTATGAAAAACAAATGGAAGGCGTCGGATACTTATTTCATTCATCGTGTTAAATCATTCGGAAAACTTAAGTATATTCGTGTCTTTCTTATGGGTAATCCCCGACAATGAAATTTTAGCTAAAGGTGGCTGTTCTAGCGGTGTGGTATTCCCTTCAGTTTCAGTACTTGATATGATAACTTTGTGAACAAAGGAAACTTCGGGAACGGACATACGTGTCGTGTATACAGCAGTCGCCCCTTACTAGGTACTATTTATAGATTTCCACGGTTCTACTTTTTTTTGAAACATTAAGCTGAATTGTACTTATCAGCAGATTGAGATTCGGGCATTACTTGTTGCCGGACCGTCTATTCCTTATGCAGCTTAGAGAAACTGCTTACTACCTTCTTCATACAGGACGTGCAAAATCCTGATCACGTGTTTTTCGAATGCTCTTCTTTAATAACATTACGCTCTGAACTATACCATAAATTATCGTTCGCATTAAGTAACGTCCCTTCGTACAATTTATCGAATTTACGTAAGTTAGTACGTACGGTGTGGCGTTTGGTAGACTGTAAAGGCATCCCCATTATTAAAATTAAAAAAAAAAAAAACTGGTTTTATATCAGCCGTTCGTTTTCAAATTTGTTACGTTAATTTCGGAAAATTTATAAAATGCGTAACCTACCGCTCTATTCACAATGGAAGTCTATAAAATATCAATTTAGTCGCGACTACTGTTGCACGATGAATCGAACAAATTATTTCTAAAAGTGGCACGAATAAAATTTATCATTAATACAACCGAACGCAACTCATCATCGAGTTAAGTTTACGATGCTTCGATCATCTACAATGAGGATAAATTTAATCGATATAAATGTAAGCGCATTTTACGGTTTTAATTGTAGCGAAAATATTGAATTTCCCGAACTCTTTATTCACTAATTCAGGTAGTGTTAGTATCTGTAAAATCAGCGTTAGTTTAAACGTTTATTGTTATCAGTTAAATTCGTTTAAAATTAAACGAACTTAACATTAATGTTAATCCGAACAAAATATTTCGTATTTTATATTGTAGCAAGACTCTCCAATTTTGTAATTCTTATAATATAAAAATGAATCGCTAAACGTTGTAAGCGCATAACTCAACAACGCTTGGACCAATTTGGTCAATTTTTTTAAAAATGTTCGTTGAAGTTCAAGGATGGTTTTTACGGCGAGAAAAATTCGAAAAAAAATTTCAGGGTGGTTAGGGGGTTGAAGGGGTAAATTATTTAAATTTCGATTTTGGAAAAATTTCGATAGAATCGATTTGGTAGATATTAAAATGACCGATACGAAACAGAAAACCATTTTTTTCGTTACGATCGATAGGTGTCGAGCTACGAATTTTTGAAAATCGATGACCTGCCACCTTTGGTAAGGCATAGCGAACGACGTAAACATTTTTAAACGATTCCAACTTTACAAATAGTCGTTACTATATAAGATCTATCGGATGAAACGAAAAAACCGCGAAAAAAAATTTCAAATCCGATCCGAAAATTTCATTTAGAAAATGGACAAAGAGTGTATTTTACAGCACAGAACGCAGTACAAAGAGCTGCTCAGCCACCATCTACTACATTAACCAGTTTTTTTGAGACATGGCAAAATGATGATTTTGCACAAACATTGCTATATTCTGAAATGTCAAAATATTATACTTGGAATCAATCCTCAAGAAGATTTATACGACGGAAACAAGGAAAACCAGTTCCAGGATACCCAGATGTATATTCCACCGATGCGATTGGTCGAATTTATTCAGTACATCCAAGCAATGAAGAATGTTTTTATTTACGACTGCTATTAGTCAATATACATGGCCCAACATCATTCCAACATTTACGAATTGTTGATGGTGAATTGTGTGAATCCTACAGAGAAGCCTGTCAACGTTTGCAATTGCTAGAAAATGACGCTCATTGGGATCAAACTCTCAATGATGCTGTAATATCATCACACGCTCATCAAATACGAACATTGTTTTCTATAATCATATCTACATGCTTCCCATCAAACCCAAATGATTTCTGGATCAAGTACAAAGATTATATGTGTGATGATATTTTGTATCAAATACGGAATAGAATGGAAAATCCAAATATACAAATCAGTGAAGAAATTTATAACGAAGCATTGATTTCAATTCAGGACATGTGCTTGATGATGTCAAACAAACTATTAATTCAATTAGGCCTGGCCGCGCCCAATCGTCCAATGCATGATTCTTTCAACTAAGAGTTGCACCGAGAAAAACTGTATGATCTCAACACTTTGAAAGAATTAATTTAAACAAATCTTCCACTGTTGAATGAACAACAGAAGTATGTATTTGATACTGTTATGAAAGTAACAAATGATGAAACTGGAGGCATTTACTTCTTAGATGCACCAGGTGGTACAGGAAAAATTTTTTTGATTTCATTAATATTAGCAACAATTCGCTCACAAAATAAAATTGTACTTGCACTCGCTTCGTCGGGAATTGCAGCAACTTTGCTTGAAGGTGGTCGAACAGCCCATTCAGCACTAAAATTGCTATTAAATGTGCAAAGCAATGAAACTCCAACCTGCAACATTTCGAAGAACTCTGCAATTGCAAAGGTTTTGCAGCGATGTAAATTGATTGTTTGGGATGAATGCACGATGGCACATAAAAAATCTTTGGAGGCTTTAGACAGAACCTTAAAAGATCTACGGAACAATCATAACCGATTTGGTGGTGCCATGATTTTATTAGCAGGTGATTTTCGTCAAACATTGTCAGTGATTCCACGATCAACGCCAGCTGATGAACTCAATGCTTGTCTAAAGTCCTCCAATTTGTGGAAACATGTCGAAGTACTTAATTTAAGCAAGAATATGCGTGTCGAATTGCAAAATGACCAATCTGGAAATATATTCTCTAAACAACTCATTGACATTGGTAATGGCAAATTTCCTAGAGACATGTTGACTGGCTGCATTAACTTTCCTGAAAGTTTTTGTCAATTAACTCGATCAAAAGACGAACTTATTCAGAAGCTGTTTCCAGATGTTGCTGAAAATTACAGAAACCATGATTGCTTGAGCGAACGAGCTATATTGGCTGCAAAAAACATAGATGTAAATGAATTAAATTTCAAAATTCAAGAACAAATTACAGGCGAATCGAGGATATATAAATCAGTTGATTCAGCTACTAACCAAGATGATGTAATCAACTATCCACCGGAATTTTTAAACTCGCTGGATTTGCCAGGATTGCCACCTCACAATCTTCAATTAAAGGTTGGATCGGTAGTTATAATGTTGCGAAATATCAACCAGTCTTTGCAACGGCACACGTTTAGCGATAAAAAAATTACTAAACAACGTGATAGAAGCAACTATACTAAAGGGAAAGTATAAAGGAGAAGATGTTCTCATACCGCGCATCCCAATGATTCCGACTGATGTGCCATTTGAGTTTAAACGACTACAGTTTCCAGTGCGGCTTGCTTTTGCTATGACCATAAACAAGTCCCAGGGGCAATCATTAAGTGTTTGTGGTATTAATTTGGAAAACCCATGTTTCTCACATGGTCAATTGTATGTTGCCTGTTCCCGTGTTGGAAAACCATCAGATTTGTTTGTCTATGCGCCAGGTAATCAAACGAAAAACATCGTATATCACAAAGCACTACAATGAAAATAAAACTGATTTTTGTTAATAACTATGATTCACATGATTAACAATAAAGCGATCTATCGGATGAAACGAAAAAACCGCGTTTCAGCTAATAAATTTATACATTTATTGATTGTGGGGCGATACGAAGTTCGCCGGGTCAGCTAGTAAAATTATAAATACTTAGGTGTAATAATAGATAATAAGTTAAAGAATTTCGATTACGTAAACAAAATTATTAAGAAAAAAAATATTTTTGTTATAATAAAAACGCAAAAAAAATGTAAATATTCTTTTAAAAAAAAAACAAACAAAACGCTGTTATATATTATTTCAGTCAACTGTAGCGTCTATATAGATACATATATTGTAGTTCAATATTTGCCCATCGAGTAGTGCGTAAGTTATTTTAGAATAGTTACGGGATGCCACCAACTTATTGTTAAGTTAATTAAAGGCTATCGTTCCACAAACTCTTAAATTTTTAGTAAATTTCAGTTAAATAATCGTAACACGTAAACGCTGTAATAATTATTTATAGAACCAGTTAATTGAAGATTTCCAGCAGTGACATAGTAATGCATTACTTTATCAGCTGACTCCAAATTTAGTTCGACAGATAAAATTTTTCATACCTAATTTTTCTTAACCCCTTCCATCTTACACGTCAAATTTTCACAGAAAATTATAAATTTTATACAAGTTGTTTAATATATATATACACAATGCTGCTTCTTAGATTACTAGATAATTTTCGATGCACTAAATGAATATTTTTAAAATTGAGACATTTCGTGTAATCCAGAAAATAACCAGTTTTGTTAGCATTAAAATTTTACGCGCTACATAAAGGACATCGTGACTGAAAGGGTTAACGCAAACACTGACGTGTCATGGGGAGTTCACATTGTATAAACTTAAAATTAAATACAATTCGTTACCATATTAATGGGCTGTAATGTAAAGAACATTGTTGTTGACATTATTAGGTTTGATTATGATTAACAAAGCGGCTAGGTTAGAAATTGAATATAGGTTTACTTTCGCCCAATATAATTCAAGTTTTATGTATATATCGGTGCATGTTACGTGAATTTAAAAAACATAAAATAAAATTTTAAAAAAAAATTAAAAATAAATAAAAAATAAAAAGGATAAAAAAAGTTTAATTTTTTAAAATAACGAATAAAAAATTCTACTTCTAAATGTACTTTATTAATTAACTTAAATAACCAAAAAAAAAACCAACAACTTTAAATCGCGTATTGCTCGAATGCGCTAGTGTTATATTTATATATTTAATCCTTAGATAATCCGTGTCCAGTAATGAATTGTATTTTAATTATTCCGTACAAATATTTAGTCGTTAAGTCGGCTCGCGGTAAATGAAAAATGACCTAATTTTTTACACGAGTCGAAATGTCCTTCTTTCTTTAGTTACGCTTTCGTTATCCCTCGTTCAAAACGTTTATCAGAAATTTTTATCAAATTTACGGCGATTTTTAAACACCTAAATATGCGCTACACAACCGTGTTTCTAGAAATATCTTTATCCTCTGATACTTTAAAAGTTGTTTTATAGCTCTGAAATATAATTCCTGAACTACTACCAGTTTATAAGAATGAAATATCAAGTCTTCCAGCAATATAAGGCAAACAGATTCTTTCGACAGTTTTAAAGAAGTAAACGGCGAGCAGAGCTTCCGAGACTCCGAATGTCCAAACTAGATCGATGTTTGTGGGGTATGATTTTTTTTTTTCTTGTCTAGGACATTTTCTATCCGTTGCAGAAGCTGTCTCCCGAATGTTTTCAATCCACCTTAAAATTGAGTTGCGAGATGGTACAGGTTTACCACGAGTAACTTTGATCTTTTCGAAACTCTCTTAAAACACACGCTTTTTCTCGTTATCGGATGCCATCTAACTGAACGTGGAGCACACGGTTTTGCGTAGTAGCCTTTGTTACCCACTTAGCTATTTAAAAAAAAAACAAAAAAAAACGTTCGCCGGGTCACCCTATGCTTATCTTTAATCCTCGTTTCCTTTCGATTATATTTAGAATACGTAATCTTTTAGTTCAGTTACATCATTTTGGATTAGCGCTAGAGTTTGCACGGATTTCTTGCCCCTTAGCTACTATGGGTAACTGACTCGACCGTCAGTTTCTTTTTGATCCCTTAACTTATTCCATCCGCTTACTTTATCAAAACTGCTCGTAAAGAATATTGGGAAGGTCAGTTTCTAATGGTGTTTAAATCTATGCCGATATATATACACCTTGATTTCATAAAGTATCCCGATCAAACAGAATATGATACGTCAGTTATATGTATATTCCGTCTCTCTAGAAATTGACTCTCGTATTCGTTATATAAAATTCGTATTATTCTTTCTCCATTTTGCTTCGACCCATTCCATGTCGACACAGTAGCGTCACCTCCGAATTTTCTACCGTCCTCAACATATCAGGCTTCCTAACCGGTTGATTATCTTTTTCTCTCCCTATTAATATATCTTCGAATTCTTCTTCAATCCTATTATTTTACTGTTGATTAAATGTGACCTCTCGTCATATATTTTCCACTAATATTTATATATAATTTCACGATAGAGTAAATAGAATTTATTTCTTATATACGTTCAACGGGTAAACCACCACGGAAGGTCGATAAGATATATATATATATATATACATATATATATATATATATATATATATATATATATATACATATATATATATATATATATATATATATATATATATATATAAACACCTCCGGTAAATTTTGATATTTTGTGGAATCCTAAACATCCGTTAAGGTTTTAGATTATTTTAAGGTGAGTTTTTTCTTTTCTTTATACAGGTTGAAGCGTGTATGATGATACAGTGTATTAATTAATTCGTAATTTATGTTCAGGTCTTCATTAGCACATAAATCGATGGCATATAGTTAACGTGTAAAAATGATTCGTTACATTCAACGGGTCGTTTCGATGAACATGAATGCAAGTTCAAATTACAGAACTTTACTCTCTGTTATTCGTTTGCCGATGGTTTAGGTTTAATAATTTATTCGAAAAGGTGTTAGGTCGTATAAATTGTATGCCGACCAGTACGTATTGTTAAATTTTCGCTGCACGTCATTATTGATATAATAATAATAATATTATTATTATTATTTTCGTCGTAATCGTGGTTATAATTTTTAGTATGATTTCTTTTTTGGCATTTGTCACGAAACTAGTCAAAACCTTAGTATACTCACGGCTGGTCTAAAGCGCAATTCGTTAGATTCAAAAAGATTTTAAAATTAAAACCGAACAACAGCGAGTACGTGCTGAATTTTAGCAGGTAAAATAAATAATTTCCTATTATTTTGATTTACTTTAAATAGTTTCTTTACTAGTGAATAAAACGTTAAACTTATTTAAAGTTCGAATTTATTTATATTGCAAAATCATTCGACTGTATAATACCTAAGAATACTATAAAATAATTTAGTGACGTTAACGTGAAACCGCGTTGACAGCTTTTCTCCACTCTTCCCGATATACCGACTTTTTGTTTTTAGACACCTTCCACGATTTCTATATGCTGATATTGCTCTAGGATGTGTACGAGTGAGTCAGTTTTTCAATCTCGTTAATAAGCGGACTTCGACTTCAAATATCGATCTATTCGCTTGGTGTGGTGTCAAGGTATAATAATCGCCCTGCTATAAATCCACATTTCAAAAACGACAATTCGTCCGACATCTGTGCGTTTTATACTCGAAATTTTCGCTTTTGAAAAAATTAAGCTGTAGATCAATTTTACCACCCCTTATTTCGTTTACACGGCGTTTTTCCAAATCGCGGTTAAATTTGTCGTCGCATATCTACTCTTGATATGTTCCTAACACCATTCGTCATTTACGAGGAGGGAATCTAAATAATGATATTTGTCTACCACTATCCGTCAGTGTTTATCATCGTCGGATTCGAAATTTCTTATGCGATCTATTAACTTCTGTTTTCTCCGCATAATACATAAGTCATATCCAAAGTTTTTATATTTTTTTGTATTTGCTAAAAGGATGATGTCGTCTGCATAGCGAAGGTTGTTGATTTATGGCGACGGTACACATCCTTGGCGAGCACCACCTTTTTTAATCAAAAGTTCATTCTAGTATGTTTCGCCCGTCCTAATTTTCCCAATGGTATTTTCATTTAAGTTATTTCTATAGAGAAATCAAATGATATTCAACTATCTTTTTCTTTTTATGCACAAACTTAAATACGTCTTCAGTTTGAATTCCAGTCTTTTTTCAAACTATCTGTCTCACACTAAATATTTGGTCACTGGTACTTTTCCAGGGAATAAAACCGGTTTGCTCTTCAGCGATTTGCATACAAGTAAAAAAGTTCTAAGTCTTTCATTTATGATTTGTAGCAGTATTTTGCTAGAATGCGATAAGAGCGATATTGTTCCGTAGTTAGAACACTGTATATGGGTTCCTTTTTTTCTAATACTTACTTACTTCCCGCGTCCGGTTACTTTATGTTTCAGCTCAATGTATAGAGACGTAATCGTTTGTTGAAGTTAGATTGTTTGTATCGCAGTTATGATTCATCAGTGAACACTGTAGCAGGTGATCGAAAGTTTGTATTTCTCCGCAATTGTACTTATCATTTTCTTGAACGCCCCATTTTCTGAGGATAACTTTGTATCGTGTAGTTCGAGTTCTTAGTTCGTTAAATGATCACCAAACTTTATGTTACGACCAGGTGGCAAAACTTCCTGAAATTTGACTGAATTGTTTGGTGCTGCTTCGTTTCACATCCCAGCTGTTTCTGATTTCGGGTCAGCCAACAGCATTTCAGTTGACTTAAGGAACTGTTCCTTGATTTTAGTCGACTGGCGAATAGCGGGTGTCTATTATTCATTATCTGTGATGTACTCTTTAATACTCCTGTAACCTCACATCATATTTCACGAAGCGCTATTACTGCTAGTGTGTAAAATTTCTACACTATTCAATGTACGTGGTGGCGCGCCGCAACTATATTCAATTCATTTATACGAAATATTAATTTTTAAACCACGTTGTCCCGAAAAGATTTTAATAGGTGGCACTAGAATTTTCCTACTAGTAAACTGCACGTTGACGAATTTGTTCTAGTTAACACTTATTTTCCACATTTTGTGATCCACTTTATTTAGCGCTTTCTGCCGGTTACTATTGGCAATATTAGGATCTGTAACACGCAAGAGTAGAGCTGTATCGTCAGCAAAAGTTACCCAATGTATGTTCTCGGTTAGCGGAAAGTAAATAGTTCGATCCTCTCAGATAGTTTTGTGTTTTTTCAGTTTTATAATAGTTCTTATTACTTCCGATTCCGGGATATATGGTTCCTTCTCTTTCCAGTAATCATACAGTTTACTGCATGGTCTGGTCGTTCCTAAAAACCTTGCAATGCATTCTCCAAACTTCCAAAATTGCTATTGGTTCAGTTATTTCCGTGTTCATATTTTATAATTTGTGTTTTAATTTTAAATTCTATTTCTAGGTTTTTCGCTATTCTGAAAAGATCATTTGTTTCATGATGGATAGCATGTTCTTTCATTTTATTAAATAGTATTAAATAGGTTTGAGATATGCGAATATTTATCTCGTCTATATGAATTCTTTATTTGTGCGCTATCTTTTTATTTATGCGGTCTGAATTTTATCGTATTTTTTTCAGCGTGCATTCTTCAACCAGATTCAAAATTTCATCTGTTATCCAATAATTTTTGATTTATTTTTTATCTTTCTAAGTGTTAGTACTGCTAATCTATTTTCTTCGGATTTTCTCACGCTTTGTCTGGAAATCCAGTTATTCGTGGCAATTCTATAGTCACCGAGTTTCTCTTAAAAGTTTCAGGGAACACTTTGAGTTTGTCTATCTTTTTAATATTATTGATGCTCAACTTTATTTTTACGGTTACTACCGACAACCTATTAAATTCTACACTCGGTTTAGTTACGCAATCCTTGACAGAACGTCTTCGCATTTTATCGATTAATATATAATCGATTCGGTTACGAAATTGTTAGTTCAAAATTAATACCGTCCAGAGCAACTAAATTATGACAAGAAGGAAAAATCGAGTACGCGTTGTATTTTATTTGTAAATGCGACTATTAATTCGTAAAGAAACAACCAAAATAGCCATGTGGATGCAATTTTAGTAGGCCCTGACTAAGGGGGTGAAAACGATATATAGTCTCACACCGTTTTAAAATAAGGGAAATATAACGTTAATTTTATTATCTTTATATAACGTTAATTTTATTATTATTTTTTTTTCTTTTAAATTACAGTTTTCTATAAATAATTTATATTTATTAATATCCGTGTTTAGAATTATCTTTGAGATTTATCACACTGACACCCTTCAATATTATATATATATATATAAATAGTTATTTATGATCATGAGATTTTCTTTTTCCTTCTCCAATATTCTTTCATCTTCAAGCTATTTTTCTTTCTTCCGTCCACATGTTACTGTTCTTCTTCACGTTTTCAGCAAAACCTTTAAATGCGTTAATTTTTTCTCGGAATTTATTTCTATTATTCACTTTTTATGTTCATTTCTGATATATCTTTTTTGATTTTTATAAATCACATAAGTTTATTCTTTGGATTGCTTTCAAAGTATTCAAATATGGCTTTAGTTTGTCTATTCCATTCTTTTTAGGTGACATTAAAATCTTATTCTTATTTTTCTCATTGTATATCTTTTCAATTGTTTCTCATATATTTCCTTGTTGCTTTTTGTTGTCCATCTTTTTAATGTTCGGCCCCAGAATTTTTCTCATAATTTTCCGTTCCTTCTTCTCTATGAGCTCGATTTCTCTTCTTGTGTTCATATTCAGACATTCTGCCGTATATAGACATTGCGGTTTAATTACAGTATCATAATGCCGTATCTTCGTATTTATAGATAATGACTTCTTTTCATATATTTCTCTGGTTACATTGAATGCTTGTTCCATCTTGTGTACTCTGGTTAGATTCGCTTCTTTATCTAAACCATTTGGTTGAATTATTTCGCCTAGATATTTAAATTTGGTGACTTTTTAATCTTTCCGTATTTTGTTGATAAATAACATAGGTTCATTGGTTATATAAACTGTTTTTTGGAATTTGCAGGCCAGCTTTTTCAGCTACTTCTTTCAACGAATTTAACTGAATGACTGCATCCTTCCAAATTATCAGCTAAAATTGCAATATCATCCGCAAATGCAAGACATGAAATCTCGATCCCAGATTTTTTCCTTCCTAATCTGATTGGTTCAATTCCGCAATTTTCCAGCACAGTATCTTCCACCCCTTATAACTTTCTCCAGAACACAGTTAAAAAGCACAGGGATAGACTATCTCCCTGTCTTACTCCTGTTTTAATTTTAAAAGCCTCGGATATTTCTCCTCGAAACTTGACTCTGGATGTTGTGTTTGTTAAGGTTTGTTTTATTAAATTATATTATACGTTAATTACAATGTTCGCGTTATATTAGCACGCATGTGTTATGGAATAGTTAAAATATGTTTTTGTTTTTTTAATTATTATTATTAATATATATCGGTTTTAATTAGAAATTTCGGACATACTTACTTTTTAATTTTGTCATTTTACGGTAATTTTTACATTTATAATTCAACAATCTGCCGTTTATTTTTTAAAATCCAATATTCGAATAACTTACTCGAATTCTTTGTTTAAACACACAACCTAGGACGGAAAAGTTGACACAAAACAAACACACGAAAGTGACGAATTTCAACTTTTTTATTTTATATTTTTTTTTATAAGTTTCTCCTTTTTTTTTACAGTCGTGCCGTTATCGGAACCGTTACAGGCTTAATAATTCTTCATTTTCTTATAATATATTTTAAAATTCTACCCTCGATTATCTATAAATTTAAGAGTTAAAAACCTATATGGAGATTGACCGCGTATGTGTTTATTATATTTATATATCGATGTGTATTACAGAAAATCGAAGTAAATAACGTATTAAAAGTTACGCTGCGGTGACTAATTTAAAAAATTGACTAAAAAAAAAAATTAATTCAAGTAGTTTTCACCCAGGTGCACGTAAACGTTGTTTAATATAAATTTTCACAGTGAAACATATATATTATATATATACATATATTTTTTCATCGTTTGCTGCCCAACATCGTGACTAGCCCGTTGCACGTTATTTACCATTCAAGGCACTAATTATACGCAGCACGGGTAATATGATGTAAAATTTAATTACATTTTCGGATTTAATTTTTGTCGCTCGCTCGATAGGATGGATTATTTCGAACAAACGAGAGAAGCGGTATTCGTCGAAGCGGAAAATGAAAAAATACCAAAAGGGACATCCGAAATACAAAATTATTACGCTAACAAAACAATTCTGGTCACCGGAGGTACCGGGTTCCTAGGCACTCTACTTATAGAAAAATTACTCAGGTATTTCACATTATATGTATATTTAGATTAATCCTTTCAGTTTTAATCTACACTATATGGCGTGTAAAATTTTAATGCTAACAAAAAAAAAAATTTTATTTCCTGATTGATGTGAAATGTATCAATGTTAAAAATATTTACATAAATATACATTGAATATCCGCGCCGGTGATTTACATTCTTACGTTTCCGGGCCGCAGCTCTAACCCGAACGCGAAGCGTCCACAGGTTGTGGATAGCTGGTCAGTAGGTATGCGGGTTTGCTGTGAATAATCAACAAGCGTCGCGAACCAAGAGCGGCTACCGGTGGAAAACAAAAATAAAATTCAAACACTAGCTGTATAAGAAACAAGATTTACGGATAAAGACATCATGAGAGCAAAAGGTTATCTTTAACCATAAGAAAGGAAAAAATCCGATGAATAAAGGAATGACGTCATCTCGGGACATCTTTCGTCGTTAACGGAAAACTTCTTGATTCGATAAAAACTTTTACTCCGTTATTGAGAGACTATCAATTCTAGCGTTCTGCTGTAGAAATAAAACCTACACACTAATTAATTGTCATGCTGTAATAAATGAAGATAATAGAAAAAATCCTAATGAAGCGAATAAAATTTCTGCGATAAATGTGAAAATATTATTAGGCAATTTCAATGCCCAAGTGGGTAAGGAGGTACAAAAAATTGTGGGAAACTTCTCGCTCATAAAAGAAATGATATACATATTTTTTAATCTCCTTCGCATCTAGAACTGACCGGTATAGTCATTTACTAGATTGCAATGATGACAGGATCATGATTTTCATGATCTGTTCATCAACACGATGTCACTTTTATTTATTGAACCTTCGCACTAAATCAACAACTTTTCTTCTTTTCAACCTCTTGCGACGTACTGGTTCTTGCAGACGGTTCAATGCAAGATTTCCTTCCAATCATAACAAGTGATTGGCGGCAGCTAGTTTTATTTTTTCTGTAACGTACTTGACGTGTAGATCTTAATGTAGCGTATGGTTTGATACATAGTGCACCCGCCAGCGATTCCAGCATCTTGTTTTGATAGCGTTATCAATCGATCAGATGCTACGAATTGGAACGGATATATACGCAGGATGGAAGATGAATGCATTCCAAAAAGAACGTTACACGGCGTTTTGACCAATGGCTTGGTAGACCACGGTTACGATTTAAGGATGTGCTCTCGGTTGATCTTAAAAGATTACATATTAAGCCAACAAAGGACAATTTCAAAATCGTAGGGCGCGGCTTAATGTGGGTTCTAGATTAACGGATAATAGATAACAGAGAAAGACTCACACCCGGACTCAAGTGAGAGTAGAAGAAGAATGAGACATCTATATATAACTAAAAAAGGACTTCGTATAGACTGTAAATAATTTAGCATTTACGTGGATAAAATAAATTTGTAAATTCCCCGAAGGACGGATTTTTTTTAGTCAACTCAGCCATCCGCCTAATTTTAGTCGATAAATAAGTGTGTGTCAGATTGCTGGGAATGATAAACAAATCGGAGAAAGTAACGGTAAGCTTGCTCCAGAACAAGTCGTCTGACCTATTCTTAACTAAATTTCCGAGCTATTGGTTCGGAAGATGTTCTCTATTAATTTTCGAATAGGTTTTTTAGTTTTCCGTCAGATTATAAAATTATTTTTTTATATATTTTATTTTTTGTTGCCCTTCGAATATATATAATTCATGCTATATATATATATATATGTGTGTGTGTATACATGTATGTATATATATGTGTAATTAGGCATAAATTTATGTAAAATTAGATTTACGTTATTTCAGATGTTGTTCGGATCTGAAAAAATTGATTATTATTCTCAGATCAAAACGCGGGAAATCGCTCCAGCAAAGGGCTGACGAACATTTTCGTAATTTAGTACGTATCGCGTCATTTTCCATTCGATAATTTAATAGGATTACGAAAATGACGTCACGTATATCGTCGATAAGATCAGCAGCCGTAAAATTTGAGAATATCCGTAAAAAAAAACCTTCGTTTCAGGTCACACACAAAAAAATATCAAATAATGCAATAAAATATTACTAATAATAAATCGGATTAAAAGAACAAGAAAGATTGCAAACGAGGTTCGTATATTAAATAGATTTTAGGTCAGATGTCGATCGAAATTTGATACGGTTAAGAAAATTCGATGAATAAACCGTTATTGAACTTTTCACTTCTTCTCGCTGACAATACCCTCCAAAACCTAATCTTTTTTTATATATTGTTCACATTTTAATTATCACAATCATTAATCATTAACATAGCGAGTAATATTAACAATTTACCGGCTTGATTGTGGATTTAAATTCGTTGAGGAATATTGTCGACAGCGCTGAAATTTCGTTACCATTAAAACTACACTTTCTATCGGTATGGTCAGCTAACATCTGATCTAGTTCAGTTTGATTTCTCGCGGAAGCTGTACTTCCTGTCGAGCGACATTTTTCCTCGATTTAGTCTACCAGGGTCTCCATTAAAATAAGTATTTCTAGCATCATTGGGAACATGATATTTACGTGGGCATGAGGATAGCGAATTTTATTGTGGAATTCCGATTGATATTGGCATCCCCTATAGCTCAATAATGGACCGTCGCACTATGCGCATTCTGCGGATTTAGATGAGTTTCTAATGTATCGTGCATTCTAGCGCATTTGATGCGGGTGATTTCAAATATTTCAGCGGTTTTCTTTTTCGACGGTTTCAAGTCTAAAACGCACAATTGGTTAACCTTCGTATTTCCACCCCTAAGTTATTTATTGAAGCGGTCGGCAATGTATTATTACTTAAAAATCGAAATATTATCGTAATTTCGTTTCTAACTAAGCTTAAATATGACGATAATCCCCCGATATAAATAAGCATCGTCCTTGTTTAATCTGGCCCATGGGTCATTTTATTATTGTCATTAGCTCGCGGTTTCGTCGCTATTTCGGATTTGCGAATATACTAAAAGGATTTTCGATATTCGAATAATTCGTGATTTATCGTATCTTGAAACAGATTTACGACAAAGTTAGATTGACTAATCCGAAGGAATGGTATAAAAAAATCGAAATTGTTAAAGGTAACTGCGAAAAACCGTTTTTCGATATGGAACCGGACGAATGGACCCGATTACAACAAGAAGTAAACGTGATATTCCACGTGGCAGCCACGATACGTTTCGATGAGCACATAAGAATCAGTTATAATACTAACGTGAATGGAACGAAATTTCTATTAAAACTGGCCGAAGGATCGCCCAACTTGAGCGTTAGTATTCAATTTTATAGATTACAATTTAACGCGCGTACATTAAATTTACGTACATAGTGTACAGGTAACATATTATATATAATATTATTACAATATAACAATTGAAGTATCGATCGACTTCATCGTCAACTGTTCCCCCTAGTCATTCTTGTTCAGTTCCTTTTCAATCATTATCATTCTTTCGTTGTGTTTTTTATTTCTATCATAGCTGCACACGGTGCCGTGTCTGCGTTCGGTTTCTCTATTTTACAATCGTACAATTTCTTCTTCGATGGTGTTCTACAACTTCAGACGTAATATTTAATTCGTCTATATAGATTTTAATCCATGTATATCGTATGTACCTATTTTTAGTTTTTTCTTATTCATCTTCATCTCCGAACGAAGTTTAACAATCAACAAAGCTTAAACGCAGACATAAACTGTACTTTATATATCGATATACACGCTCTCGTCAACATCGAGTAAAATTATTTTGTTTGAAAAAAATCAAAATTATTCACACCAGACATTGTACATCGCGTAAACTAGGCTTATAAATTTTTACTCCATACAAATAAGGAAATGTTCTCCGATGGAAAATGAACACGATTTAAACATGCCTATATGAAGGATAAATAACTTGATAAGAAATTGCGAAAATTACACCCGAAGCTCGAAAAAAACACCAGCTCAGAAATAAATTAATGCGTCTCTGATCATACTTTCATCACCGTCGTCGTTATCGAACGTCGTGACTAGCTACTGTTCAGCTAGCATTCGAGGGACTATTTATATGCGACGCAGATAAGCGCGCATATGATGTTATACGGTGTGTACACTTTTCCGTGATAATTAAGAATTAAATAATGACATTGGTTTCGAACCTTCGAACATCGAATTGACAGTCGAGCACTGTACTATGCCACCGCGACGTAATGATTTTAAACATCGTATAACACATACATATGTAAGTTATGAATCAGTGAACACCGTAAATTCTTTGAGTCACGTTCCACTTATAAAAAAAAATTTCACATAGCCTCTATTTAGGTTAGTTGAAATTATTCATAATGATGATGTTAATAATCCGAGAAGCAATCCATGCAAAGTTCGGGCGAGAATAATATCAAAATATGTTCCCATGTGATAATGAAATGCTTAAATTATAAGCGACAAACCTTCATAGAAAATGTGTATAAATCCCGCATAGATGCATTCCTATATGACAATTTTTAACTAAGGATAGTTCGGTATGTTATTAATAGATGGCGACTCTACATAATACATTCATCTCAATCGCTTATTGGCCACTCAGGTCAGATCGCATTGAAAACCTATATCAGGTAGATAAGCTCAAAACGAACTTTACAGATGATAGTAACAAACTACGGAATCGAGTAAAACGTGAGATATATATGTACGTTGGTTGTAAAAAGGATTCTAGTTTAATCCAAAGCGCGCAGACGAAGAAGACCACAGATACATATTGAAAATATGAATCGTGTGAAAAAAGAACAAATCTTTATTAATTGGTAGAACAATAAACATAAGATAAAGCGGCAATTTAAATAACACTTAAATATTACTTTGCCCACGATATTGCCATCTTCGCGTCTAATAATCCAGATTACGGAAACACATAAACCGACTAACTAAGTGGGCACAGCGTCGGCGCATATAGTTTAACCCAACAAAATCCCGATACACTACATTTACCAATCGGCAAGTAGTTGAAAATCGACGATACTGAGATTTCGCAGACAGACTCATTACGTTATTCGGATTTGTTCATGGATAGGAGACTGACATGGCGTTACCACGTGATCCAGATACGAAATTACTCGCGCCATAATGTTGCACCTGTTACTGAAAAAAAATCAGTTTTAAACTTGAATGATTTAACAATCATTGCGTCGATCTGCGGTCGAAAATATTAATTCACCTCCGCGACGATATATGTCTGAAGTTTAACGCTTCACAACGATTTTCTCATCCATCTATTCGAGAAATTTACGCTGGACAAACTGAAAAAAAGTGCACAAGCAGAATGTATACGATCAAAATGCCCGACAAGCCGCAGAAACGATTGAAAAGAACAAAATGGTGTCGCGACGCCCTTCCTATTACCTAAATATAACAAATCAGGCTCAACGTGATTTAATCTAATCTTCAATCCTCTCAGGCTAGTCGACTCACTGAAGTCGTTAATCTAATACTTCTGCCCTTACGTTTCCTATCCTCTTTTTACTTCCTTTTCCCTTAATTCTTGTACGAAATTTATTTGAACCCGATTAATAACTTTAAAAAAACGTGACTTATCTCGATCAAATTGTTTACAACATTAACAGGACGTCAAGTTTTCTATACGATTTAGAAATAACGTATACTATAAAAAATAAACACACACACGCGCGTTAGAACAATTTAAACTATTCCGCATTCAATAGAATCGTACTGTAGTCAGAACGTTGCTTCAATGCAACTTGTTCTTAACGTTCAATTACGTTTAGCAGCAGTTCAAAATCCGTGTCCTATATGCTTTATGATAGCGAATGAAATGTTTACAGTAAATGACGTCATTTTTATCGTTATCACTATTTTTTGTCTCGAACTTATGCTCGAAAGTCATCCTCTTCAGCCAATATTTCTTCATCGTCAGCCGTTGTTCTTCTTTTCTCTCATCCTTTGTCCACAAGTTTCCTTCTGGTGTTTTTCTTTGGAATTTCTTCTTCATCTATTTCCACTTCGGTTAAGTCTTCCTTAACTTCTACACACCGTGATTCGCATATTTTGCTCACCTATGTCGGAGTTTCTCCGATGATAGTTATATATTTTGATTTTTCAAAAGAAATTTGTAATTCACCCTTTTTCCGCTTCTTCTTGATCAAAATTTCCAAATCATCTCTACAACGGCTAAACAAACGATTTCTGTCATTTGTACTGAATACCTCATTCCTTTGTTCTAATTATACATTCTTATTAACTAAATACATATGTTGCAAAGACGTGAGAATGATGAAATAATAACAGTTTAAACTAATTAATTATCTTTAAATGAAACTTTTCATCAATACTTAACGCTGTTTGTTAGTAGGGATAAATTCACAATGTTCAGTTCTACGCAGGTGCTGTGATTAATTGCGCGTCTAAGAGGGTCATGTGCGCGTTTGTGTGTACCGCGATTGAATAGTAATGGAGATAATCCATCACCTTGTCTTATTCCTGTTCTTATTTGAAACGTTTTGATACTTTTCTTAAGAATTTAATTTTTCACAGTGCGTTTTTCACTGTTTTCTTAATGAGGGCAAAAGTTTATTATCTACACCAAATTCGTTTAATTAGATTATGTTTCTCTATCTAATATACTTTCTTAAAATAGACAAAAGTTACGATTAATCTCAACTTTCTATATTTCATTAAGAGTTACAAATTTGATATTTATTCTGGACAAAATCTTTCTTTTCTAAAATCAGCCTGGCATTCACCGAGTTGTTTGTCAACTTGATATTCCTACCTACTTTGCATCCATTTTGAAAGAATTTGATAAGTTTAGAAGTGACGCGGTAATTATTAACATCAGTTCTATACCTTTTTTTTTTTACGAAGTTTGGGAATTAACGTAATTTTCCAATCATCGCGTATGTTTTCTGATTCCCATATTTTATGAATTTTTGTTATAGTTTTTGATTATCTTAGGGTCCGCATTCTTCCACGTTTCTGCAGTTATGGCGTGCTCTCTTACTGCTTCATTATTCTTTAACTCCTTAATAATTTCTTGAATTTCATGTATGTCTGGTAGTATTGAGTTTTGAAACTTATAATTTGGGTTTTGTTTAGAAAAGCCATTACTTCGCAGTTTTGGCGATTATTCAGTTTTCGTTCTTCATTTTTGAAGCGTAAACTGGGCGGTTGATATTTTATGATATTATTCTTAAGAGTTTGATAAAATGATCTTGTATCATTTTTCTTATTCTTTTCGAAGCTGTACTAACTGGTTATGTATATAATTTTGTTTGATTCCGCTTATAATCCTAGCTGTTACAATTAATTTATCTATTTAAAATTTAATATTTAAATCTCATATTTAGAATAATATTATTCTATAATTAGTTTGTAGTAACACTGACAATTGTCATCGCGTTGAAGTTAATTCATTGTTAACCTTAAAAGATAAGATAAGAAAAAGTTAAATTGTGTCGCTGGTTTTTGTTTTTTATGTCGTGAATTTGTTTTAAATGTAATTAAATGTTTATTAAATGTTTGTCGTAAATTAATATATTTTGGTCGTAAAACATATTCCATGAACATTTTTTGGTCCTCCGGGCGGTCGGATTGTTAATTTCGTCATTGTTAAATATGGATAAACTTAAGCGTACTAAACGCATCGTTGAAATAAATTTACTTAAGGTTAAGGATAAAATTAGTAACATTTTAGATAATCCTGTTAACACAGAAAACTTATTAAAAGCTGATGAACTTATGTCTAATTTTCGTAAATATAATATGAATTGTGAAGAATTATCAATGCAAATTTATCAATTACTTGGTGAAGAAAATAAAGAACACCGTCAATTGCAAGAACAACTACTGGATGACGATGCACAGATGCGAGAAGTTTATGCCCGTTACTGCGCAAAAATTAAAGCATTGCAAAATTCGATTTCGTCCGAGAAATTGTACGGTTCATTACTAGAAACAACGTCGGTAAATATGAAACCTAAATTAAAGGATATTGATGTTCCCAAGTACAACGGTAAGGAAGAAAACTTTTATGATTTTAAAAATTTGTTCGAAAATTTAATACACAATAATAATGATTTATCAAATGTTCAAAAATTATATTACTTAAAACAATCTTTGATCGGTGATGCACACGATATAGTAAAAGATTTTGAATTAAATGAAACAGATTATTTAGAAGCTTGGTCGAGATTTTTAGAAAGGTATGAAAATCGTCGGTCGATTATACGCACTCATTTTCGTAATTTAATTAATTTACAATCAATAAAAAATGAATTTGGCGTTCAAAAACTTGTTGACCAAACTAATTCTATCCTGTCGGGTTTTTAAAAATATGCGGTGAAAATATCGAAAATACCTTTTCACGGTTTATTACATACTTAGTACGAAATTAGATTATAACACACAAAAGGATTGGGAAAATTCGGTTTTAACTAATAAAACATTTCCGAAATATGAAAAATTAAGCAAATTTTTGCAATCTCGTTCATTCGTTATTGAAGAAAGGCATAAACACAATTCGTTTTCGGTAAATTTGAAAGATTCTAAAAAACACCAACTTGAAAAGAAATCGTTTATTACAATAAATGTAAAATGCTCGTTACGTTTAAAAAATCACTATTTAAATCAATGCACACAGTTTAAAGATAAATCACCTCATGAAAGATTCGAATATGTAAAAGCTAATCGTCTTTGTTTAGTATGTTTCGCTTCTAATCATATCGCGAAACAATGTACATCGAATTATCGTTGTAAATGTGGAAAAAATCATCATTCGTTGTTGCATTTTCCACCTAAATTAGAAACCGCATCCAAACATTTAACAAATTCCGTAATAGGTAATAAAAATTCGTCGATAATTGATCAGACAACCGCAAATTCAAGCGAATTATCGTCGTTATCTTGCTTACGAAGTATTAAAAATAAGTTTATACTTTTACCGTTGGCTCTCGTTAAATTTGAATGTAATGGTACGGTCGGAAACGCTCGTATTTTATTAGATAGTTGTTCGCAAGCAACTTTAGTATCGGACACATTTGTTAAAAAATATGGTTTATCTATTTCGCCGTTTAAACCTAATTTTTCGGTTCGTGGAATCGGTAGTTCGGTAAATGTTAACGCGTTGGTAAATATTACAGTAAAATCGCGTGTTCAGACTTTTTCGTTAGAAATAGAAGCAGATATCGTTCCATCTTCAGCAATAGCATATACCGCGTTCGTTGAAAATGAGATGAAATTAAGTAAAGATGTTATTAAAGGATTAAAATTAGCGGATCCAGCTCTTGCACAAAAAAATATCGCTATTGGAAATGTTGATATTTTACTGGGTGCCGAATATTATGAAAAATGTCTTTGTAATGAAACTAAAAGTACCGAAGGTCTAACTCTTAGACTAACCAAATTCGGATGGATCGTCTCTGGTTCTTTGTCGTACGTCAAAAAAAATGTCATTAATTTTTCTGGTTGTTGTACCATACAAGACATTCACAATGATCTAAGTAAATTTTGGGAAATGGAATGCGTTAATGAGAATTCACAGGAGAACATTCCGATAAGAGATAAATGTGTTGAGCATTTTGAAAATAATTATTCAATAGCCCCAAATTCCTTGTAAAATTGCCGTTTAACACAGATCGAACTTTGGTCGCTAATAATCGTAGTAAAGCGTTATAGAGTTTATTTAGAATTGAACGAACACTTGGAATAGACGTGAAATCTCTTTATAATAATTTTTTGCGGGAATATTTATCAAGCGGACACATGTCACGAGTTAACCAAGTCAGTTCGCCTGTTTACTATATTCCTCATCGTGAAGTTATTCGGAAGGATAGTTTAACTACTCCGGTTCGTGTAGTTTTTAATGCATCGTCAAAAAGTAAGGATCAGAAATCATTGAATGATGTATTAATGGTCGGTCCAGTGCTACAGCGTGATTTATTTGATATATTGATTTCGTGGCGTTCGTATAATTACTGTTTTTGTGCAGATATAGAAAAAATGTATCGAATGATATGGGTTGCAGAAGATGACAGGGATATGCAGAGGATATTATGGAGAGAAAATACTTCCGAGTATCGATTAAACACGCTCACATATGGTACCGTTCCTGCTTCGTTCCTAGCCACGAAATGTCTAAATGTTATTGCTGAGGAAATAAAAGATAAACATCCTGTAGCTTCGAAAATAATAACGGACAATTTTTATATGGATGATTTATTATGTGGTGGTGAAACAGTAGACGAGATGATACGTTTACAAAATGTGATCCATAGTAAGCTAGAAAACCATGGATTTCATTTAAGGAAATATGCATAGAATTCGATAGATTTTTTGAAGAACTTACATTCAAATTTATTGTTAAATACTGATGCTCGTGATTTTGAACAAAAAATTCAGGTTTTAGGTATATCGTGGTTGCCTGATCAGGATAATTTTAAAATCAAATTAAATGTAAATTCTTGTCCAATTGATTCAAAGCTTACAAAGAGGATAATGCTGTCCTGTATATCGCGCACATTCGATCTTCTAGGATTATTATCTCCGATAACAGTTAATGGCAAATTACTTCTACAAGAATTGTGGAAAGAAGGTGTATCCTGGGATGATTCAGTTTCAGAAAAATTATCAGAGCTTTTTACAGATTACATCGTCGATTTAAGTAAATTGGAATCTTTCGTCGTTCCTCAACTTCTTTCAATGACACCATCGTCGGAGATGGTAGGATTTTGCGATGCTAGTAGTAAAGCAATTTGTTGCGTCGTTTACCTTCGCACAGTTGGGCACTGCGATAATGTAACGTGTCAACTTGTTTGTTCGAAAACTCGTGCTGCTCCATTACGACCGCTTACTATACCCAAGATGGAGTTGTTGGCTGCATAGCTTCAGTGGTTGATAAAGTTCGGAAAATTTTAAACATTGATATTTCAAAAGTTTATTTATTTTCAGATTCAACTGTTGTCCTTTGTTGGCTGTCGGCATCTTTGACAAATTGGAAGACGTTTGTTGCTAATCGTGTTACCAAAATCTCGAGATTATTACCCTTCCGTTGCTGGCATTACGTGCCTACAACTGAAAATATTGCTGACATTGGTACTCGAGGATTGAAATGTAATGACTTTCTGTCGTATAAGGCATGGGTACATGGTCTCAAATTTTGGATGATGTCAAATGTATTTTCGTTACATCGAATTCCGAATCTTGATGCTCATAGCGCTTTGGAGAGGCGGAGGATAAAGATTACGTGCAATACTGCTGTGACATATAATTTCATTGATAAATTTTCGTCGTACTCTCGGTTGGTTTGAGTCGTTGCATATATGCTACGGTTCGGCAATCGTTCGAAAACTTCAATAAAATTTGAACCGTTGGTCATAGACAATGACGAATTTAAGCGCGCATTAACGGTTCTTATTCGTCTAGAACGACAATCGTCGTTTCCAGAAGATGTTGATTGGTTAAAAAATGAATTGCCGTTAAAAAAGAAAAGTAGATTACTATCATTGACACCGTTTCTGGATGGTGATGGCATTCTTTGTGTTGGCGGTCGGATTCATAATTCGTCGTTTTCAATGGAGAAGAAACATCCAATTATTTTGCATGCTCGATCACATCTTTGTCGGGTCTATATAAGACATTTACATGAAACATACTTTCACGCCGGTCGTTTATTTTTGTCGTCACACATTCAAGCAAAACATTGGATTGTCGGTGGTCTGACAAATGTGATCAAACTTATTATTAAAAATTGCGTTCATTGTATAAGATTAAGAGCCCAAACGAGTCAACAAATAATGGGTCAGTTACCTGCCGCGAGAATCGGAATCGATCGTCCATTTGCCAACACAGGTGTAGATTTTGCTGGACCATTTGCATGTAAATGTGTCGGACATCCAACTACTCGTCAGCACAAAATATATATCGCAATTTTTGTGTGTTTCGTTGTAAAGGCTTCATATTGAAATCGTTTCGGATTTGAGTACAAATAAATTTTTGGAAGCATTACAGCGGTTTATTTCGCGAAGAGGAAAACCATCAAAGATTTATTCGGACAATGGTACCAATTTTGTTGGAGCTCGCAATTTTTTTAAATTGAATGAAGATAAAGTAAAAAAGTTCGCCTCTTCCGAAGAGTTTTGCTGGGAATTTATTCCACCGTCAGCTCCGCATTTTGGTGGTATTTGGAAGGCAGCGGTAAAGTCTGCTAAAAAATATATGATTCATGTTACAAAAGGAAATGCTCTAACGTTTGAAGAGTATAATACATTGTTCGCTCGAATCGAGACTGTCATGAATTCGCGTCCACTTTGTTATGGTCAAGTGAATCAACATGATGCGGAAGTTATAACACCAGCTCATTTCCTGATTGGTGACTCGTTGATGTTTGCGCCTTCGTTTGATTCTTTGGATGTATCCTTACCAAAGCAGTTGCAGATGTTGCAAACACGACTCTCGTCGTTTTGGAATTTGTGGAGAAAGGATTATTTGAATCAATTACAACAAAAAGGAAAATGGAAGGTTACTGTCGAAAATTTACATGTTGGCCAAATTGTCTTAGTAAAAATACCGAATTGCAAAGTATGGCCGTTGGCAATAGTTGTTGCTGCACGACCAGGCAAGGATGACATTGTTTGTGTCGTAGACGTAAAATTAAAAGGGTCCATTCTTAGAAGACCGATTTCATTGTTAATAATTCTGCCTACCTATGAACAATAGTTCAGCTGGGGGACTATGTTACAATTAATTTATCTATTTAAAATTTAATATTTTAATCTTATATTTAGAATAATATTATTCTATAATTAGTTTGTGGTAACACTGACAATTGTCATCGCGTTGAAGTTAATTCATTGTCAACCTTAAAAGATAAGATAAGAAAAAGTTATTGTAAATTTTGTCGCTGGTTTTTGTTTTTTATGTCGTGAATTTGTTTTAAATGTAATTAAATGTTTATTAAATGTTTGTCGTAAATTAGTATATTTTGGTCGTAAAACATATTCGACGAACACTAGCTGTTTTTGCCATTTGGTTCTTGAAATTTACGTAATCCCTCGTCGAATGTCATTTTCTCCGCATCTGGCTTCATTTTTCTAAAGCTCGTTCACAAATTTCATTACACCATTTATGGTTGTTATATTCTGTGTTCACCAGTTTTGTTTTAATTGTATCCCATTCCTCTGTATATCCTTCAACTTTTCCTGGAACTTTCTGTTTTCCGATTTCAAAATTTTTTTTTTTTTTACGTGTAATTACTACCTGTAAGGATATTACACAAATTATCAATTACTTATAATTTGATAGGAATTGTTTACATCTGGGATACTCGTTTTCAACCTGGCAGATTACAACAATATGGTAGACCGTTAGTGGTGTACGGCATACTTCGCATGCTGGCGGTGTTTGGACACTCAGTAGATACGAGTGCGTGCTCAGTGTGTGTGTGACCAATATGTATTCTGTTGACAGCTGTTTCCAGCCTCGGCGAACAGATTTTACCAATTTTTAACAGCCAAATTGATTCTTCTTTGTATCTTGACCGAATATGGAAGGACTTACGAGTTCAGGGTTTTCCGATTATAATATTTTGCATTGTTTTCTGCTAACGTTATCAGGAAGTTAACTTAGGTAGGTTCTCGTGCTGTACGATGTACCTCATCATGGACCCGTTTATAAATACCGTTTTTCATTTTTTTAATTGCCAAAAATTGTATGTCTAAATAAGTATTTAGCAAAACAAAATAAAATCGAAGTTAATCACTAAAAAATTTATTACATAAACACAAACACGAACACGAAGCTTTTCGACTATGAAGTCATTTTCAAGCTATTGTTCAAATAGCTTGAAAATGACTTCATAGTCGAAAAGCTTCGTGTTCGTGTTTATGTAATAAATTTTTTAGTGATTAACTTCGATTTTATTTTGTTTTGCTAAATTCATAAAATCACTACTCTCCAATACATCAACATCTGAATAAGTACTTTTACATTTTATATTTCCGATAAGTAGATTGTGTTGTTTACCACGTTCACTATCAGACTATTTCGCGTTCTGTTTATTTTTACAAATTGTATACCTACCTAAATTAGTATTTTTATATTTTATATTTCTTATAATTATTGTATTTTCATTACGAAAGTTTATTAACTTTTCTTCTCGTTCATTATCTAAACCGTGTTTCCCTGTATATTCGTTATCGCTTCCTTCTCCGACCACCGCATATCTCCTACTATGATTGGGTTTATCTTCTGCGTAGCTTATTGCTTCTTCCAATTTATACTTCCTCTACTTTTTGATCGCTATGCCTGCTTGTCGGCATGTAAACACTTATTATCGTTGTTGTTGACGGTTTCGAGTTCAGTTTTACTAGAATTATTCTGTCACTTAGTTGCAGATAAGATCTTATACATTTCCTGTTGAGGATTAATCCTACTCCGTTTTTTCCTTCATCGGAGCCTGAGTGTATTATTCTGTATTCTCCACTCCAAAAATCGTTGTTATTTGCTTCACTAATACCTAGTATATCAATTTTATTTCTTTTCATTTCCGTTTTGACATTTTCAAGTTTTCCTGCTATTTTCAAGGATCTTACATTTCATGTTCCTATTTTTACTTCATTAAAGCCAGTAGCATATTTTTCGATAAAGCCTAACTTTCCGCCTTATTACGAGTAGTAGCATATTTCATACCAGTCGTCCCACCAAACATCTGGCGCCAGTTGCTTAGTTGGATCGCATAGCTTCCTCATATCGATATTCGCGCTGTCCATAATTGAAGTCTTGAGAATTTAATGAGGTAGGTTCCCGTTACTTTCCTCATCGCAGATTTATGATCGCTTCAGTAATATGTACTCCACGCCCGATAAATATCTATTTGCAGCTGTTCTTGAACATCCTGTTCATCACCTGCAAACAGTACTGATAGCGCTGCTTCCGCTATCAGGAGACCACTCTTTGTCGGGCTCCTCATTTGTCGCCTTTCCAGCTTGGGTGGACCTTCTGGTAGTATGCACTACCGCTGGCATAGCCCACAAAATCATTGAAGCACGCAAACCCCTACACCACGATAAGGCGGTGGTCCCCCGGAGGACATATATATTATATACATGTCTAATTAGAACTTTCTAGATTTTTCTGGAAAGATTCGTTTATTATTATTGTATATATTTATGGAACTTCTAAAAAAGTCTTTGTACATTTACGTATGAGTGAGTGTATTTTTTTGATTGGTTTAACACAATTTTTAATATTCAGTCATAAACGTGATTTTACCGGCTTCACGTGGAGCATCTGACGTGTAGTAATTATCTTGTCATTCAATATATTATAATATTTGTGTGTGTGTGTATGTGTTTCTATTATAATACGTCGATCAGACGATTTTCAATAACCAATTAAAATGTTTTAAATTTCTCCTCATTTTCTAATTAGAAAATTAGGCATACTCATACATATATACACACACATAATACAAGCACGCTATTAAACCATCGTCAATTACCATTATTCTTTTTACTTATTTTTTAATTCTTAAACTCATTTTATTTATTTATTTATTTTATTTATTTATTTAATTATTAACATGTAACAACATGGTTGTTACTGTATATATATATATATTTATATATGTGTGTGTGTATATGTGTATTATATTATCTATCTTTATTATTATTATTACTATGTATTTTTTATTTTTTCCTACCAATTATATTCGTCAAGCTCAATATACTAATTTCTATTTATTAGAAATAGGACATAAGAATTTAGGTTAGAGGCGGTAAGATAATTATAATTGCGATAGGGCGTAATTTTTGTAAATCAATAAACATTTTCATCTTCTTCGATCGCATTCGGAACGTTATTATTGTTTAACGTTACGGCGTATTCACTGCGATCTAATTAAATTGTTGTAGGCGTTTGTTTACGCGTCAACAGCTTACAGTCAATCGCACTTGACGTTCATAGAAGAAAATTTTTATCCGACACCATATAACGATGAACAAATGATGCAACTTATGGATTCGTTAGATTATAAAACTTTAGCTTGTATGACTCCCTTGTAAGTAAACGTTAAAAATAACATATTTTCTCGTACGTATAAACAAACATACGCACAGACATACATTAATCATTAAGTACCGTCTCCGTATCCGAACTAGGCGACTGTTTACCTATATAGATATTTTATTGGTCAAAGTATCGTACAAGGCAATCATCGTATCGCCCTTGCACAGGTAGACACACACACATCAGGGTGGAGAAATGATTGTAATCGCTTTGTTGTCACGACACAATACAGGCTTGTTTTTGTAGTGTACTATATTGTTACCAGGGCGCATATTTGTGTCGTAGTGGTTTGCCATTGCCTTGTACGCCATAATATTAGGTTAATTTATATTTTTATTTTCCGATGATAATTTTTCCATCGTCGATCGTATTTGAACTCGGTACCTTCCATATAGAACTCCGACATACATACATATATATATATTTGTTTACATTTTTCAAGTCGCCGGTATAGCTTAGTGGCTGGGGCACAAACTTCTATACGTTAGGTACCGATTTCCGATACGATTGACGACGCAAAAATTATCCGCAGAAAATAAAAATATAAATAATCCTAATATCATCGCGTGAAAGGTAACGGCAAACCACCATATAGAACATGATATGGGCGCTAGTAACTATATAGTATACTACAAAAACACACGGGGGTGCATTGTGTCGTGACACCATAAGCGATTACCACTCAGTTCTCCTGTCTATCTACGCTAACCCTTTATTATGATTGCCTATTTACACTGTACAACAAAATGATGTATAACGTAGTCGCCTACTTTTGATAGAGAGAAATGATGATACTTTTAATACTAGTACATACGTCGTTGGAAAGGCCAGAAATACAGTACGACGAACACCAACTTTTAAAGAAAATAAACGTACGAACGTATATTAAGTCGTTCTTATTGAAATTAAACGTATAAAGTGCGAATTCACTTCGAAAGTGATTACTATTTCAGTATCAAAAAGTTATTTCAAATGTGAGAAATATTTTCAGTCAGATTGTTTTCGAAATTTTCATTCATAAAAATTGTCCGGATTTCTAAATAAAAGTTGCTCTTTTTTAATAGATAAATTCGTATTTCTAAATTTTAAAATTGACCGCTTAAGTCGTTTTTAACCAATTAAAAAAATCATTCGTCAACATTATTTATTATTTGGTTAGTTCGTTACAAATGACTGTCGAAGCTGAACACGATTAGAAGTTTTCGTTTTTAATTGTTCCGTTACAAAATGACGCGTTTTCTATAGAAGCTTTGAAATAAATCATAATAAAAATTAAACAAAATTAAATTAAATAATTGTTTTTTTTTAGCATTTTAGATGGAAGATTTAATACGTACACATTGACGAAATCTATGGCCGAGAACGTGATTAGCGCGTATGTTGGAAAACTTCCGGTTGCCGTATTTAGACCTTCGATAGGTAAAATTTTTAAATCCTTATCAGCTCGTTTCGCTATTTATTTATTAAAGGACAAATCACCGACCGTTATATATTCGTCGTGATAATGAGTATCTTAATTTTTCAGTTCAAAAATGCACAAATTCGGACTTTACGAAATTAATTACAAATAAAAATTTGAGAAATAATAAGTAGTCACCAACGATTAGATATATATGTACGTTATAATATAAAAACTTATCGATAAGTAAAATACATTCTCTGAGTCTTTTTAACGACAACTTAGGACATTCTTTTCAGTGCTAACGACAGATAATCCAGAAAGTTTTTCTTTTTTTCGAATACATCGTGGTATTTATAAAACTGAAAAAGAACATCCAGTCATTATGTCACCGGCAGAGTGATTTTAAATTATAGCGTACCAACCAAAAGACCAGAAATTTTTTTAAATGTTTGTACAATTTGTCAACTGAACGACGGAAGTCACGGATGCTTTAAATATATTATAAGGGAAACTTCTATTCATATTGAACGAACAATCTAAGATAAATATTATAATTTTGTTAATATTTGAAAATCTTGATTACAAAAAACAGTTAAAATCACTAAACTTTATTTATTAAGCAAAGCTTTTCGGCAACTACGCCATTATTAAGCTATATATAAATAAAATTAAATATATAAAAACATAAAATATTAAATTCTAAGTTTACAATTTTTACACAATAAATGAATTATAAATACTTAAAACTATCTGACAGCCCAGATAGTTTCAAGTATTTATAATTCATTTATTGTGTAAAAATTGTGAACTTAGATTTAAATTTAATATTTTATGTTTTTTATATATTTAATTTTATTTATATATAGCTTAATGGCGTAGTTGCCGAAAAGCTTTGCTTAATAAATAAAGTTTAGTGATTTTAACTGTTTTTTGTAATCAAGTATAGAAAATCACTACATTCCACAATTTAAACTTTATTTGAAAATCTTTCTACAATTTTGTAATGTTGTCGATGATTTCTTAAAAAATTCGTCGATATCCTATAATCAAATCTTCGTCGTTTGAACGATTTTCAGTTCGACGACTCTTCACACTGGTAGTTGATGGAGAAGTCATTCGGAGCTTGATCTCAAACTCATATCGAAGTTTGTTCAAAAATGTTTTTAATATCTGTACTTTTTTTTTAGAAGCTAATTGAATATTAAATATCTTTTTCTGTAGGACATCGAAAAGTTTTGTGGCGTGTGGAATGTTTTAAAAAAAATTTGAAGCGTAAAATTGAACTCAAGTTTATAGCGAAACACGCTTTAATTTCGCTATCCCATATATCACAAACTTTCATCATATTTTTCGAACAATTTTATCAAGTCTTCTATAATTAACTATTGGATTTCCATCTAAAAACAGATGTAGATGATCTTCGTTTTATTTGTTCGTTTAAACAATGTCAAAATTTCGATTTGGAAAAAACGTCCACATTTAGCGTTTCAAAAAAAGAAAATTCTACATTCGCTCTAATAGAATTAACGCTCTGTTTTAATACCAAATTCAGTTGAGGCGCGTTCACAAATTGAGCTTGTTCGTATTTATTTATAACTAGTTTGTGCGATCCATCGCCTTGTTCATTCGTAACAGTGGCTAACGTAATTAATTTCCGTCGACATTCGTATTCATTTGGAAACATAGTAATATGATTATACAATGCAGCAGCAGTACTGGCGTTGCTGACGTCGTAAAGATCTATAAATACCTAATCTGCTTCTTGTTCATCCAAAATATGCCGTACCGTTATAGATTGAATTTTTTTTTTTCAAATATCGACCGTAAACTTATTAATTTTGTTTATATTTATAACAACCATAAAAGATAGACGACCGATGTCCTTTAGAATTTCCGTCGAATTTTCAATTACTATTTATAATTTCTTCTTCGTCTATCTTCATTTAACTTCAGTCTTTCTTAACTTCCACAAACCAACCTATTGGTTTATTTGGATTTTTATGAAAAATAAAATCGAAAACATTTTTTCCAAGAATCTTCTTGATTCTATTCTTTTAAAATGACCGTAAAATGCAATCTTTCTCCTCGGTTACTTCCACCATTATTTCATATACGTACTTCGGTCCGGTTCAATGTATTTACTGCAAGGATACTTCGATGCTTGCATAACGGCGTTATCACTATGTTGTAAGTGTTAGCATTTCTATTCATTATTTTTCTGTGGTTATAATAATAAAAAATGTCCGAATATCACCTATATTTAAATTCGGAGGTTTTCACGTTTTTTTTTTGAGTTGTTGGCAATCTTTCATAATTTTAATTTAAGGTTTAAACCTCCGCATATCTCTCTTAATCTTACCCCGTCCTTGTAGAAATTCTCTTTCGGTTTTCTTCTTTTGTATTTCAACATTCTATTACTATTATTATCATTCTTCTTCTTTCAAATTAGCCAACTATGGACCACGTAACATATCTTCACGATGTTTAATTATTATCATTATTATGATATATATTTTTAGCGGTGCAGTGTTGCTATTGTGGCTAAAGACGCGCTTGTGATATTTATATTAGAGGAAAAAGTTTAGCGCGTTTCAGAAATTAGAAGGTGTGATCGATCATGTTAGGATTATCAAAGATAGTGGATGAAAATGAAGAAGGTCGGGTTATGTGATAAGTTTGGAAGACAGGGACACTTAGAGAATGTGGACAACAGTTGTAGATTGCTGGCCATAATAGCAGCATGACGAGGCGTCATCGGGGATATGCTTGTGTATAAGGGTTGCCGATGCTGAGCCGGTTAAGAACTAGTTCTTCGCGGGGCGATGATTAACTCGACCTTTTCCAGGAATTTGCTTCTGCTTTCATACGTGCCAATCCATATTTCCTTACAGGTTCCCCGAGCTGATGCTCTATATTAGTAACATCTGCTACAGGAACAGCGACCGGTGAAACTAGAAACATTGTTAATGCCCGTTTCGCTGCCCTGTCGGCTATATTGTTGCGAGTGATGTCTGAATGATTCCGAATCCAGCAGAAGATTATGTTTAGGTTGAATCTATAAACGGCAGAGTGGATTTCTTGACTTACAGAATGATATTTCGTTTTAATTAATTGGTGTTCGTTGATACTTTCTATAGCTGTTAGTATACGAAGATAACAATATTTGAAATATATATATTCGTGAATCGATAATACTTGAGTTTATTGTTTCGCGTGTTCGCTTAAGTCGTTGTTCGATCTGTGTAGAGTAGTATAGTGGTTAAGAATACGCGGGTGCGCGAACATGTTCGTCGTACATTTACCGCCTAATATTAAAGACGCCAGCGTGGCACGTGCCGGGAAAACCGATTTCCCCCGCTAGCCTACCGGCCAAGCGTCGACTGTTCGACGATACGAGATATGAACGTTATAATGATGATGATAATGAAATCGATGCACAAATGCTAGATAATGGCAATGAATGACGTGCTGCTGGAAACCATAACGGCAAAAGTTTGCCGAAAAAACAAAGAAACGAGGATTCGATTATTATCGATAGTAAAAATCGATTTAAAGCTTTACGGTAGACGATGTTGCTTTTGATAATCAGCCGCGTGAAACATTCAACACGGTTAACGTTAATACCCGCCGATCGTATTATTAAATAGCAATATATCTAATATAAGAACATTAATCATAAATATTAAGTCGCTCGTTGCGAATAACTTTAAACTACGTAATTTTAAAGATAAAACTATTATAATAGTCAACACTTTAGAAAACTATGATAAAGTTATAACTTATCTTAAAAGTAATAATCATCAATAATATTACACGCACCTGTCTAAGGAGCGCAAACCCATCAGAATGGCATTGAAGGGATTACCACCCTCGTTTACCGAAAAGGAAATAGAAGAAGAACTGACATCTCACGTTCCCGTATTGTCAGTCAAACAATTTAAAAAAATGATAGATTCTGCGGTGCACTTATAACCAGTGTACTTGATCACATTTCCACCAAATGCAGTTATGCGACACATTGTAGGCATCAAAACATTATCAAGTTGCTGCATTAAACGGGAAAAGTATAAACGTAGGGATGAAATAATTCAGTGTTATAGGTGTCAAAGGTTCGGGCACACGTCGCATAATTGTAACCTTCCCGATAGGTGTCTTAAGTGTGGTGCGAATCACCCTGGCAGCGCGTGCACTCGACAACAGTCGTTTAAGTGCGCGAATTGCTCAGGTGATCACCTCGCTAACTCTTCGGAATGTAGTATATTTCAGACAATAAAAGAAGGCGGACGCAGCCAAGTCGTTCTTCTTCTATTTCCTATAGTCCTAATTTAGTTCATAATGGACAGGAAAGTTCGAGTAACGTCGCTGTCACTCGTAGTAAGGTTAGTAGTAGTAATAGTAATAATAGTAATAAGTTTAATAATAATAATAATAACAATAATGCTAACAATACTAATTTAAATACTGTATGGCAGCAACTGTTAAAAATAATTTAGATGCTCAATCCAATGTATCCGATATATCTTTTATACTAAGTTTATTTAAAGAACTAAATATCACAAAATTCATTGACGTTATAAGAAAAATAAACTCGATTAAAATTATGTAGAAATAGATACGCTCACAAAAGTTAGCATTATATTAGAAATATTCGCCGCTCATTATATTTAGTTTAACGTCTGATGGGTACTAATAATAAGTTGAAATTAATTGCTTGGAATTGTAATTCCATAATCAACAAACATTGTGAGATGTATCATTTTTCAGTCGAAAATAAGGTTGACATAATTGCGCTCTCAGAAACTAAGCTGGACAATAAGATCGAGCTCAGCTTTCCTGGTTTTAACTGTCATCGCAACGATCTATCTCGGAAAAGCGGCGGGGTTGCTTTAATAATAAATAAAAAGATTAAGTACGATATTTTAAATGTTCCTTCTTTACATGCAAGCTGTAGGCGTTAATCTCTATCTAGATAATCCTACAAATACTTCTAATAAAACTCTCGTTAATGATTATTCCATTATATCTCTGTTTGCTGTATATAAGCCCCCAAGGCACAATCCAAAATTGCATGACGACATTTCTTCGCTGGCTAAAACTAATCGTAGAGTGATTATAATTGGCATTTAAACGCGAAAACCAAACTTTGGAATTGTTTCGTTAATAACGCTGCCGGTAGCGTACTTCTTAATACCGCAGAACAAAATGAGGTTCAGATACTGGCTCCGAGTGAACCCACATACTTCCCACTTCAGGGTTATAGACCAAGTGTTTTAGATTTAGTACTGGTTAAAAATATAAACATTGCTACTCCCATTTCCATAAATTGTTTATCGTCTGATCACAACCCTATAGGTACAATCATGTACGCTAACAGTAAACATAACCCACCAAAAGCAATTCCTGACTACGCTAATGCTAATTGGACAAAATTTAAAAATTACATATCTAAAAATATTAAATTAGTTCACTCTATAAAAAACTTTACTGATATTGATAACAACCTCAGCGACCTTAAAAATTTGATCAGAGAGGCGAGCCAAATTTCTATAACACTTATAACGGCGAGCTTTCGATCTCTGCCAGCATTTATTATTGCTATCATCGGACTTAAAAATAAACTTCGTAGAATGTATACGAAACGTCATTCTTCTAACGCTGAATGCCGTTCTCTAAAAAAATTACTACATTTCTTTACGAAACTGGTGCAAAAATTATTGAATAAAAATTTAAATGATAACGTTGCTAAAACCTTTTCCCAACTCTCTACTAATGATAACAGTAGTTTTAAGTTGGTGAATAATATACTGAACTTACAGGGCAAAACACTGGATTTGGTGCTGATAAATTCTGCTCTCTCAACTAGCATTAGCAAAGCAATTGATCCCTTGGTATTAGAAGATAAGTATCATCCGGCTTTAGAAATTACTGTTCAACGATGCTCATTAATCAAACCTGATTATGTTACTACTTATCCGGTGTATAGGTTTGGGAAACTTAACAATTTTTCTACTGTTAGATGTGAAGTTTCAAGAATAGACTGGACTTAGATTTATAATATTACTAATCTAAATGAGGTAACACATTTCTTTTATACTAAGATTTATGGTGCGCTTGTTAGAGTTGTACCTAAAAAATCAATTTTTAGATCTAAGTATCCCCCATGGTTTACACAAGAAATAAAACGCAAACTTAGATTCAAAATGAAATGTAGGAAGTCATATCGCAGAACAGCTGACCATACTGATTACATAAAGTTCAGTAGAGTAAGGGCTGAGATTAAAAAGTTGATTCGGCTATCATTCAAAAATTATGTTAGTAACGTTGGAAAAAATATACAAATCAATCCCAGTAGATTTTGGTCATTTGTGCAAAACAAGAGAGACTCTCGTGTTTCGCCTACATTTATGAAGTACAACGGCAGAAATCTTGAAATCAGTGGGATATATGTAAATGTTTGCTGATTATTTTGCTTCAGTGCATTCGTGTGAACACACATTAGATACTGGTGACACTGAAACTGGAGCTAGTATTCTTAAACTCAACTCTATTTCTTCTTGTGAATATGATGACGCCGTCAAGAACTTGAAGTCTAAATTTTCTACTGGTCCTGACAACTTGCCACCGTTTATATTTAAATTGTGTTCTGATCTATTAGAAAAGCCTTTAGTGTATCTGTTTAATCTAATATTAAAACAGGGCATTTGGCCTGATTCTCTTAAAACATCTAAAATAATACCGGTATATATATCGAGTGATCGTCAGCTAATCGCCAATTATCGACCTATCTCTATACTCTCTATACCTGCTAAATTATTAGAATCTATAATATACGTTAGATTGAACAGTTATTTACTGACTAAAATTATGCCTGAGCAACACGGATTTATGAAGCACAAGTCCACTGTGACAAATTTAGTTACATACATTGATCAGATTTCTAGATTCATGGATTGTGGTTTACAAGTTGATAGTATTTACACTGATTTTAGTAAAGCATTTGACACAGTTAGTCATTTACATCTACTGAATAAATTAAAGTTGCTTGGACTGTCAAAAGATTTTATAATATTATTGGAATCCTATTTATATAACCGTAAGAGCTATGTTGTGTATAATGGGTACCATCCTAATACATATTCACCTACTTCAGACGTACCACAAGGTTCGAATTTGGGTCCCCTTCTATTCCTAATTTTTATCAATGATATTGGAAAGAACCTTTGCTCAAAATGTCTTTTATTTGCTGATGATCTCAAAATTTATGCTCCTATATTTTCACTAGCTGACTGTGAATCTTTACAAACAGATATAAGCTGGTTCTGTGGAGCAAAGAAAATCATTTACCTTTCAATTATGATAAATGCGTCCACATGAGTTTCTGTCGAAATAGAAATAGGTACTCTTTCACTTACACGATGAATGGTAAGCAGATAATTAAAAAATCTGTGGTGCGGGATCTCGAAGAAATTCATATGTGTTTAGCGATCCATGGACGCTACTGTCGCTTTATAATGCATTGTAGTCCTTTAGAATACTGTTCAATTATTTGGGATCCGTATTATAATAAATACATTAGGTTAATTGACAAAGTTCATTTTTAAAATATCTATATTACCGTATATCAGGTATTTACCCTAAATATATGAATTACGATATATTAAGAAATATAATGGATGTGAGGTCTTTACATTACAGAAGGAAAATAGCTAAGTTAAGGTTTCTTCATGATGTATGCAACGGTAGAGTTAATAGTGGGTATTTAACATCAACCGTCTCCTAGGTTGTACCAAGACCAAATAGGCGATCGAATGGTTTTTTTAGTGAGCCGCGTGCACGAACAAATCTCGGTTTAAGTTCTCCGTTGCCGTCAGCTTTCCGCTTGTATAATTCTCTTTTGAACATATTTCCCTGTATGGATATATACTTTGATAACAGATATTTCTTTAATAAGTTGCTTCCCGAACATATTTTGCGATGAGAACAGCAATTTCGCTGTTGTCTATTCCAATGGTTCTAGATTGTTATTATGTGAGGGGTGTTTGGTATATGTGTTCCTTTACTAATGTACATGTAGTATATACGTTAAGGTTTATATTGTATTTATTAATTTGTTGAAGATTATTCGTCCGTTTATTTCGAATTGTGTGAATGGGGTGTGAGTAATGTATGTTTTAATGAGTGTGAGACTTGTGAATGCGTGTAGTTTTTCTTGTGGGGCTGGTAAATGTGTTCAATGTATTTTTCTTGTATTTTATTTTTTTTATTTTTTTTTTACTTTTAATTTTATAATTCAGAAAAAATTATTCATTGTATCATTTTATTTATAAGCCTACATTATAATTGGCTGTTAGCTGTTGTGTGGCTTTATTAAATAAATAAATAAATAAATAAACAGTCTTTGGAGGGCAGTCAACGTACTGAAGCACTCCCACCGTTTTACGACAATCTTCTTAATAGGTATGTGTATTCAGATACGGATAAAGCAGAATTTTTAGTAGGATATTATTTCAGCACTCATAGTCACAATGCCAACTTATCGACCAATTATCAGAATAATAAAATAAGACTAGTCATCAAAAAATATATAACTTCTTCTATATATCCATCCCATCCTCTGCTCACTTCTCCAAAGGAGGTGCTCCAACATACTCAATCGTTCAAAAACAAGCACTGTGTCGGAGATGATAACATTCCATCGATTATCATAAAAAAACTACCCTTCAAGGCGATTGTACTACTCACTAAATTATCAATAGTATTTTTAAACTGGAGTATTTCCCTTCTAACTGGAAAGTAGCAAAAATCATCTCTTCCGAAACCTGGAAAAGATTGTTCATCGCCAGATAACATTCGACCTATAAGCTTGTTGAGTAATCTCAGTAAGATTGCTGAAAAAATCATGCTAAAAAGATTACGTGCTTTCTCGGACGAAAATAATTTATTACCAAAAGTACAGTTTGGTTTTCGTCCTGGCCATACTACAACTCATCAAATCGCTAGAATAGCAGAACATATTACTAACAACTTTAACTGTAATAAACATATGGGGTTGGTTTTATTCGACGTGGCCAAAGGCATTTGATACTACTTAGCACAATGGTATAATATATAAAATGATCAAATGCAAATTTCCGAAATATCTAATTATGCTTATTTTAAGCTATTTAAGTAATAGATCATTCTATGTGTTTATAAATGATGTATTATCCTCTCGCAGAACATGCTTTGCAGAGTACCCGAAGGTAGTGTCCACTGCTATTCATCTTTTACTTATACGATATTCTTATAACAAATAACACAGAGGTAGCCTTGTATGCAGATGACACAGCATTATTTTCTAGTTCATACATTCCTAGGGCAGTAAAGAATAAATTACAGTTCGGAGTAGATAGGCTAATTCGTTATTTTGCTAAGTGGCCGATAGCCATTAACACTGCCAAAACTCAGGCAAAACTGTTTACTCGTAGGAGGCCACTTCTACCTACTACCTTAACGATTAACGGTGTAAGTGTAGAATGGTCGGACAAAATAAAGTATTTAGGAGTTATTTTAGATAAAAGGTTGACTTTTAACAAGCATTTAGATTACGCGGCAATTAAAACACATCGAGCAATTTGTACCATTTATCCCTTGTTTAAGCGCAAATCTTTCCTAAATGTTAATAATAAATTAATAATATATATAAATCGCTCATTAGACCAGTATTATGCCTGTCCAGTGTGGAGTTCGATTAGCAACTCTAACTACAAGAGGCTTCAGTTGGTTCAGAATAGATGCATTAGATATATACTCAATACTCCCATTTATAGTATAATATAATGAAGATGCACGAGCAATTGAAACTACCTTTGTTAAAAGATCATGTATTGAAAATGTCTACTACCTTTTTCGAACAATGTGTTACGCATGATAATGACCTAATTACGGTGATTGGAAATTACGATTCCAAGCAGTTAAGAACAAAATATACTAAGTATAAGCATCGCAGACTCGAGCATAATTTACTATAGCTTATCCAATAATTATCTATAACATTCTTTTTTAAATACATATTAAATACGTTTTGATTTATCGTTATTTTTGACGGTCCGCTTTGTCTAGTTTTTTATCGCAGGTTTTTTATGTTTTATTTTTCCTACATTTTGTATATGTTAAACATTCGTTGTTAAAAATTAAGTTTTTCCTGTTATGTTTAACTGCGGTAAGTTTATTTTAAACGGTACGCAGTGTCATAATTATTCGGTTTTTCTTTTGTAATGTTTAATAATGTGAAAATATACGTTTTTCTTTCTATCTTTTCTTTTCTTGAATATTCCATCTTTATCGCTTGTTGTACGGCTAATTTTAGTGCAATTAGAAACAGAACAGTGGTTCCACACGGTAAAGTGTATCTGATGACCTCATCGTCGTGAACTACAGAACATACAGTTCCTTCCGTCGATTTGGATGCGTCGGTGTAGAATTTGCGTAAGCTAATAACAGTTGTTCATGGCATTGAGAGATTGTACAGATTTTTTGTTATACTTTAATTGCAAGTGGCAGCAGAGGTATTTTGTAGAAAACAATGTTATCCCGATATGCCTTTTCAACAGAATTTGATAAATTGTAGTGTTAATAAGTCGCGGTGGCGTAATTGCTAGAGTGTTCGACTGTTAACTCAATGGTCACGGGGTTCAAAACTAACACGAGACATAGAAAATTTTTCATTATTATTTAATTCTCAATTATCACGAAGAAAGCACTGACACTCCTCTCCGTATAACATCATATGCGCGAGCATCCGCGTCGCATATAAATAGTGCCGTGAATGTTAGCTCATTTTGTACGTAAAAATAAACGTGCACAATAGCTAGTGACGACGTTCGGTAACTAACAATACGACGTTGATGATGGTTAGTGTTAATATTACTTATTAGCATTATCGTTTGAAATATTAGTAATAACGATACGTTTCTGTTTTGCAATAGTAACGCCAACTTTAAACGAACCGATTAGAGGATGGACAAACAGCATCGCCGGCGCGACCGGAATTTTTGTCGGTACAGGAGTTGGTTTCCTTCGTACTTTGTATTGCCATCCGCGAGCTAAAGCGGAAATAATTCCGGCCGATCGAGTTATTAACGCGTTTTTAACCATTCCGCTTCATTTGCAGAAGAAAAAGAACGCCTCGATCGATGCGACCGTTGCGACAACATCGACACATATTCATAGCGCGTGAGTATATTCGTTTATTTATATTAAGCATAATTAACAATAATAATAATAATAATAATAATAATAATAATAATAATGATATAATCTATTGATCTGCTTTAAGTTTCAAATTTATTAAGCTAAAGAGAGAAACGTTTTTTCTTTTATATATGTGTATATTTTCACTTTATTAAAGTATATATATATATCGTACCTCCCGGGCCGGAGCTGTAACCGGAACGGGGCGCGTCCATAGGTGGCGGATAATGAAATGGCCTACAGATATGTAGGTTAGCTGCGAATAAGACAATTGTCAAATAAGCAGTCGCGGACCAACAGCGGCTACTGGTAGAAAGTCTCTGGCAGACGATTCCAGTAGTGACAGGGCAATGAGACAAGAGGATGTGGATGGGCAGCTTGAGGAACTGCCTGTTAAAAGTCCACAACATCCTACGACTGTCTCACCCTCAGCGAGATTTGGTCGCTGTAAAAACCAAACACTGCTACCTCCTCAGTAGCAAACCGCTGCCTTGTGGTCAGGATTTTTATCCAAAGGCTAGGGTGTCACCCCGAATAAAGTGGCAAACTCCTCCCCTTTCCTTATTTATCCTACCTCTACATTCCACTACATGTATTTCCTCGCCTGTTATACACCAGCTGCAGTGTGTCTGGTTGTCTTGGACTAACCATGCCACCGGATCGCACGCTGCAGCTGTATAGGCAGCATGGGAGTTGCAGCGCAACAGCTTCTATGTTCCAACATGCGCATCTGTACCGTCTTCTCTTCTCTCACCTTTCTCTTTCCTCCCATTTTCCTTTTTCCTATCTAACTCACTCCCCTTTTAAGAAGTCCTACGGCGATAAGTATGTGGCGGTGGTAGCAGGCCTGGTCGGCTGGAAGCTACTAGCTGCAACTTGCACGGCAGGCGGCATGTCCTATATGGTCGCTTTCAACTGGAATGGAGCGGAAGTTGAATTCGGCAGTCGGATTTGCGACTGGGCAGGCCTCTTCAGGATCCCCGCTGCCCACCACGAATGTGGAGAGGGCTAGAAAAGGTGCCCCAAACATTGGCTGCTCCAACTATCCTGGTCAGCGTGCCGCGGCTGGCGGGAACCCAAATCATGCGGTAAGAAAAACAGGAATGATTTAATACTTAAATTTGGAACTTGGAACATACGAACTTTAACGGATAGCGACAATGTACCAGAAAGAAGAACCGCTCATTTAGCGAAGGAGTTACGCAGATACGACATTGATATTGCAGCTATAAGTGAAACTAGATTACTTGGTGATGGAAACCTTTATGAGCCTGCAGGCGACTATGTGTTGTTTTGGCACGGCAATGCTCTTGGTGGCAAGCGCTTGCATGGAGTTGGTATAGCGCTGAAGCGTTGTTATGCGGATCATGTCATATCCTCACCAGAAAATCATGGATCAAGATTAATGAAGTTATGTCTACAACTAAATATAAGGACCAAAATACATGTTATTAGTGCATATGCGCCCACAATGGATGCGGAAGAAAATTATAAGGAGATTTTCTACTCAGACTTGTACAATCTGGTTAAGAGTGTTCCAAATAAAGAACGAGTATTTATACTTGGAGATTTCAATGCACGTGTAGGGAATGATGTGCATGTTTGGCCAAATGTTGTTGGTAAGCACGGTCTAAAAGGCGTAAATGATAACGGCAACCGTCTTCTCCAGTTCTGTGAAAGCCTTGGTCTAGTCATAACAAACACGATATTTGAGCTTAAGCCCATCTATAAAGGCACATGGATGCATCCAAGGTCAAGGCAATGGCATATGATAGATTTCATAATCGTGCGTTCTGAATATAAAAGAGAGGTAAGAATAACTAGAGTTATGCGAGGCGCAGAATGTTCAACAGACCACATGCTTGTAAGATCAGTGATTTCGCTGACGAAGCAGAAGATTCATAAAAAATACTTAAAACCCAAATCTGCTCGATATAATGCTGATGCCTTAAGAAACGATAATAAGCGCAAAGAGGTAACGAAACTCATTGACCAAGCTTTCAGTGCGTTGGAGATTGATTCTGCCTCGAATAGCAGTCAAGTTTGGGCTAAAATAAAGGAAGTAATACACCTCACTTGTTCCCGTGCGATAATGACATCTAAAAAGAAAAATCAGGACTGGTTTGTCGCAAATGATAAAGAAATTACTGACCTAATTGCGCGGAAAAGGCTAGCTTTCACTCAATGGCAGAATGATACAAGCAACGTAAGGCTGAAACAAAAATTTTCTGAAATAAAGGCTGAAGTTCAAAGGAAAACACGCTGGATGAAGAACAATTGGTGGCAAAACAAGGCACAAGAGATTCAAACATATACAGATTCCGGCCGTTATAGGGAGTTCTTTTCAGCAGCTAAAGCAATATATGGACCTACACCGTATAGAAATGCTTTGTTAAGGGATGAATATGGAAATATCATAAGTAATCATCATAGAATAGCGCAAAAATGGAAATGTCACTTTGAGAATTTATTAAATAATGATACTTGTGTAAATCACTCAGTGCTGAACGAAGTGCAGAATTCTCAGCAACTCGCTGCTTTAGACGAGGATATATCCTTAAAAGAGGTTAAAGATGCATTAAAGCACATAAAAAATGGGAAAGCTGCCGGCCCAGATGGAGTGTTACCGGACATTCTAAAGTTGGAAAGCAGCAACCTGCTAAACGCGCTTCATAAATTATTTTCTATTATGTGGGAACAAGAATCTATGCCAACTGATTTCCAATTAGCTGCCATAGTGCCCATTTTTAAGAATAAGGGCGACAGGAGCGATTGTAACCACTACAGGGGAATTTCATTGCTTTCAACTGTGGGGAAATTATTTGCCAGGATTATGCTTAATCGTATTTTACCAATATTGGAACGAACCTTTCCTGAGACACAGAATGGATTTCGCAGTGGTCGTGGTACCATCGACTCAATATTCTCGCTTAGGCAGCTACAAGAAAAGTGCTTAGAACAAAATCGGGATCTTTTCATTGCATTTATTGATGTTAGTAAAGCCTTTGACTCGGTGCATAGGCAGCTATTGATGAAATGCATGGAGAAAATTGGCTGTCCGCCGAAATTTATTCGATTGCTTTCCCTTCTATATGACAACAATACAAGCATGGTGATGCTACGAGATGGCAATTCTGAATCATTTAAAGTTAGTACAGGAGTCAAGCAAAGGTGTGTGCTGGCCCCTGTGCTGTTTTCAGTGTATATGGCTTTCATATATATGATAGCAGTTAAAAAGCTGGGACCTGAAAAGATAGTAATGATCAGTAGGTTTAATGGCGGATTATTTAATGTACATCGATTACAAGCAGCTTCTAAATGCTCCAGAGTAGGAGTATTCGATTTCCAGTACGCAGATGATTGTGCTGTGGTCGCACACACCATACGGGAACTGCAGACTACTATCAAAATACTTGATGCAGTATACAACAGTTTTGGCCTAGCTATAAATAAGGGAAAAACCAAATTACTTGTACAGGTAGCTCCCACAAACAAACGGCAAAATGTACACGTGTTGGAATTAGGTAATATTGTAATAGAACAGGTGGAAAGTTTTAAATACCTTGGTAGTATGCTTAACAACAAGTTCAGCTTGGACACCGAGATTTGTAGTAGAATGCAAGCTGCTTCAGCTGCAATGTATAAGCTTGATAGAAGGATCTTTAATAATACACATATCTTATTGTCAACAAAACTAATAATGTACAAGTCCATTGTTTTACCGACACTACTTTATGGCTCAGAAACATGGGCCCCATATACGAAGAACATACGGTCGCTGGAAGCGTTTCATCAGAGAGCGCTGCACAGATTGCTACGTGTTCGTTGGCAGGACCGAGTGACGAATCGCGAAATTTTAACGCGAGCAAAATGCAAGTCTATTCGGATGCTGCTTTATAGTAATAGTTTGAGATGGACTGGACATGTAATCAGAATGAACGAGAAAAGACTTCCGAAGAAATTCCTTTATGGTCAGCTTCTGGTTGGTAAACGGCGCATTGGACGTCCTCGTTGGCGATATAAAGACTATTTGCATCGGATATTAAAGGAATGCGAAATTGATCGCAGGAGTTGGGACTAGCGATGGATCGTACCATCTGGAGACAGACAATACGAGATGGTTTGCAGAAAGCGGATCAAAATGCTCGAGCTGCGGAAGAAAGGAAAAGAAATCGACGTAAAGGATTGATTGGAACGGTTCGAGTGGATAATATTAATAATGACGCTTTTACGTGCGATGCATGCGGAAAGGTGTGCGCCGCAAAAATTGGTTTGATTAGCCACCTCAGGACTCATAAATAATTGATGGTACTCCATACTCGGTTAACGAGTGGATAATTTAATTAATTAATATATATATATATATATATATATATATATATATATATATATATATATATTTTAAATAATTTCCCATTCCGGACTTAGCCGATGGGGCAAGTATATTTTAAAACGAAAATTTGTGAGTATAAATGTGCAGGGAACTAATATGCCTAATAAATAACCGTGTGTAAGTGTTAGTGGATGTGTAATAAAAATGAAACGAATAATAATAAGTGTGTGTTCTAGTTCCTTGCACAGTGTAACTTAAATATAGAGTGGAAAAATAACATGGCCCCCTTAAACGATCAAGATGTGTGTATAAAATGAGTTTGTATAAATAAGATAAATATTACAAACACCTCAAAAATTATAAAATAAAAAGAATACTAAGCAGTGTACGTATATAGATATTTATGTAAATAAAATGACAATAATCATAAATACAGACAAAATGTAAATTTTAAACATTTTTGTACATACAGACCGTTTGACCGACGGTTTATCCGTATCTCATCTACTTTATCCAAAATGGAAAAACTGAAAATATATTTAATATTGTTCTTTGTATTAATTGTATTGTTTTTATTATTGAACCAGTTGCAGTTTCGTCCGACGTTGTATTCAGCTCTTATGTATTTCGTACGATATAGAAATGTATGATCTGGTGAATAAATTTCGATTTTGTATTCCTTGCATTTATCATTATTAGTTATATCCATTTTTTTTTCTTTAAGGCAACAAGCGAAATCATAAGACATCTGAACTGACTAAACTAGTCAGTTCAGATGTCTTATGATTTGCTACTATTTTGTACGTTCCTCCAGGTATTCAGCTCCTTTATTTAATTTGGACTTACTTAAATTCAATCTCTAAAATTTTCATTATCTGCATATTAGCTCTTCGTGATAAACCAATACAAATTATCAGCATTTTTATAAGTTCTTTAATTATTATTATTTAATCTAATCTAATCAGACATACAAAATCACTCTCAATAAGAACACTAGAAGTTACCCGCATCTCCTGTGTAATTATTTTTTTAATACAATATCGTCTCTTTCTCTTACTACGCCAAAGCAAAAATTCTGAACGGACAAATATATATTATGTTCGGTTAGTGAAGGTCGTGTGTTACACGCTTTGCAGTCGTTCGGTTCCCGTTTTTAAGTGGCCGCTAAATTTGAGCGATCTGACAGAGATATCGCGTCTTTTACTTTTTGAATTTTTGTCCTATATGTGATATCAATGTGAAGCAAAGCTTAGAACGAATCCAATAATATAGGCTACAAGTTGTGCGAATTTCATCATTATTGCTTCAATGGTTTTTAAGTTACATCGGGACAGATAGAGAAAAATTGCGAAAAATAGAATTTCTGTTTATGTGTGATAATACTAGCGCAATGCAGTGATTATAATGAAAATATTCGCAAATCATAGACAGAATATATTAGTATATATATATATTTCCGTTTACTTGACATATCTTAGTATACTCGGTAAATTACTACGGTGGTTTCCCCCTAGGATTTTCTGTTAGCGTTTACACTCTTAGCCTTTGGATAAACATTCTAACCGTAAGGCAGCGGGGTTTGTTTTATGTTAGGGTTATCTCCCTTAGCCTTTGGAAAAACATTCTAAAGGCAGCGGATTGTTACTGAGGTTTTATGGCGACTTAAACCCGCCGAGAGATAAAACGTCATAGGACCTGTGCAGATTTTCAGTGGACAGATTCTCAAGCTGGCCATCTGCATTCTCGTGTCTCCTTACGCTATATCACTACTGCAATCGTCTGCTAGAGACTTTCCGCCTGTAACCGCTTTATAGCTAACCTACATTATTCATCCATTGCCCATTTACTATTATTAACTTTTTTACATTATTCAAGACAGTTTCAAAAATTCTTTCCGAATACAAATTGAACAGTGTTAACGATAAGCCTTGCTGTACACCTTCAAGTATTTCGATCTCTTTAGTTGTCAGCTGATTGGTTTTGGTGTGGGCTGATTGATTCAAATATAGCTGTTTAATAATGTTAATATTTTTCTTATTGCTTTAATAAAATACCGTGTTTTACGTTGTCAAATGCCTTTTTATAATCAATGAAACAGGCCAAAACGTTTTTGAACAAGAACTTGACCAACCATTAGTGCTTCACGAGTTTCAAACACATTTCTGAAACTAAGCTGCATTTCCCAAGTATCTCATTATATACGAGCATGTATAATTTTTTTAACCCGGATAGGATGTGATATGGTTGTTATTGCGCGTGTTTAGTTATTCGTGAATAAAATTCCTATCAATTCTGAATCGAGTCGTACGGTTTTTATTTTCTCGAACGTGTATCTTATCTCTTTTCTTATCGCGGTATATGTTCCGTATTTATTAACTCAGCCGTGATGCGGCCCCCTCCAACGTATACCGTAGATAATTCGTCATCTACGACAACGTCAAATTTACTCACTACAACTGAAGATTTACCATCATCATCATTCTCTTCAACCGACAACACAATGACTGCGTCGTCGTACAATGCACTTGGCTCTTTATCAGGTATAAATTCTTCTAATTCTACGTTACCAAGCGTACAATCGAATATATATTCTTCCTCAAATCGTAATAATACTCGCCATTCCGCCCAAAATACTAATATTCCGTCAGTATCTAATCACTCTATAAACAAATCTTACGCAGATAAAATTAAACAGCAGATTAAAATTATTCCGCTTACAGAATTTCAATATCCCCAGAAGGATCAATGTCTAATATTTCCCCATCTTGAAGGTAGTTTATTAAAATCCTATTTCCGTGCTCTACTACCAATGATAGGCAATCCTAAAAATATCATCGCCGGTTCACGCATAAGTGCTAACAGAGTCTTGATTTTCTTGAAAACATCAGACATTACAACCAGTTTTTTTAAAAACGGTGGAACCATTCAAGTTAATAATCAAATCTTAAAAGCCCGCCGCCTAAATTCTCCAACAAAGAAAGTAATATTATCGAATGTTTCTCCTATACTACCAAATATTATCCTACAGCAACACCTCACTAATGTCCTCGGCTTAAAACTAGTGTCTCCGATCTCAATTCTTCGTGTTGACCCCTCAGATTCTGATTTTGGTCACATTATAAGCTGGAGAAGACAATTCTATATAACACACCTTGAAGAAGTTACTATACCTCCCTATTTCAGTATATCGTACAGAAATCATGATTACAAAATTTTTATATCAACCGATGATTCGCTTTGCTCTATTTGCAAAGAAAAAAATCATAAAGCAGCAGACTTCCCAAATTTCTTCAACCATGCTCCCGATGCCCAGAAGTTCAATGTTGTACCAACTTATAACTCCGTCTCTCCAACCCATACTAATGATAATCCCTCCCATATCGATGTTTCAAATATGTTTCATGATCAACCCAATGAAATGATAAACATTTCGAGTAGGGCATCTACTGAACACATCCATACAATCATCCCTTTGCCAGGAACATCGGTCAATACAGAATCTGCTCCTGTTGATAATCAAGAAACGTTTTCTTCATCTATTCTTAATAACCCACGTTCAACGACAGTAATCAATTCACTTAATACTGCTCACCAACACAGTATCAAAGAAAACATGCAAGATACTTTTAAAAGACAAATTTCTGACTCACCTCCGTCTTCAATTGAAGGCATAAACAAAGAGCCTGTAGAAAATTTAAATTTGCCATTCCTCATGATCGGCCAAAAAATAAAAAAAAAACACCAACACCTAAAAAAGACTCGATCGATCAATCTCAGAAACAATCTCCTGAGATGGGTGCAAATACAAATCAAATTAACACATGTGTTCAAACTAAATCTTCAATTAAGCAGCTTCTTCAACCAATCGAGCAAATAATTACTACCAAATTTCAGGCCAAAGAATACCCACTGAACTTTACTAATTTCTGTCTCCTAATGGACATGGTTAGTGGTCTAAGTGACCCGCTACCAACAATCGCAGAATTTACAACAGACACTGAAGGTATCATTCGGATGTTGAAACAAAACTACCATACACTGACAAATAGGTCAATGAAGATTAGATTCACAAAGTTGAAGAAACGCTTACATCTTGCTTTGTCACCTAATCATGAATCCAATACACCTTCTTCAGCCGAATCCTCGGACTCCATTGATATTTGTTAAAATGATAAATCTAATTTCCTGGAACTGCGCAGGTGTCTTCTCTCACTTTGAGGATTTGCAGCTGCTTACTTCTACATATAGCCCCTTAGCTATAGCTTTACAAGAAACCCACTTAAAAAGCTCTCAAAATCTGCAACTTATTTCTTATAATATTCTCCAAAGCGAGCCATCCTCACCTACATGCGCGGGGTGGTATCCTGCTTGCAATTCGATCAGATATTTATTTTGAAAAACTCTCTGTGATATCACCCATACTATTCATTGCAGTTAAAATATTTATTCCATACAAAATTACAATATGCAACATTTACTCCGCCCCTAACGATAAGTTTACATTTGCTGAACTATTTTCATTGATTGATACTCTTGAACCCCCCTTTATCATAATGTGCGACTTCAACGCTCACTCTCCAACCTGGAATAGTAAATTATACAATAAAAAAGGGCACATTATTGAAGATTTAATTTCTCATTTTAACCTAATTCTTCACAATACTGAACCAACTCATTATAGCTTTGTTTATAAGACATGGTCAACATTAGATTTAATTCTATCCTCTCCTTCTTTAGCTTCTGTTTTAAATGTATTTAATCACACTGATCTAGCTGGAAGTGATCATGTTCCACTTACTATGCATTTTCCATCACATACTGCTTCTGTAAGCTCGATTAATAGATGGAATTATCACAAAACAGACTGGACCCGATATTATGAAATGTGCTTAACTGCTTTCCCATCAGAGTGCAATAACTGACAGATTCTGAACAAAGAGTAACACATTTTACTAACATATTGTTACAGTTCGCTCACTTATGCTCTCCTCAAGTGACTAATCGTGCCTTTCATAATAAACCGGTCCCATGGTGGAATACTGATTGTAAGTCAGCTATACGAAATCGTCGGAAAGCGCTTAAACAATTAAAAACTCCACCCACTACGGAAAATTATATACGGTTTAAACGACTTCGCGCCAAAGCTAAATACACACTAAAAAATGCAAAAAAATCTGCCTGGCGTAAATATGTCTCAACTATAACACCATCCACCTCATCTAGAATAATCTGGAACAAAGTTAGAGCTATAGAAGGGAAGTCATCTCATTTCACTCCCTCATATATTAAGGTTTTAAATAAAGTTATTATTAATCGTTATCAGATTGCTGAGCATTTTGTAGATCATTTTGCGGCTAATTCAAGTAATTCTAATTTATCGCCTATATTTCGTCAGCACAAAAGCCTCACTGAGTTAGAATCAATAAATTGCTCATCTGATAATAATGAACAATACAACCAGTTAATAACTATGAATGAACTCAATATAGCAATTTTACGTATGAAAGTTCTAGACAGTTTTCACATTCAGCTGTTGAAAATTGCACCGAAACAAATTTTGTCTGAGCTCCTAAGCATTTTTAATACAATATGGACCTCGGGTAATTTTCCCACATTATGGAAGCGTTAGTAATACCAATTCTTAAACCAGGCAAAAATCCAGTTTGCCCTGATTCCTATAGGCCAATTTCCCTCACTTCAGTCCTTGGTAAAGTTTTTGAAAAAATAATAGCAGCGAGATTGGTCTGGCAATTAGAACAGGGAAATTATCTTTCTAAAATGCAATGTGGTTTCCGACCTGGTCGGTCTACAATTGACAAGGCTTTGTTTCTCCAGAATGAAATTTCTTCGGTCATAACTCGGCATATGCATCTGCTAACAGTCTTTCTAGACATAAGTAAAGCATTCGACTGCATATGGAAATATAAAATTATTCAGACTCTCCATCAATGGAACTTTCATGACGTCTTCTAAACATTATAATCAGTTTTCTAGAAACTCGATCATGCCAAGTTCGTCTTCATGACATTGTTTCCTCATCTCGACTTCTGGAAAATGGCGTGCCTCAGGGATCTGTTCTTGGTCCAGTGCTTTTCAACGTTGCAATCAATGACGTCATTGACAAAGTCGTAGCTCCTGTCAAATTTATTCTATTCGCTGATGATCTGGCATTGCTTCTACCATGTTTTGATGTTTCCTTAGGCTCAATGGTATTGCAGCAAACGCTCGATGAATTACACCAATGGACACTGAAATCGGGTTTTCAATTCTCAGTACTCAAGTCTACTGCTATACATTTTTGCCGTAAACGGGGGTGTCAACATACTATCGAGGTTAAATTCAACAACCATGTAATTCCCACGGCAGAAATGGTTAAATATTTGGGCTCATGTTTGACAACAGGCTACTATGGAAACATCATATTCATGCTATAAAGAAAAAGGTCATGCAAAAACTGAACTTACTGCGTAAATTAGCTCATTCAAGCTATGGTGCAGACACACAATCCTTATTATCTATTTACAACGCTGTCATCCTTTCTAGAATCGAATATGGGGCTGCAGTTTATGCTAGTGCCAAGCCATATCTTTTGCAATCTTTAGAGACTATAAATACTACTGCGTTAAGACTATGCTGTGGTGCATTTCGTACCACTCCAACATCCAGTCTCATTAACGATCTTGGCCTCATGAGTCTAAAATTTCGTCGTCTTTTCCAATCATCTTCATTCTATATTCACCTCAAGGTCGTCTCTAATCTACCGATCAGCAATTCCCTGATAAACACTCCTTTAACTGCCAATCAAAATTGCAACTTCTTTCACCGTGTCAATACACTTCTGCGCAACCTTGTCATTCATCTACCTCCAATTTACTGCAGTTATATCGCCGCAGTACCGCCATGGATTTCACTCGAATTGGATGTAAACCTTTCATTGCAACCACCTGCACAGCGATCAGACATGGCATCCATTCTTCATCGGTATAAGAATATGCTAATATACTATACTGATGGGTCTAAATTACTGGATAAGGTTGGCTGTGCTGTTTCTACAGCTAGCAAAATTCTCATACGCTACTCACTGCCACCGTACTTTTCAATTCTTTCAGCTGAGTTATATGCTATCAAGCTAGCAATTGTGTACATCATTGAAAATCTTGCAATATATTCTCAGCAATCGGCAATATTTTCCGACTCAAGTGCAGCTTTAAAGTCAATCGTTAAATATTGGAACAATAATCAACATCCAATTGCTAAAGAAATTATTCGATTGTTGGAATCAATAGAACCCTCTCATCGACCAATGTTTGTCTGGATACCAGGTCATTCACAATTTCCTGGAAATGAATTAGCTGATCGAGCAGCAAAGGAAGCGTCCTCTATGTACCCTCTACATAAATCTATCCAGTCCTCGTGAAGATGCGTACGGTATCGTCGCCATGAAGCTAAAGAGCAGATGGAAATCTATGTGGACTTCCACGCCTAACTCAAACAAGTTAAGAAACATTAAATCGGATACCAGCCGCTGGAAAACACCTTCTTATTTATCCAGAAAAGAAGAAATTACTTTGAGACGGCTCCGATTCGGCCATACATTAATAACACATGGGCATTTATTAAGGCGTGAATCTCCTGCCAGATGTTCCTGTGGACACTGGAAAATCACTGTTAAACATCTTTTGTTAGATTGTACTACTTACAACTTTCAACGTTCCCAACTAGCATTACCAACAACAATTAAAGGTCTGCTAAACTCAAATGGCAACACACACCTTCAAGTTCTCCGCTTCTTGTACAATACTGGTCTCTTCAACATGATCTGAGATCTTCTCATCTGTGCCTCCAGCCTAGTAGCAGTACATGGCACATTAATGGGAAAATAATAATAATAATAATAATAATTTTCAAAAATATCTTGAGCATATGACTCATCCAGCTTATAAGTCTATAATCGTTGTATTTCTTGGAAAATGATCTCCTTGGTAATTGTATGAAAGCTGATGTCAACAAATCTAAACATTTTAACGAAATATTGTTTCTATCTATATCAATATAAGTTTAATTAATTCTGCGCTGATTCCATCTGGCCCCGCAGCTTTACCAATTTTTGACTGCTCTACTGTTTTTCTGAACTCATTTTTCAATATTTCAGAACCTTGTAGTCTTACTTCTGTTTCGGCTTTATATTCAGTTCGGGTGCAGCTGAGTGATATATGACTCCCTTATCTCTATTTGTTTGTCTTTTTCTATAATCACTTTATTATGTTTATCCAGAAGTCTGCTAAATTTCTTTTAACGCCCCGTATATGTTATCTTTTTAATTTTTTTGTGCAGATTAAAATTGTCACGTTTCTTTTCTAATTGCTCAATATCTTTACACTTGTCTTTCAATCATTCTTCTTTCGCATGTTTTATTTCCAATTTTGTCACTTTCTGTATACTACGGTATTCCGGTTTATTTTTATGTTTTTCCTTCTCTCCTCCATTAGTTGTAATATTCTTTCATTCATCCAGTCTTTGTTTTTTACTGCTTTTTGGTAACCCAATTGTTCTTCTGCTGTATCTTTGATTACATCCCTCAGCTGTGTCCATGTATTTTCGATATCATTCGTGTTTGTGATATTATTTATAGTATTATTAAGTGTGTATGCTAAATTACTTCTTTGTATTTCATTTTTTAACCTGTCAATATCCATTTTATTTTGTATGTCTAATTACTCTTTTCAATCTGAGGAACATTTTACCTACTCCTGAGTAGCTTGAACACTTAATATAAATTTTCGAAATCGAGAATTTACTACTATAAAATCTATTTGATTTCTAACTATTAAATCGGGTTTATCTGGTGGAAGTTTAAATCATGTGTTTGTAATAATCAACTCGTGACAGAATTCCAACAGCTGGTCTTCTCTAGAGTTTAACCCGTATTCGCCGACATTTCCTACACGTCTCTTCCCTATTTTAGAATTGAAGTCACCCATGATGATATTAATATCTGTCTTTTTGGTACTTTGAATAAGTTTTTCCAATTCCTTATAAAACAGCTGAAAATCTTCTTCACTACTTTCCGCTGTTGACGCAGAGGCATGAATTATATTTATGTTGAAGGGATGATCATTAATTTGTACTAACATGAATCTTTCTGAATAAGGTACAAAACTGTTGACATATTTTGCGGTTTCATCACTTAAAAGGACACTTACTCCATGTAGATGCTGAAAATCATTTCCTGGACTACCACAATAAAACATAGTTTTATCTTCAAAATTATACTTTCCATCGTCAGGCCAACTAATTTCACTCAGACCGAATATATCAGTTTTAAGTCTTTCCATTTCAAGGATAACATTTGCCTGCTTGATATAAAGTGTGTACGTTCCACGTCGCAATTTGTCCATGTGCTAGTCTTATTCTTACTGACCAGTCGTATAGTTTCCATGTGAGGCCTGGTTCCCACCTAATCATGGCCGGTAACGCATTTTGTACCATCAGGCCCGGAACCTAGATTGCGCCGGTTGCTAGCCGGATAATTTGGCACAACTATACTTTCTATTTTGATTGTCATGATGGTTTATTAGGGAGATGTAATGCGGTAGTTTTCCGTTGCATTCCTCATCGCAGTATTATAGCCATTGAAATCGAATACTGAGTATCGTCTATAATTATCTTTATTTAGACCTTGCCGACATAATTTATCTTCAGCTCTAAAAAAAAGGTACTGGTGTTGACTTCCCCGCACTAGGATTAAACAGCCGCCCCAAACATGGGGAACCGACACTAACCAGAAACGCATTTGGATTTTATGTAGGATTTAGGCTTATAGCGGCCATACTCGCTTTAACACGATGTCTTTATCGGGTTTATGCGGCATTTTTTAGGAAAATATTTCCAAAGTATTTCCTACCGAACCCTGATACATCGCCGCTCGTGGTTCGCGGTTGCTTATTTGTCCATGACTTATTCGCAACTAACCTACATATCTGGTGGCCATTCCACTATCCACCATCTGTAGACGCGTCCCGAACTCTGATCTTTGTCCCCGAGGGTGGTCTTGATTATTAGAATTTGTTCACCTACCGTTGTATAAAAGACAATTTCCAAGTTAAAATTTTTACTGCGCAATGGTCGCGTTAATTATTCGATTTGGCAAATTAAGTAATACACCTTATAGCATAAATACTAGAATGAAATTTCTTCCAACCGCGTTCGCGTACAAATCTTCGTTTCAAATTACAGTTGGTGTCTACTTTCCGTCTGTATAACTCATTACTTAAAACTCGCCCATGTTTGGATATGCATTTTCAAATCAGATATTCGCACGAATCTTTGATGTTACATTTTCCACACGTATACATAAATTTCTTTACCGTACACTAGTTACACATGTATTTCTGTTAATGTTTGATGATGTAAATATTTTCCAGCGTAGTGTCTACCTTTTTAATCTGCTTCTGTGTGTACATTCCAATGTTTATTGTGACAGTGTTTATTATGTACACTTGTACATGCAGTCACGTGTTTTTTTTTTTTTTACTTTAATAATTTAATATAGTTTTTTCTTTTTACAATTTTTTTGTGGTTTAATTCGGTTGTACGTATTTATTTGTGTTTGGTATATGTGTTCTTTTACTAATGTACATGTAGTATATACGTTAAGGTTTATATTGTATTTATTAATTTGTCGAAGATTATTCGTCCGTTTATTTCGAGTAAGATTGTGTGAATGTGAATGATGTATGTTTTAATGAGTGTGAGACAATGCGTGTAGTTTTTCTGGTGTGTTTTTAATGGGTGTGAGGCTGGTGAATGAGTTCAATGTATTTTTTTTTGTATTTTATTTTTTTTTACTTTTAATTTTATAATTCGGAGAAAATTATTAATTGTATTATTTTATTTATAAGCCTACACTATTATAATTGGCTGTTAGCTGTTGTGTGGCTTCATTAAATTAAATAAATTAAATTAAATAAGTAAATAAATTTATATTTCGGTGTCGCATTTTAATTGGCTTTAGCTGTAACGTAAGCCGTATATAAATAAATAAATAAATAAACGCAAACATTAATTAGAATTTATAGTTTATATCCATAATTGTAAATATAATAAGGGTCTCATTAATTTAAATACAAAATAAAAACTTGAATTCGAATTATTACAACATATTATTATCATGATTACATTATATAATACATTTTAGGAAAAATCATTCGAAGAAACAGCAATCTGAAGAAAATTTCGTACCTATCTATAATTACACGGCGAAAGGTAAAACGATCGATTGGCACACGACAATGGAAATTTTAAATCAGGTCGCGGTATGTAGGGACATCGATAACCTGGTACTGATGTGGTATCATCATTTAATATTGGAGAAAAGTTACACGCTTTGGGTGCTACAATCATATTTAATTCACGTACTGCCGATTCCTGTCTTTGTTCTAATGGAAAAAATTTTAAAATTACCGCCCAGGTATTATTATTACGTATTCTGTTTTTTAATCCGTTCGTCAATGAATAAAACTGTAGCAGGAGAACGATATTGACAGAGTTTGAACGTCCGAGTCGTAACAAAGAACTTAAAGAACCGTTTAACAAATAGAATCGTATGAAAAAGTGATTCGAATGTCGTCATTTAACCGGTTGTCGATTTAAATTGCAAGAACCGAATTTATATAAACTAACGAGATACTTCAATTTGATTAAAATTAAAAAAAAAAAAAAAAGTACAGAGTAAACGCTCAACGGGAACATGAGCCAGGAATTGAGTTTTTTTAATTGTTCTTCTTTCTTTGGATTAGTCAGCTATGGATTACGTGCTAAAATATCTTCATGATGGCTGTTTGTTTCTCTTCCTTTCTTTCCTCCAGTATTTCTTCATTGTTTTTCCTTCCTTTCATTTGTACACCAGTTTTATAGTTTTCTTCATAGCTCTCGAAAGTATTAGCTTTGCTTCCGAACCGGCTCCTATTCATAATGTCTTCTTCTGTGACGTTAATTTGCTCAAGTTAACTTCCCGAGGCAATTTGCGTTCTAGGGTTTTCATAAAAATATTCGAAAATTCTTCTTGTCGATCGGAATCCGTCTTCATTCTTTTTAAGTTTATTACTCCCTTTTTTTTCACCAATCACATCTCGGTCCTAGAATTTTACGTACTATTTTCCTTTCCTTCATTTTGATTTGCTCATTACTTACGTACATCGCTAAACATTCGGGCGCAATATAGTCCTTGCGGTTTAAACCCCGCACTATAATGTCTCAATTTTGATTTTATGGACATTACTTATTGTATATATTTTTTTTAAATTGGAATACTAATTCAATTTTTCTTGTCCTTTCTCGGTTATTAACTAACGCGTTTATTTCTATAAATTCTCCTAAATATTTCAATATAATGACTTTGTTAATACGTTCATATTTGGTGACCATATAGGAGCATTTTTTACGTTAGTCATGTATTTTGTTTTTTCAAATGATATTTTTATTCCCGCTTTCTCTGATACCTATTTAACGATATTTATTTGTCTGGTGGCATCATCTATGTTCTCCGATAAAATCGCCAAGTCATCCGTGAATGCTACGCGGTCAGCTTCTATGTTTTATTATTATCATTTTTAAAAATAATTCTATATTTCAGGAGAAAAATGTGTATATAAAGATTCAAAGGACCCCCCCGTTATTAATTTAAAATAAAGTATGGTACGGATGAATAAAAGTAACGTTACAAGTAACTACGCATATATCGTTTATATATATGCGTATACATATTAAATAGTGAAATTTTTGTGTGTAGAAAGTACTTTGCAAGTGTACATTTAAGGGCAACAATCACGATGACAAAACATAGAATATCAACCATTACACCAAATACTATGTTTATTTACTGTTTGACTACAAACTATATAATTGAGTTTTGAGTTTATATTAAAAAAAAAAAAAATGTATGTTTACATCAACGATGACAATTAATATTAGTAGTAGTATTATCGTTATTGCGAATATTTATAATAGCGACAGCAATTATTAGTTTTAACGCTCTGTACTTATAATTATCGTTATTATTATTACTATTATTACAAATAAAATATGCGCATACACGCAAACATACATATACATACATTTATATATATAGAAAACGATATTGGAATGACGCGTGTATTATTTAGAAAAGGACTGATTACTTATTTCAAAACCATTTTATTTTCTGCATTACTAAAAGTACGGAAGCGAACGTGAATACTTTTTTTATTTATAACAAGCGAAGAAGTTAGGTTTATTTTTAAAAAGTTATCTCTTTAAAGTAAGAACACTTATATACGGTATGAAGAATTGTATTAGGACTATTTGTGTTGCAATATTGATAGTTTGGTGTGTTAGTCATTAAGTTACCACGTCTAATTAAAATTTGTGAATGAAAAAAGATTATATCAACATTTTTATATCTTATTCAGAATATCAAGGGAAAAATGAGTGGGCGATTCTTTCCGCGTTGCCAAAATCCTAATGTTATAATTTTGTATATTTTGTTTTTAATAATTTTTTTAATTGTTTCGAGGGAGCAAACAAGGGTGTGTCCTATACCAAAAATAGTAAAGTTATCTGGGTACGTTATCGACTTAAGCTTGTTTAAGTGATAAGTGATCTGTAATAATAACCCTTTCAATTAAAAATAGGTCAAGGGACAGGAAACGGATCATTTCAATCTTGTATAATGAGGATACATGAGGTACGAATTTTCATTGTTGTTTTATTATTTATTATTAATACGAATGAATGCCATAGTCGAATTTAATCCTTGTATATGGGACAGTGATTATTTAATGTATTCATGTTAGGAATTATAAACTGCGACGTAAACCTTTACTAAAGCAAATCGCAAGGAAAAGAATCAGAAAATAAGCGTCTAATTCTACGATTCGTTTTATCCGAAATCTTATGTTTTATAGTTGTATCTGTTGTGTGTGTGTGTGTGTGTGGTGCGTGTTCGTGAAGGTTTGTGCATGTGCGTGTATTTTGGTAGTAGATACATACGGCGTATACGAATGTATGTTTCTTAGAATATTGATTTGTTGTACGTGTACATTTTAATCAATGAGTTAAGATTTAAGTATAACGAATATATATATACACTGTAACGTGTGACCCCCATAAGTAGTTAATGCATATGCATATGCATACTATATTTATATATAATTGATATATTTAATTATCAATTTTGTATTGTTTATTTTTTACTTTTGTTATATTATCTTTCAAATCATTATCGCGCTCAGTATTTCTCACGTTCATTTTAGGAGTATAATGCGTTTAAAAGTGTTGAAAAAAAATAAATCGTTTATTAAATAATTTTAAAAATGTCAATAAACAATTTATAAATATATCGAGGCCACACACATGTTTGAAATGTACAGGGAATCGTAATTCAATCGCTTTCGCTTAAAAGATCCTACTAAATGTGTATGTGCTAATTGCATAAGCAATCATTCAGCAAATTATCATAGACGCGGAACATACAGATCCATTAAGCGTGCAGTCAAATCGCAAAAAAATTACTGCTGTACGATGGGTTCAATACGAAAAGAAAATATTTAAAAAAAGAGAGAGGGAGAACAAAGAGTGTCTTATGCGTGCGTTACACAACCTGTTATTCAATTACACGTACCTGCTCAACATAGAGCGCATAAATTAGTGTTTCTAAAGAACGAACCTAAACAGAAATACCAAAGAAATACCAAAATAATCAACTATTAGGTCTACCGTAGAGAAGGTTGTTAATTTTTTAGCAAACCTCGTCCAACAAATTAGCAGCACTGCTGAGAGACTTCGTAAACTAAGTTGGCAACAAAAATACTCGTAAGCAAAGAACAAAAAAGGACGGATTCTGCACTTGTTCACGTTCGTTTTGTTGATCGCGTTCAGTTTGTACGTTGTTGATAGCTTACTGCTGCTGTTGTTACCAGTAAGATCGTTTCATTTATCTTTTATCGATATCGTCGTTATTATTCGATTTCTTTTCAACGTTGCATTTGTGCGAGCGTGTCCGTTTGTCGTCGTGACGCGTGTATCGATTGGGACATTATACTCATTAAATCTACTCATACTCGGCATACGTACGCGAAAACATTTCTATATTATCATCGGCTTGCGTGTTTCCACACGTAACCACCTCCCCCGTCTCATACGTTATCGCATACTCCGCTTCAACTATGATACGATCTCCCCCCTCGCGACGTAAAGATCTTCCTTCGACAGGTGGGGAAATGAACTATCAGTGTCTGTTATCCTTCTCCCAATTGATAATAATAATACCCCGAATTCTCATGTCACTAGCAATGACAAAAATAAAATAAAACCGTTAAAAGTACTTAAAAATAATGACGGCCATTATACATTAAAACGTCAATTATCTAATACATATTCTCCTAGTGAGATTGATGAACGTAATTGGCAAGTGCCTAAACATACAAGTAAACAGTTTAATAAACTAACTTCTCTTAATACTTACACTAAACGTGACATATTTGAATTTCTAAAACACGAAGTTGATAACACAGATGTTAAGGGGGAGATGGAAACGGAAAATAACCGAAATAATATACCCGTTATAAATGCGAACATTCAAAATTGCATCCAAAATACTAATGACAAGTCTAATAAAATCAATAAACCCCCTCCAATCATGGTTAAAAATATTCATAATTACAACATTTTCAAAAAATTTTTATCTACATTCATTTTAAAAACAACCTCACGGGGCGTTACTGTTAAACCAGGAAACGCGGCTAGTTATCGGAACATTATTCGAAATTTAAAAGATTTCACACCTACTCCTTAACAGAGCACAAACCATTTAGAGTAGTTTTAAAAAACATATACCACCGAGTTAGGTGAAATAAAAGAATCCATAGAATCGCTCGGATTTAAAGTACTGAGAATCACCAATATATTAAGATATAAAACCAAAGAACCGCTTTCCATGTTCTTTGTCGACCTGATTTCATCAGAAAAGAATGCGGAGATATTCAATATTATTCAATTGTTGAATACAATTGTGGTTTTTTGAGGAACCGAAAAAAGGCTCCAGTTAAAAACAGTGTAGGAGATGTCAACTTTTAGGTCACACTGCAAATTACTGCAACCTTCCTTCACGATGTGTTAAGTGTGCTGGTAAACACGACACAAGCATGTGTAACAAAAGTGTAACAGAACTAGCAAAATGTGCACTGTGTGAGAGTGCTCATCCTGCGAGTTATAAAGGTTGTTCGGTATACATGCAACAGTATCAATTTTCTAAAAACCGTATTTCTACCATTCAACATCGAGGAAATATCCATGTGATAGTCTGTATGCAGTGCACTAACATATAAACGTAAATCGCTGAACCTATACAAACTTTACCGCACTCAAAAGTATAAATAATAGCGAAGCGCCTACTATTATTAATGAAAATTATATAAGAGCTACTACAGTGGGCGACGTAAATCATAATGAAATGTCTAAAAATACACATTTACTCAACAGAGAAAACATTAATAATCGTAATAATAAAATAAATAATAACAATGGTAATAATAATAATAATTATTATAATTCAATTTAATTCAACTCAATTTTTTTTTTCTACATATACCAGAAACAAGAAAAATAAGTTTTTTCAGCCATGACGCACGTAACCAACTATATGTCGCATAAAGTAATAAAGTAACACCAAACTGAAACTAATCTTCCGAACGCTTTAAAAATTTAACCACCTCTAGAAAAAAGATGTGGAAAGAAGTTCCTAAATTTTCGTGAAATCGCGCCACTAGTTTCAATTTGACAGCACCAATCCCAGAACTTATGGGACGCAATGTATATACATACACATACATACATATATAAAAAAACAATAATAATAATAATAATAATAATAATAATAATAATAATAATATTAAAATATTTCATTTTAATCATATATACACCTACACACAATTACACCTGTACACATATTTACACACCAAACTCACAAATAACCATACATACATATATACACATAACTACATATATATACACATATACACATATGCACACATATACGTACATACATGCGCATGCATCAATTACGTGTACATACATATTCGCAAACACCGCATCATGCAGACATACCAACGCACATGTAAATCATATTCATTTAGAAATATAATTTTCACAGTTATCTCTTACTAATAATGTAACCTATTAAGAGCTTGCGACGTCGTTTATAATTTTTTAGATTAATTTTCAATTGGGATGGCAAAAAATTGAACAATATTGATCCCATATATGACGACTGTATCCGGCAATGATGCTTTGTAAATTTTGGCACTGTAGCAAATTTAACTGAGCACGTTCTAGTTTTGCCTGTTTTGATACCAATGGTGAAACTAGAACGAAACTGGGAAACAAAATCGAACAACTGCACTTCATACAGCTCTCGAATATTTAACATTGTTAAATTGTAAGGGAACTTGTTATAACCCCCGGGATATTAATTTAAACATGTAATTTTGTAGCACTGACAACGAACACGTACATGATCTAGCAGTATTTCCCCAATTCATAATTCCATAAGTAATGACTGGTTGATTCGATCTCCCCTCTAACCATGTTCCAGTGTTAGCCATTTTGGATGTCAACATCTCAGTAACAGACATACAGACTGGAACGTCTTCTCTAGTATCGTTGAAAATAACAGAAATCTGAAAACTAGATTAAAGTGTGAAGACGATGTTGACCTGGCGGTTCAGAGTCCGTCAGAGATTATCCAAAACGCGTGTAGAAGTTCCACACCGAAAATTAACCAAAAACAAAAATAAAACTTCTACATTCCCTTAAAAATAAGAAAATTAATAAAAGAAACACGCTCTGCTAGGAAAAAATGGGAACGTAATCGTTTTCCGACTTTCAAGGATTTGTACTACCAACTACAAAGTAAACTAAAAAAAGAAATTAATACCTATAAAAATGACTTTCTCGATTATCAACTGAATTAACTGAATGAAAACAGCAAATCCTTGTGGGTTAAAACGAAAAAGTTACTGGTGCCAACTCCTGAGCAATTTAATATAAAATTAAATAACGATTGTTGGACAAAAACTGATAAGCAGAAAGCTTATATCTTTAATAGTATACTAAGACTCGGATACTTTCCAAGGAATTTGAAAGAAATCTGTCATCATCATGATACACAAGTCAGGAAAACCGCAGACTGACTCATCTTCGTATCGACCGATCAGTCTCATTCCTTCACTATCAAAAATTCTAGAAAGATTTATATTATATCATGTGGAACCATTAATTCAAAAAATTAATTTCATACCAAATCGTCAGTTCGGTTTCCGCACAGCGCACTCAACGGTGCAACAATGTCATAAACTAGTAGATAGGATCTCATCAACATTCGAAAAAAACAAAAGAAATATGTTGTGCAGCCTTTTTAGATGTGTCCCAGGCGTTCGACAGGGTTTGGCACACGGGTCTGCTCTTCAAACTACGTCAGTATCTTCCCAAAAATTTCTATGAGCTCTTTAGGTTGTACTTGTCTGGTCGATCGTTTATAGTAAGGGTAAACGACGTATTCTCTGATGAATATTTAGCATCACTTCATCTGTACCTCAGGGCAGTATAGTTGGACCATTGCTATACTCAATCTACACTGCCGACATACCCACATCGAATCAAACTGTCCTGGCGACATTTGCCGATGACATAGCCATCTTTGTTGCTAATAGTAATCCCTTGTCATGTACATGGATAGACGGCTGACGTGGCGTTTTCATGTAGTTGAAACTAGGAGAAATATACTAGCGCTACTAGACTACTGTATTCATTATTGTCTGTAAAATCATCATTAAATTTAAAATCTAAAAGAAATATCTATCTCTCAATCGTGGCGTCAATTTGTAAATACGGTATAGAATTATATGGAAGCACAAGTAAAAGTAATCTTCTACGTATTCAGCAATAACAGTCTAAGATATACTGAGGTTTTCCAGCTGATTAAGTTTCAACATGATGGCTGAAATCAATGAATCTGACACCTTCCCTTTGCGTTCAATAGCTTTTAAAATACTCTGTGAGTCGGTAACAACGAGATAATTACCTGGAAGATTCGCATCAATTAAGGACGACAAAGAAAGAAATACTGCCACACACTCAGCTGTAAATGAGGAACAGAGATCAGATAATTTGTATGCACTGCTAATATTAAGAGATGGGATATAAACTGCTGCACCAGTTCCCTGAGCTGACTTCGATCCATCTGTATAAACAAGGATATGCGTAGGAAAATTTTCAGCGATAATATTATTAAATGTAGCCCGGATCAGTGGGGGAGGCCAATGGACGGAGTTCTCTGGAAAGAAAAATGTTATTTTATTGGCAAAATTGTATGAATAAGGTAACATAAATTTGATGGGTATATGAATTCGCATAGTCTGCACCTGAAATTCATCCAACCTAGGTAAAACCGAAGCCAGCAGAGGCATTTTGCTGTTTGAAAACCGCCAGTTGGAATAAATGTGGTAGAATAACTTGTATAGCGGAAAGCGATCTATGTACATTCTACCGATCAAGAGCTTTAATGCTAAATAACTCCGTCTCAGCTGTAACGGAGGAATCTTACACTCTGCCAACAATGCCGGTATCGGAGTACTTCTAACTGCACCAATACAGAGCCTCACACACTCATTTTGCACACGATCAAGCTTATTTAACAATGATTCAGCTGCAGATCCATAAAAAACACAACCATACTCCATTTTAGAACGAATTAGCGACTTATAAAGAGTCAACAGTATGAAAGAATCACCCCCCCCACAAGTATTGTATAAATTACGTAGAATTTTAACGGCGCGGTTAATAGTTTTTATAAGATGATCAATATGTGGCCTCCATGTTAAACGCGTAACCAACGTAATACCCAAATACCGTATTGACTTGCAAAAGGGAATAACTCCATTTTCTGTTGTGATAGAGAAGTTATTGACTGTGAGATGTCTGTATGTAAAAACCACTGCCGCACTTTTCTGGGGACCCCCAACTTATAAAGAACTCGTTCGATTAAATCAATATCCATATTAATATTACATACGGCGTCGGAAAATGATGTATTGGAGCTAAATACCGCAATGTCATCGGCATAAAGGAGAGTTTTGGAATACAAAGGCACGTGTGCCAGTTCTGAAATATATAAATTAAAAAGCAACGGACTGAGGGAAGAACCCTGAGGAATTCCCCTATATATCACTCGATGGTATCTGGTGGACGATGAACTTATTAAAATGTGACGTTGCGAAAATAGTCTACTAATGAAATGGCAGCAATGTCCTGGAATGCCTAGGGACAACAGTTTCTGCTGTAAAGTGGGCAAATGTACGTTGTTAAAGGCGTTCATTATATCGAGGAAACCAGTAATATTGTATTCTTTATTAATGAGACTGTTATATATATTACCAACTAAATCACCCACACAGTCCAATGTACTGGTGTTATTTCGAAAACCATACATATTCGTTGGAAGGATTTCATTATGCTCTAACCACCAGTTGAGACGCGAAGCTATAACGGATTCACAAATTTTTCTAAAACAAGAGGCTAATGCAATTGGTCTAAGTGATCCATTTTTCTTAGGCACAGGGACGATAACAAAAAGTAACCAAGAACTTGGAATCGATTTAGTTTGCCAAACTTTATTTAAAATGTAAACGAAGATAGCAAAAAAATTTTCCGGCAGCTTTTTTAATACTTCGAAAGAAACACCATATTGCCAATTCGTACGAATATAGTTCCACCTTTTTCCTAAGGACTGATCAAAAAATCTGTAACTATCCTGTACCTCATTTATACCTATTTCTATTAATATGGGGCAGTGGTCACTCCCTGAAGTGTCTAGGATAATTTTCCAGCTAGCTATTAGACCAAATGTAGGAGAGCAAAATGTCAAATCTAACGGGTTGACAACAGTTCCAGGCCTACAAAAATGAGTTGGACTGCCATCGTTCAAGATGCAGCAGTCAACATTCAAAAAGGCTTCATATAACACGTTCCCTAAATAATTATTTGTGGAACTACCCCAGGCTACATTATTCGCATTCCAGTCGCCACCGATAATGAATGCAGTTTTCAATGAATTAAAAATATCTGAGAAAATAGAAATATTTGGACGAGAGGAAGGTTTAACATATATACTATAAATATGAATATAAAAAGACGAATTTATATTAATCTTAGTGCCTATCAATTGTATGAAATTCGAGCTATCCTGCGATAAACTGCAAGGAATAGGAAAGGACGTGATGTGGTCCCGCACTAAAATTACCACGCCACCATATCCATCCTGTCTATCGTTTCTATAAGTAGTAAAATTTTTATACTCGAATTGTTCAATGGGTTCAAGCCATGTCTCCGATAATAACACTACGTCAGCTTCGTATTCATCAATTAATCTATCAAGGCTGTCACAGTTATTTTTCATACTGCGACAGTTCCACTGTAAAATATTAAGTTTCATTTTATGCTCGACCGTCCCTGGTTGACAGGAATAGGTCTATTCGCATAATTGTATGCTCGACTATCCGTAGTTATAAGGGATAGGTCTTTTCGCATATGCAAATTATTATACTGATTATGAGATAACGGAGCAAAATATGGCTGACCAGCGAAAGAAAGATTATAAACACGTAAGCGTACGTATACATATTCAAAATCACACAAACATACACACAGAGATACCCACGCATACATATACACGTACATACTTATACACATATTTACACTCATGTCTAAGGAGAACGAAGCATTTGAATTATTGATTCGAGCTTATTCTCCAAATGAGGAATCTGGAATTTTTGTAGTGTGGACAAAAGTGCGGGCACCAAAAGATCGGAAGGAGGATGGGTTAGAACGAAAGATGATTTATTTTGGTTATCAATTGATTGAGGAACTTTAGGATTTGAAGACAAGGATACATTATTAATTATAGGCTCGGATAATGAGATAACAGCGTCATCCCCTTCTGGTGGATACACTGATCTTGACTTAACGTTTAAGGCTAAATTAGAGTACCCCAAATTTGACTTCTATCAACAATATTCTTGTTATTTTTCCTATTCCTATTATTATTACTATTACTATTACCATTATAATTACTGATATTATTATTATTATTATTATTACTACTACTTTTACCATTATTGTAGTGGCGACTGGAAGAACCTGAGCCACTGCTATTTCTTCTACGTTTAAAGGAACTAGTCCTTGTACGCAACTCTGGGAAATTTTTGTTATTTGTCACTTCAGCACATGAAAATGCAGGAGTGACCACAGCCCCTTACAGATCAACTTAGCTTCAGAGAACGAAACATTTTCTACTGCCATAACTTTCTGTAGCTTGAGTTGTTCCTGATAAACTGGACAGCCGCGATCGAAAGCGGAGTGGTTACCCCTACATCTAGAACAAAACAGAGCTGATGACGAGGTTTCACGATTAATTTGGCAATCCGATGATTTATGGCTACCAGAGCAAAAGCCGCAAATAGTTTTGCTACGGCAAAGTTTACTAATATGGCCGAATCTAAGGCAATTGTTACACATTTTTGGTCTCCTAATGCTAGGTTCTACTTTACATGAATAATAATCGAAAAAATGAACACAATCGGGTAATAAATTTCCGCAGAACTTTATTTCAATAAGTGGAATAGGAGAAAAGGAACCATCCTGATTTCGTTTATTGAGTCTACGTATGTGATCTATTTTAACACTTGCAGTACAAGATGCGGTCAGTTCCTCGATTGTAAGGTCGATCGGAACGTCCCTTACAATGCCAAAACGAAAGAGTAACGTTTGAGGGATAAAACAATGTATGTTAAGCTCTTTGTGGATACCCACTGCAAGGAGAAACATATTAGCATGAACCACGGAATTAAATATTAGTCTGACTTGGTTACGACCACTCCTTGTCATACATTTAAGACCCGTAATTTTGTTATGAATTAATTTGGCCAACGACATAGGATGAAGGTTGCCAATATTATTATTTATTCCTTCTATCAAAACTATAATTGGTCCCTGAAAATCGTTCGGAAAAATATTAATTGATGTAGGGGATATCGTAACTTGTACTCGAGGATTTATGTTAATATTACATAAAGTATCTTTAACAATTTCGGAATTCGGTTCTACGCGAATATTATTTATCGAAATAATTTCGTCGGAACCGACATCTGTTACAATAGCCTCGTTAGAAATATTAAGCTTCGATTTCTTATCTCTAATGTTACACTGATTACTATGCTTATTACCATTAATACCACTACCACTACTACTACTAATACCGACGCTATTATTACTATCAATTTTATTATTACAACTATTCTTCTTCTATGTGCCATACTCAAGAGAGCGTAGGCGGTCACCAATGTGCCAACTAGATCTTACGTTGTCTTGCATCTGCCATTAATTGTTGTATTGAAGATGCGCCGGTCCAGTTTTTGATATTTTTCAACCAATCTGTCCTCCTTCTTCCCGGACTTCTTATTCCTTCTATCTGTCCTTGTATACTAATCTGTAAAATTTCATACTTTGCACCTCTAATGATATGGCCAAAGTATGACACATTTCTCTTTATAATAATATTCTGTAATTGTCGATCTGTATTCGCCTTCTTTAAGACATCTTTATTGGATATTTTTGCTGTCCAAGGTATCCTCAGCATCCTTCTATGTATCCACATTTCCACAGCTTCGTATCGGTTAAAATGTTTTTTATTTAGAGGCATAGCCTCAATACCATATAACAAAATTGACTGGATATAACATCGAACTATATCTTGTCTTATCTTCAGACTAAGCGATCTATCACATAATAATTGTTTCATATTATTGAAGGCTACACGTGGGTAACTGCGCCGTGCTTTAACCTCGGCATCCACATCGAGACTACTAGTGACAATCATAGTTATTATTATTATTACTATCACTATCAGTATCATTATAACTACTATTGTTGAACCTATTCCCATTATTACTATGGATAACATTGTTATTATTACTACCACCGTTTTTAACGCTAATATTACGATGTGTATTACCACCGCCACGACCGACGGTTCTTACCTGGGGGTCAGGGGACGATTCTCCCCTGCCCGCAGCACCAGCTTTAGACATTTATCGACTATATGTGTAGTCGATAATTTCTGTTACACACAAGGAACTGTATAAGCCTAAGCCTGCCTCCGCAACGACCGAATAAAATAAAATAAACACACGAGTAATAAACTACAATACGCGAACTCGTACCGACGATGTATATTTGTGTCATTCTTGTGGGTACCGAGACATCGAGAAGTCCCCGACAATGAAATGGTAGATGCAATAGTTAAAAGGGGTTCTTCTAGTGGTGTTTTATTCTCTTCAGTTTCTTCTCGTGACGTCATTCATTTTACATAGTCTGTTCATAAAAAGCTCTGGGAACAGACATATATGGAGTGCATACAGCGGTCGCCTCTTACTGCGTATTATCGGCTGCAGCCGTCTCTCCCTAGGGTTCCCATGGTTCTACGTTTTCAAAAACATCAGGCGGAGAGGAATTGTGCTTATCAGCAGATTGCGGTTTGGGCATTGCTTGTTGCCGGACCGCTTGTTCGTGATGCAGCTTAGAGATAATTCGTATTGTCCTCTATATGCTGGTCGTGTAGTCTGCAACCCTGATCACGTGTTCTTCGAATGTCCTTCATTAACAGCATTACGTTCTGAACTGTATCTCAAATTACTGTACGCATCTCGTGGTGGTCTCCTTATAACGTAATGTCCCTTCTGCATGTTAAGAATGTAGATTTGTTCCCGGACATAGCGACTTTTCTCGAGAAGTTGTCCGAGTTCATAAGAATATGAGTTAGCGATTATTACGGCTCCACGTTGGGTAAGCTGTAAAGGCATCCCCATAAAAAAAAAAAAAAAAAAAAAACAATCTAAGATATTGCGTACCATCGCATCTGCTCGGAAATATGGCTCAAACCTGACGCTTCATTCCGATTTACAAATACCGTATGTCCACGATATGTGTATGTACAGCAGTATCAAAATTTTTTAATAAACTACAATTTAGCTCAAATCCAAATATCAATCGAATATATACGCTTAGTCTACCGGACAACCCTCCCAAGCGATTCAAGAAACGGAAATGGTGTCGTAATGTCTTCCCGTTCACTAGAAGAAGTAGTTAATTTTTGCCAAACAGCGCTGCTTCTGTATCAGCGTAATTTAATTGCAATAGACTAGTTGTACCTTTTTTAACCTCATCCTCGAACTAACTTATCTCACTGAAGATCTTAGTCGCATACACTTCTCCTTTTTCCCTTCCTTACCTCTTATTTATCTTCCCTACTTCTATTCATCACCGTTGGTTGTTGCATATAATTGTCGGCACAACGTAGAAGAGGGGAAAAAAATTATATAACGTATAATGCTAATAGCCTTAAGTAGCATCTTAAGGAAGTCGAAATTTTCCTAACTGAAAAGAAAATTGATATTGCACTAATCTCAAGAACATACTACTGAAAACTCTCCTAAAATGAACGGAACATGGTTTATCACACTCCATCCTGATGAAGGAGGAAACTGTGGATCAACTGCAATTATAAAGCTGAATATAGGCTACTATTTGAGGTTTCATTTTGTAAGAAATATACTCAGGTTACAGTTGTAGTTATTAATATGAATATTTATCAACACTGAGTCCGTGTATTTTTCTCCCAAACATATTTTAAAGTGAAACAATATATGCAGTTTTCAAAATAATTTTATCAATTGCTGCATTATTGAAGGCGGTTTTAATAGTTAGGCATGGGCTTTGCGTTGAACATATAAAGAAACTTCTGCACATAATAAAAGAAAAGAACTACTCAAAGCTACTAACATTGCAATTTAATGTTGCTAGATTTGGCAAACCACCATAAAGACCGACTGATAAAGGTGAACGTTACTAATTTTTTTTTTTTTTATGAAGGTACATCTAATAATTATATAGATGTCGAAGAAAGTTATGTAAATCTTACTTGGGATCATACACCTATTTTGCTTATTATCAGCACATCTCTAATATATTGACTAATAAGTGTACTACTTGGGACACGTTTAGCGATGTGCATTAGTCTGCATGTTCGATTAAAAACAATTTATGAACTGGAAAAATGTTCTAATCGATTAATTGCGGTAATCGGAGAAACCGCTAGATTTGTGACTTCAATTCAAAAAACAAAAATAAAATAAGATATATCGTACCCTCTTGAATACCGTTAGTTGAAGACGAGCTTCGGTTCTACTAATTTGGTTTTAGAAGACTGCATTCTACGATTATTGGCATTAAGAGCTTAAATGTAAGTTAAGCAGACTATTACCGTGTAATCTTCGACACGGGAGGTGCGTGTTAAGACAAAGATCTATTTGGTATCATCCATAAGCGGCTTTGCGATTTACGACTTTAAACTATGGGTATACGCCGGTAAATCCAATATTAACAAGATAAAGGGTAAACGAAACGTAATCATGCGAGTAATAGTTGGAGCATATTGCTATTCTCGCAATTATGATATAGATCACGACGTGTACCTTTCTTTAAGGAAGTTATTAAAGATTTTGCATTACGAACAACAATATGTGCAGTCCATGAAATACATACAATAAAGCGAGTTATTCATTAGAGTTTCAGATTTAACATACGTTTAACATATATATATATATATATATATATATATATATATATATATATATATATATATATATATATATATATATTATATTCTTCATTTCTCAATTTTTCGGTTGACGGTCAATATGAAGAAGAGCAATTTACTTTAAAGTTTCTGATTTTCACTTTTCTGTCAATTCCTGGTACGTACTTACTTTTGCACCGTCCATTGTTTGAGTGATGTATTTTTGCCTCGGTCTTCCTCTTGATCTATTCAAGGTTGACTACTCCGATATCTCTTATCTATCTGCTTATATATAATGTATACATACAACTAAATTTTCCATCTATCGATAACAGAGTATCGACTACTACATAACATTACATGCATATCTTATTATTATTATTTCAATTCCCTTCGGAAATATCCTATCTTTTGTTTGTTACCTCGATATCATCGATTAAACGTTTGTTAACATATGTTTTAATTTTACTACATTTTTATCTTTCTGTTTCTTCTACTTTATTACGACGATGATGAAAACTATTCAGAGTATGGAAAGGCTACATTCGATTGTTCTACTATACGAATCAGTATTCGTTTTTCATGTTAAAAACTTGGAACTTTGCCTGGAAAAATACTGCAGAACTAATAATGTCGACCAGCGAATACGATAAAATATTGTTTAACGCGGATAACACGATTGACTGGAATATTCATTTGTGGGATATGTTACGCAGTGTCCCGTTTTATTTATTGAAATTAGATTGGAATGTGTTCGATAATCGTCAGCAACGTATTAAGAGCAGGTGGTAAGTACATTGAATCGAATTATCTTCATTTTCCCAGTTTCATTGTTTATCGTATTACGATACATAAATACATACACTTATGTTAATATATGTGTTCGTATTAAATAAATATATACAAATATATATAATTGTTACACGTAGTTATGAGAATAAATGTATGAACACATTGACAGCATATGATCTTGGAAACATTTCACAATATTTTAAACAATGTGACTTCGAATCGTAAATTGTGACTTTAAATTTTTCATTCTACACTCAACTTTCAAATAGGAACCTCCATACACATTATATGCAAATGTAAACTTTTACCTAAGTACGTGCGAATAATCTCAGATGGACAGCTAATATATCGGATACATTATAGAAAATACAGCGGTAAAGGTAAAGGTGATGGATGACAACATCCTGTGGTTAACCTGTATAAGTTTCCTCTGCTTTTTATTGTCCTTATTTCTCATTAACTTTGGAGAATACTTCGCAGTTAGATACTTTTATCAGTCATTTAATTTTTAACACGCGTTACCAATACCAAATTTCAAACACTTTCAGTTTACCTTTGTATTTCTTCAGCAGCGTCCAATATTTGTACCTGTAAAAGGCGAAACAATAAATAAAACTTTTTACCAAATAGTTCCTAATATGCATACATTTCTAGATGCTAGGGCTTAATTTTTGCTGAATGCACTCTCTGCTTGGGCTACTCTCCTCTAGCTAATTTATCCTGTCAAAAAAAAGTAATAACATCGAATGAAAAAATTCAGCTTCACTTTTTTTTCAATTGTTACGATTCGATGTAAACATATTAAATCAAATTTAAAATAATCTTTATGTCAGTACGTGAAATCGGCATTTGAAAAATATTTTAGATATTACACGTCCATCGTGGACACTGCTCAGAGATGCCCGAGTAGACCTTTTTATAGAATTTTAGTGATATTCACGAAACATCATCATTAGAGTCAGAGAAATATGTTGTTTAGACGTTGCTGTTATAATCTATGTAAACAGCGCGTCGGCAATATAGTTTTATATATTTCGGTTGGAATCCGAATAAATCGTATCTCATTCGGATGGCCGAGTGGAATTAAAGAAATATCGTTTTCTCGTAATTCTTACGAGAAGTACATTCCAATGAAAGTATCGTTTACAATCACGAGTATAAACTAGTCTCGATACTATTTTAACCATATTAATCTCGTCGTATTTAATTAATTAATTATTTAATTATTTAATATATATATTTTTTTATTCTAGCATAAAAATTATAGACAACCTGCTCATATGGACATTTAAGATGCTCAGCTTGTGGTTGATCGTCAAAATCGTCCTCAATTTTATCAGTTTGTTATTTGGTTAATAATAATATATCAAAACGAAATATTCCATTACGTTTATTATCGATGAAGAACAATTTAATTTACGAAAACAATTTATAAAAAAAAGAACCTTATAATTATAAACTATAAATTGCATTTTTGTTCAGTCGTTATTTTATAGAAATCAATAAAATAAATTCTTCAAATCGTCACGGTTGCCCTATTTTCTATATATGTTGTCGTACCGGATAATTTTGAATCGAAATATAATATTTATAATTATATCAGTTTGATCTTTTAATAGTATTATCGTCATGGAGCCCAACACTGCGAAACAGCGGATGATCTTCTTAAAGAAATAGAACCACGGAAGTTTGAGAAGAGACGGTTAAAGTTCATAGTACTAAGTGAGAGGTGATTGACTAATGCTCTCAGTGTACACACGTTCCCAATGATTCTTATGCTCTAACTGAATAGAGTAAATGATATACTCTACGCCATTAGACGACGCGTCTTTAGCTAATCAATCAACAAATTCATTGTTTGGAATTCCGTTATGGCCCGATACTAAAGGACGCTTCTTGATTAAATCACTTAAAAATCATATAAAAACAGAATAATACAATGTATATATATATATATATATATATATATATATATATATATATATATATGCGTGTGTATGTTAAAAAAAGAGATGGCGAAACAGAAGACTTAAAAAAATAGAGTACATAGTTTTTATTGTTTCAAAATTAGAGTGATTTGGAAATCTGTGCAAAGTATTCGGAACTCTTCTAATATATATAAACAGATAAACTATGTACGTTCCCCGATAGAAATTACGCTATTCAACAGTACACAGCTCATGGTTTATTTATATACAGTAGACTTCCGATTATCCATAGTATTGGGTGGCGTGGCAACGGTGCTTAAGCTAATTCAGCGAATAATCCGCAAAATTTTTGAAAGATAAACAAAACAATTCAAATCAACGTAAAAAGTCAATTTATTGTACATACATACTTGCGTATGTATTGTATGATTTATAAAGTAAACAAGATTTTAAAAGTTACCCGCAGGTTACACAAAAAATCTGTCACCAGTTTTTGTTTTTTCGAAATCAAGCACCTCTTCTATACTTAGAATTGAAGTTTTTTTAGTACCATTTTATCATAAAACAATGCATCGCCTTCTTCCTCCAAATATTGAATAAGTCCTTCAATGTGTGTTAGAGCTGCATCATGGCTTACTTGCTTCTTCGTCTTATCCTTTTCCTCTTCCTCACTCTTCACTGAAACCATACCTGATACTCTATCAACGATTCGTTCATCAGTAAGATGTTCAAAGCCTGGATTATTGGCATAATCCGCACAACAATGTTTGCTTCATCGACGTCTATTAAAGATTGAGCTGAAAGTTGAATTCTGAGATGTTAAAGTGAGAGTTATGGTGCAGCAGGATCTTGTGGGAAATGTATTTGCTCTTTTTCAGCCGCTGATTTTGTATCAAGAAAAGCGGATGACCATATCAAGAATGAAGATTGACTTGCAAAGTGATTGGCTATATCATTTGGACCAAAAATAGATTTTCCACCCATCTTTAATGACGTAGAAGTGGGTACGGAACTTACGCCAAGTGTTTTTATTTTTGACCACATATAATGACTTGATGCTGACTGTGGAATAGAACAGACAAAATTGTGCCAGGATTTACATTTTTTTTTTGTTTTGATGATGTTACGAGCTATAGTCGTGATTTTTTAAAATGAATTAGGTCAGTGATTGACCGTGAGCGTTTATATTTCCTGAGTGCATGTTTGCGTTGTTGAATTGCTATAGCAATCTCATTGCACCACCATGGGACCTTTCTTAGACGTATGTTTGAAACTGATATGGGTATAGTTGTGTCAGCAGCTTTAAAGGCATAATCCGCACAACAATGTTTGCTTCATCGACGTCACTTCCCCCTAAAACAGATTTCGCTAAATTAGCTAAACCGCAATTAAAAACTTCTTATTCTTCTTTTTCTTCTTAAGATTCTTGTAAAATATTTTCCAAATTAGGAAAAATTTTCCTCCAATAGATTGTTCAACTGACTCCCGAGCAGTATTTGTATATTAAATGCTGCCAAGAATCGTGTAATCTTTCCAGAAACTGTGGAGTTCATTTCCATCTTCAATTCTTTTTTCCCATAACTTTGTTCTGTACTTTTTTTTCATTGACGCAATCACACCCTGGTCCACTGGTTGGATGACAGCAGGGACATCGGAGGGCAAAGTCTTCATAATGAAATTTCTATTTTCCGATTTTAAAACGTTTTTCCCTGGGTGGGATGGAGCATTGTCAATCACCGCCTTCTCTGCTAAATTCTTTGATTTAAGGTACATATTTTTTCAAAACCACTTTTTAAATAGTTGCTAATCTATTCAACCATTGTTTTGGTTGAAGTAGTATATACAGGGCGGTTTTTAGATCTTGTACCTTTAAAGGATCTCGGTTTTTTTGATTTGTCGATCACTACCGATTTTAATTTTTGAGAGCCTGATGAATTGTTGCTCGTCATTATAGTCATTTGTTCTTTACTCTCAACTTATGTACTGAAACATGTTGCTCGCTCAAAGGTTAATTTTCTCGTCGGTAAAAATTTCTAAAACAGCCCTGACTCATCAGCGTTGTTGATCGTAGGAAATTTCTTCTGATTGAAGAAACTATTCAAAACCGAACTTGAAATTTTCCGCTGCCTGTATGTCGCCAACTAGTTTCTCACCATGAAGTCCAATATCACTTATCTCGTGATGCTTGTTTGGACCTTGTCAACCAACCTGATGCATCAAATGTTCCTTCCAAACCTAGCATCTGAAAAAACTGTTTTACTTTTGCCGCAACAATAGGTCCTGAAATAAGAGTTTCTTCCTGGTTCTAAAAGTTACGCATCTAATTCTTCATAAATGCTCTTTTTCACGGGTTTTCTTTTTTTTTAATCGACAAGGAGTTGTCTCATGTGGATGCAAATTGAATTAATTTAAGTGAATTCTTCTATTCGATACTGCAGGTTAGTTTGTTTTTTTGAAGTGGCCATTTTCAATTTATTTTATTAATTCTCATTTCTCTTGAATTGATAAAAGCATTTCTTCCTTTTATCAGTCATTCAAAATAAAATAAAATCACGATTACGAAACAAACTTCTTCTTCTTCTTCTTCACTAGCCATTATCAGTCCACCGCTGGACGAAGGACTCACCCAACATTTCTCAGACGCCGCGATATTGAACTTCATCTCGATAATTTGGACTCAACTTTTGGATTTCACCTGTCCGCCGTATCCTTGGTCTTCCTAAGGCTCGTTTGTTCTCAGGTTTCCACGATTTTGACGCACTTATTCAGCGGTCTTCGGCTTTAGCCACATGTCCACACCAACTCCATTTATTGCATCTTTAATTTTTGTTGTGTTTCGTATGAGCTTGGTCGTCCATTTGTCCATATCTCCAGCATAGACCTTTCTATTTTTCGCTGATTAATTTTATTGTTTGTTCCATTTTTTTTTTTTGTTAATATCCATGTTTCACTAGCGTATGTTAAAACTGGCCGAACGCACTGGTGAACCACGGCTTTTCAGGCTTATCGGTGTTTTAACTTCCTTAAGTATGTTTCTAAGCTTTGAGAATGCCATCCATGCTAATTGTATTCTTCTGGATATTTCACCTTCTAAGTTTCTGTTTATTTTAATTAAGTGTTCTAAGTAGATGAATTTATCAACCATTTCCACTTTTTGTGTATTTAGATTTATATCCTTGTATTTATCTCTTACAAGTTCATTGCACATATATTTAGTTTTATTTACATTAATTTTAAGCCCTATTTGTGTGCATTAATCGTTGACCGCCTGTATCATTTTTTGTAATTCTTCCAGGCTATTTGCAAATAATACAATGTCATCCGCGTGTAGAAGGTGCGTTAAAATCGTTCCTACGCTGTCTTGAAGTGTAGCTGTGAACAGTTTCGGAGACATCTCCCTGTCTTATTCCTTTTTTTAATCGAATGTTTTCTTTTTCCTCATTGATTACAGTCGTAGCTGTTGCCTTCTTGTATATATATTTAATTATTCGTATGTATATGTTACTAATTTTTAATCTTTCTGATGCCTGTATTATTGCTTTGGTTTTCAGGCAATCAAATGCCTTTTCTAAATCAACAAAAGCCGTGCCCACTGGAATTCTATAATTTGTTTTTTCGACTATTTGCCTAACAACGTGTATATGATCTATCTCGTACTCCTACCTTTTCTAAATCCCGCCTGTTCATCTGGTTTGCTAGCATCTAGTTGTTCAGTCAGCCTAATCGTAATTATTAATAGCTTATAGATGTTCGAGAGAAGACTAATTGGTCGATAATTCTGTATTTCTTATTTATCGCCTTTTTTGTATATCAGTATAATTTCCGCGTTGTTCCATTTTTCCGGCATTTCAAAAACAACTGTTAAAGAGTGTGGCAAGGTATTTATTTATTTTTTTCCCGCATAATTTGATGATTTCTATTAAAACTTCATCTTCTTCCGGGTCTTCCCTGTTCTTTTGAGTCTTTAGTGCTCTTTCCACTTCGTGTTCTGTGATCGATGGAATCAAACTATCGGAGAAATGGCTTCTTCTTCTTCTATTCCCATCACATCATTATATAGTTTTCTATAGAAGTCTGCTATTATTTTTACAATTTGTCTTTTATTTTTGATTACCGCGATCATCTTTTATTCCTGTTATTTGATATTTCCCTACTCCTAAATTATTTCGCAATATTTTCATATTTCTAGTCTTTTCAATTGTTTAATTTATTTTCTTTGTATTATACTTTCTAACATCTTGTCTAATCTTTTTGTTCACTGTTTTGCATATTTCTACATATTCCATTTGATCTTGTGAAGGCTGTATTACGAAGTTGCGTCTTTTTGCCATGACGTCTATCGTGTCCTGTGAGAGTTTATTTGCGTTTGTTCCGGTTATATGCGTACATAAATTTTTCGTTAGTGACTAAGTTATGTGTTCATTTAGTGCATCTATATTTTGCTCTTCTGCGCTAGTTCGTAAATTATTTATCATTATATCTTTTATTTCTTTTTGAAAAATCTACATTATACTGAAGTTTTTCTCTATTTATTCTTGTCTTGCTTATCATTTTTGATCTACTTAGTTTTCTATTTATTTGTATCTGTGCTCGCACCATTCTGTGATCGCTTCCCAGATCGAATTTATTTAATGTAGTTCTCGAAAATTTCTTTCATATTTCCGATTATAAAATCAATTTCATTTTTACTTTCTAGCCGGGACTTTCCTCATTCTCGGCTTGCGAAGTTGGCGCATACACCTGTATAATCTTCATTTTGTGATGCTGGTTTATCCTCGATGTTAATGTAATTATCCTTTCTGTTATTGCTTTTTTTCTTCTACTTGATGTTTCATTCTTTTGTTTATTTTCCGTGCACATCTTCCGGACAGAATGAATACAAAATATTGCCCCTTTTTAATACGATCTCTTCTTCCGGTTTCTTCTTTGTTTCACAAAGTCTAATTATATCCCATTTAATATCCGTTAGTTCTTGTTCGATTTCTAAGATTTTTTTCTTCTCCTTGTAATGTACGACAGTAATAAGTTGCTATATAGAGTTTCATTCCTTTTTCTCTTTTCTTCAGTTTTATTTTCTTTTATTATTTTTGTATCATTTTTATCAATTTGCCAATTTTGGCCTCGGCGATTACGGCCTAATTTTTTTCGTTTCATGTGTTTGTGGAATTTGGTCTAATCTTCCATGATGACCAATCGTGTTGGAAGATGCATTTTATCATCCCTATGGGAACGAAACAAACACACTGCTAATAATAAATTTGGTGAAACTAAAATCATGATTCACTAAAAAAACGAGCTATGGCGTTGCCACCGAGATAATAAGGCCTGATGGCTCGATTTCTCCCGTTTCAGAAGTAGTCATACTATAAAACTGCGACACTAGCGCTCATTTGCTATACGCTATATGAATTAATTGCGAACTGCGAATTCAGTTGATGTTTTTTTAATTAATTGAAGTCTTCCTGTTTAAACGGGGCTGCCAGCCATGAACTGAGCCTTCAGTCGCACCCCATTCGCTTTATTTTTTATGGAAAACGAAATTTCAAAGCAAAACCCACAAAAAAACATAATTAAAACACAAAGAATTGTAAAAAATTTATGTCCGATAGTATTTATTTACAAACAAATGTCTGAAGTTTCCATTTCTTATTTTTACTTGGTACATCATTTGATTTTTCACAATAATTCTTTAGTAAAGTATTTACTACACTTGTTATAATCATCCGTAAAGTAATTTCATGTTGATGACTTTCACAATAGTTAAGTTCACCAGTTATCGATTCATGAACGTAAAAATAATTAAATACTAAATTAATAAAAAAATGTTTTTGTTATGAATATACAAAAATTCATCTTCATGAACTTGCAAAATTTTGTTAAAGATAATGTAAGTAATTAAAACTATATACACAATGTTATTTTTAGGAAATAACAAACTACCCCTGCTTAAAGTTGATATTAAATTATAATGTTCTTCTGTAACTAATTCCTTATCGGTTACTAAGTTACATTTACATATTTCACACTTAAAATGTTGTGTTATTTTAAAACAACAATAACCAGCTAAATATGTAATTACAGGTAACAAATTAGTTTCAACTGTTCTGATAAAAAAGACATACATAAATCATTAGTGTCATTTTGTTCCATAGAATCAAGTATATTTATAACATGATTAATAACGTCATGCGTTCTATTAATTTTTTCAGAAGTTAATTCATCAAGTTTATTCAAACAATTATTAATACTACTTAAGCTATTTATTTTACAAGGAGATTTTAACTTTTCAAATTCTACCGAAAATTCGTGTCCAAATAAAAACGTTTTTAATTCTAACTTATTGTTAATAAGTACAGTGTAAGTTGTACAAAGTCCAGGTTCATAATCTATTTTAAAAAACGAAATGTCTGTTGTACTATTTACACGGAACCATGTCTTTGGCTCAGAAAAGCATTCCAAAATATTGGTTAATTGATGAAAATCTTCGAAACAGTTTGATTTCTGATATTCGTCAAAAGTAGATTTACTTTCGGCTAAGGCCAATAACAACTGTGCGTTTTCATTCTCCTGTAGTTTTACATCTCTACTTTTTCTGTTAAACTGACAAGGTTGAGATAAATATTTTGGGCAGTTCGGGAAAATACATGGAATAGCATTATTGTTTAAACGAACATGCTTTAAAGGTACATTCTGAATATTACCTGTTTTGTCCTTTACAACTTTAACTCGAACAATATCTTCATTCCTAAAATGTAATTCACACACTTTGCTACATTTAGAGGGTAAGAAATTTTGTCTTGGAATAGCTGTCTGCCACTGTTTTTTTAAATCTTCATTATCGGGAAATGAAAAAACTGTTACCTTTGGCGCATCACCGTAACCATAATTTCCGGTACAATTAGGAACACAACATCTATATGGCATCTTAAGCTAAATTTGTTTTATACCACAGTAACTATAATACAAAATTATATTTCGAAAAAAACAAAACGTTTAAAGAATATATAAACTGAAACAAGTTAACACAGTACGAACAGAAAATATAACAAATACATTACGTTAAACAAATAAAAAGCAGTTTAAAAACACTAAACCGTATAAAAAAATGTAAAAAGATAATTATTAATGTTTCCGTAAACCAAACAAAAGTTATTTTGAACAATGTTTACTTATATATTAAAAGAAATTAAGAACCGCAAAATGTACATAACAATTATAGTACGTATTTAATTAAGCATATCGAAAGCTATAAATAAAAAATTTATAATCCCAAATTAACATTTAAAAAATTACTAAAACAAACATCAGAATGAAGGATACATAACAGACTAGTAGGAATAGGTACAAAAACTTCAAAACGAGATTAGTTTGTTATGACTACTTCGTTCGACACAAGTAGGTGTGACGTCAGAGCCATCAGGCCTTATTATCTCGGTGGCAACGGCTACGGTCAAGTTGAAAAAACTGACGTGACGAAACAGTGAAACATTGAAACGAAAATGGTACGAGTACGGTTCTGAGAAATGTGACTCACTCAGACTTCCGGTAATACTAACTGGTACTCTTGAGTAAAAAAAGGTTTTTTTCGTTCGTGTTTTTTCTCTCTCTCTCTCTCTATATATATATATATATATATATATATATATATATATATATAAAAAAAAGATCATCCTAAAAGACCACGGATAACCAGAGTTTACTGTATTTATGTTTATGAACTATTTAAATATTGTACGATTATTAGGTAGATAAAACTATATTAATTTGTTTTACATTATACCACAGATGAATAATAAAATAAAAGCATATTTATTCCTGCCATATATATATATCAAACATATTTACCATATATATATATATATGTAACATTGGTTATGTACTGATAACCGTTCAACCGATTATTTCGTCCGCTTATCTCTCGTATACTCGTTATCGTTTATTGTACGTAAGTTAATAATAGAGATACTCGCTGTTATATTACATATACGCGTGGTTTATTATTGTAAACAGTTAAAACGCTAAATGTTGTTGATCATCGCGTAATATTACGTATACGGATAAATGTACATCTTTTCGAGTTTTCTATAGGTATGTATTAAACTCTTACCATTCGTTTAATGTATTAATTATAATTTTATAAAGTTTATATTAAATAAAGCTAATTTTCTATAGTGAAACCTCGAAACATCATTTATTCGAACATCAAACTTACATATATATATATATATATATATATATAAATAATCAAATCATCATCACTGTGCATTGTCCTATGTAAGGATGTGGTGACACCATGTATTATTATGCAAGTTGTATCATAATTTTTCTCCATAAATATCTATTATTAGCAGTTCAAAACGCGTCCGACGTAGTATATCCTTTTGATAACTTTACTCGATCAATCCAGCGTGTATCTTCACAACAGACGTTTACCGTTTACGATACCTTGTATTGAATCGATGTTTCTAGCTATATATCTGAAATATCTTATTATGTTTCTCTTGATTTTTGTTAAAAGCCTTCTATCCAATTTATCGATAATGGACTTACTAGTTGCGAGCACCGTCCGAGGTATACGGAGAAGTTTTTAATATATTGCCACCTCGAAGGCATTATACTTTTCGTCATCTTTTTTAATGATCCACGTTTCGGATGCGTATGTCACAACAGGAAGCGTGGCTGAATTGACCAGTATTAATTTTGTTTGTTTTCGAAATGCGTATATCTTCCCATATTCTATTAAGTCTGGTCATTGCTACTCCCGCTAGACTCCTGCGTATTTCCTCTTTGCATCCGTCCGTATTGGTTATTAAATTATCGTACTACTTCATAACCGTCGATATCTGTACTTTCTGATCGATTATTTTTTTTCGCTCTATCAACAATCATCATTTTTGTTTTCAATTTGTGCAGTTTAATGCTATAATTTTCACTCACAACTTTCAGATTTTTCGTATCTTGAAGCGGTTTTTCTGAGGCGGCTTGTAATACTATACTTCTGGATATTTCTGTTGGTTCTGCAACCCCATGTAACCTTTATGTACAAGCCGCCACTGCGTTATATAATAAATCAATTTGTAATTGAAGCATTCTACGTCGATCGAAGGGCTTTTGTCGGAGTTAAATTTCAGATATTTTCGGTTACGATAATATCCGGCGATATTTGATTAGAGGCGAATTCTTATTAACCGCCAGTGTTAGTGGAAACTTTTTAAATAAAAGTTTATTAGATGGAAATTCGTACGTTTCGTTTAATCGTTAATAATGATACAAATTTCAATGAGGATAAAATATATATAGGTTTAAAAAAATCTTCCGGTACCGAACGATATAAAACGAGTTTTGAGTTAAATTTTCAGCTAACCCGAATTAAGTTTGACCAACTCTACTAGATATTATTAATTAAGTGGCGATTTATTTATATAGAAATTCGCGTAGAAATTAAATCGTTTAAAATTAAAATTTCTTCACAACGATTAAAGTGATAATTGAACAAAGAATTTGTTATTTTTTTTTTAGTTCTTAAAATTTACGATCGCAATAAATATGTCGTAAAACATTATTTAACAGGAATTTTCTATACTATACGCGATTTAAAAATTTTTAATGAAAATGGTCATTAAATTAATTTTTAATCAATTGAAAATGGTCATTAAATTATTTATTTATTTAATGAAGCCACACAAGTTACACACCATATTCACACGCATTTTCGTTAGCATTTATCATCCTGTTTTTATGTTTTCTTTTCAAAAAATCCGCCTGGCAAGTTTCGTAGTTTCGAAATTACGAAATAACTTTCTCGAAATTTTGTTGTCCGATTAAGATCGTGTACATAGTTAAGTTATCGACTTGAAACGTAATTCGGTAATTAGTTTACAGAATTTATCGTCACGTTCTCAATTAGTTTCCGGAATTGTAGAGTTTTCGAATAAAAAATAAATTAAAAATCCGCCTTCTTCACTCCGTACTGTATCGAAAAAAGGAAATTATCTTCGGTATATAGCCATTTTTTTTTTTTTAGTCTTCCACAAACAAACTGTCAATATGTAGTATTTTCATTAAACGAACTTCTACCGCGGTACTACTGAGAATGCGGCTATCTACGTTTCTGTGATCGTTGTTCTGGATACGAATCCCGGAAAAAAAAAAATATCTCGTTACAGCGACAGAAGGTCGCAAATAAGACTAAAAATTGAAATATAATTTCAAATATACTCGAAATTACTGTTGATTAAAATGTGATCTATATATTTTCTACTACCCTTACCGACATTAATTTTTACTTATATTTCAAAATAATTACATATAATTTCTCGATAGGGTTATTGACGATAAATTCTGTGAACTAATTACCGAATTACGTTTCAAGTCGATAACTTAACTATGTACACGATCTTAATCGGACAACAAAATTTTGAGAATGTTATTTCGTAATTTCGAAACTACGAAACTTGCCAGGCGGATTTTTTGAAAAGAAAACATAAAAACAGGATGATAAATGCTAACGAAAATGCGCGCGAATATGGTGGGTAACTTGTGTGGCTTCATTAAATAAATAATTTAATGACAATTTTCAATTGATTAAAAATTAATAGATACGTACGACGGGTAAACCATCAATGGAAGGCGGATAAATTATTTTTCTTCATTTCCTGAATGCGTAGATTGGTGGATAACCTTTATGACCCACGATCCTAGTGACTAAACTGAACTTTGAACTAAAATTGTCTTCGTTCTGCCCTTCTTTTTAGAGGTTTGCATAATTTATTGCTCACGTGTCATTTATTAATTGATCGATATATCTATTCCGTGGCCTTCCTCTAAATCGTTTTCCTTCCATTTTTCCTTTAATTAATTGTACGAAAGTTTATGTCGATATAAGTGACCTATCAATTTAACTCTTCCTCTTTTTAAATTAGACTTCTCGATTCGTGCGTTTTTGAAAACGTTTTCATTCTTTACTTTTTCAGTCCAACTGATTTTCTGTAATACATATAGAAAAACGCAAACGTTCGATATTTTCCGGCATCCTAAACACCGGATACGGTTTTAGATTGTTTTAAGGTTAATTGTTTTCCTTCAGATGATACAGGTAATTTATGTTCCGGTTTTTCTCTTCATTATGGCACCCAAATCGATGGCATATAGTTAACTTTTAAAAACGATTCGTTACATTCAACGGGTCATTTCGATGAACATGGATAGTTCAAATTCAGAACTTTACTTCCTATTTATTATTCGTTTGCCGAAGATTTATATTTAATAATTTATTCGAAAAGGTTTTAGGTCGTATAAATTAACGACGAGTATGTATTGTTAAACTTCCGCTGCACGTCATTATTGATATAATAATAATTATTATTATTTTCGTCGTAATCGCGGTTATAATTGTTATTATGATTTCTTTTTTGGCATTTGTCACGAAACTAGTCAAAACCTTAGTATACTCACGGCTGGTCTAAAGCGGAATTCGTTAGATTCAAAAAGATTTTAAAATTACAACAACGAGTACGTGCTGAATTTTAGCAGGTAAAATAAATAATTTCCTATTATTTTGATTTGCTTTAAATAGTTTCTTTACTAGTGAATAAAACGTTAAACTTATTTAAAGTTCGAATTTATTTATACTGCAAAATCATTCGACTGTATAATACCTAAGAATACTATAAAATAAGCTTGGACTAATAAGGATGGAAATCCGGTCGGAGAAATTAGATGTCGCATTGAGCAGGCGCGTACTGGCTTCATGAAAATGAAGATGCTCACAGCTCACGAGCTACATATTGACTTAAGATTCAAAACTATGAAGTGCTGCTATATGCTGTGGAAACGTGGACACTGACGTCCAGAACACTCGACTACATACCTTTGAGTTTCGGTGCTATCACCGTTTATTTAAGATTCCGCGACTAAAAAGACGGCAAATGCTGAAGTGTTAACGAGAAAGGAAAAAGAATTGCTTGATATTGTTAAAAGAAGAAATATTTAATATTTCGGTCATATAACGCGTGGGCCTAAATACACACTTTTACAGAATATAGTAATGAGAAAGGTAGAAGGAAAAAGAAAAATTGGATGAAGAAGAATGTCTTGATTCCAAAGCTTACGAACATATCTGCAGCGTTAAAGAATTGTTTCACCCAGCTCGAGATAGGAACGCGTATAGGGAATTAATTAAGTTTGCTAATGCATGAGCTTAAAATCGAGATAAGATTATAAAATAAATTAATATGCATATATATATATATTTTCTTGCATTGAAATACCATCATGTGACATTAACATGAAACTAATGGCTCATAAGGCTTATTAGTCTATGATCATCGCATTTATATGCATTAGGAGTTTTGGGTATGGTGATGAATATTGATTCTAGTCAATCTTTAGGTAAGAGCCCGCTTCTGTATACGGCATTGAAAAACTTAGTTACTTTCTGTATTGCCATAGGACCTAATAATTTCAATACATCAGCATGTATATCATCTGGTCCCACCGCTTTGCGAGCTTTAACTTGCTTGATTGTAGTTTCCACCTCGGATTCTAAAATTGGCAAGGTTGTATACGTCTGGTGTGTATTATAGAAAATTGAAGTAAATAACGTATTAAGAATTATTAAAAAATTGACTGGATAAAAGACTAATTCAATTAAATTTCACACCGATATTTTATATACACTTGCACGATGATAAACACATAAATACATATATATATATATGCATATTTTCCCATCGTTTGCTGCCCAACATCGTGACTAGCCCGTTGCACGTTATTTACCATTCAAGGCACTAATTATACGTAACGCAGGTAATATGCTGTAAAATTTGGAAAAAATTACATTTTTGTTTTTAATTATTGTCGGTCGCGTGATAGGATGGAATATTTAGAACAAACGAGAGAAGCGGTATTCGTCGAAGCGGAAAATGAAAAAATACCAAAAGGGACATCCGAAATACAAAATTATTACGCTAACAAAACAATTCTGATCACCGGAGGTACAGGTTTCCTAGGCACTCTACTTATAGAAAAATTACTCAGGTAGTTCACATTATTTATATATATTTCGGTCATAATGTACACTATACGGCGTATAAAATTTTAATGCTAACAAAAGATGGTTCATTTTCTGATTCATGTGAAATATCTCAATGTTAAAAATATTTACATAAATATATACATTGAAAATCACCGCCGGGAATGTAGTAGGAGCTCTAACCAGAACGGAGAGCGTCTACAGGTTGGCCAGTAGATGTACGGGTTTGCGAATAACCAATAAAGCGTAGCGAGTCAAGAGCCGCTGCCGCTACTGGTGGAAAACAAAAATAAAATTAAAATACTAGCTGTACAAGAAACAAGATTTACGGATAAATATGTAATCGAATCAGAAGGTTATAGGATCTTTAATGGTGACCACTTCTCGGGACAGCCTTCAACGTTAACAGGACAATTCATGATTCAATAAAAAACTTTTAGTCTGTTAGTAAGAGGCTATCAATTTTAAGCTGTGGAAATAAAAAATAAAACTTATACACTAATAAACTGTCATGCGATAATATGTGGAGAAAATAGAAAAAATACAACCCTTCTATTAAGCATAATACCGATCACACGCGTATAAGTGATAACACAGGCGACAGATAACTCAAATTAATTTTTTTTTTTTAAATAAGGTAAATCCAATTAAAATCGTGCAGTCGGCAAAAGGAGTCAATTGCAACAATACACAACAAATACAAAAATTGCTTACCTTTTCAGTCACCACGTAGACTATATGGTACATGAAATGTTAATACTAACAAAATTATATCTTTCCTGGTTGACCATGAAATGTCTCAGTTATAATCATATTTATGTAAAAATAATCTAGAATTATCCAAACAGCAACATTATATGATACAATAGCCTGAATAAAATTTATCATTTTCTATCAAAATTTCATGTGTGACTGAAAGGGTTAATAATTATCAAAATTATGTCAATACAATTCTAGGTAGTTCGTATTCCAACATTCGGTTATCGGTATACTAGTGGACTTCTGAATTACATAACAAAAAATTACTGGTAAATAATTTATACAAAAAGTATCGAAATTCTAAAAGTGCACACGCAAAAAGTAATTATTACCATAATTATAAAGCAAACTGTAACGAATATAAGTTTATGATTAGAAAAGCAAAAATGAAATCTTGGGAAAAATTGCTGGATGATAAAAATATCTATGGATTCAAGTATAAATTACTAACCAACAAAGTTAAAAAAAAATGGCGTTCCAATTTTAGATAATTATGCTTCACAGAACATGATAAAATAAACATGTTGATGACAAAACTTTATATTAGCCAAAAACCCTTCATACCACAAGTGTACGATTCAAACGTAAATATATCGATCACTAAAGAAGTTAACGTAATTATTAAACTACTTAAAAATTAATTGTCCACAGGGCTAGACGAAATATCAAATGAATTTATTAAAAGATTTCATAATTCATTTCCAGAAGTAATTCCGAAAGTTATTAACTTACTGTTTGAATACAATTATTATCCTCAAGAGTAGAAATTAAGCAAAACTGTTATAATACTTAAAAAGAATAAAAACCCTAATTTATCTATTTCCATTAGTAACGTTTTTAGCAATAGCTTGATAATGAATTTAAAGTCGAAAAGCTTCGCTGATATAATACAAAATTTTTTAGTGATTAACTTCGATTTTATTTTGTTTTGTTAATTATCTATTTCCTATAGAGCTATTATCAAACTTTAGTAAAATCGATGAAAAATGTATTCTTAAACAATTAAAAGAATTTGTAGAAAATAAAGGAATGACTCACGCGAATCAATATGGAGCGTTGTCAGGCAGATCGTCTGAAATGGCGATATACAACATTATATAAATATTAAAAATGTGCAAAAATAATAATTACTGTACATGCTTACTTACACATGATATAACAAAAGCCTTTGACAGTCTAGATTTAAATAGATTACTACTAAAGGACTTAGGATTACATAACAAAAACTAGAAACCAATATGGGGGTGCCACAAGGGTCTGTTTTAGTTGAGCAACATAGTTTTCTCAAAAATGCATAATATCAAATTTCCAAACAATGTGCAGATATTCACATTTGTAGATGATATCGCAATAGTAATTGTTGATAAGTGTGAAAATACTTTAAAAAAGAAAATTTTCCAAGTTTATACTTTTATACAGAACTCGTAAATTGTTAGAACAATATAATTTAAATATAAACGATTCCAAGTCAAATTATATGTTATTTAACCAAAAAATAAAGGATAATAAACTTAGCGCAACACTGATTAAATATTAGCATGATTAGTCAAATTAAATACTTAGGTGTAATAATAGATAACAACCTACAATTTTATTCACACTACCAATACATTAGTAGAAAAATAAATAAATTTTTGATTATTTTTAACAAATTGTATAATAATAATAATAACCGTTTAAATTACAAAACGGGAATAACATTATATAAAAGTGTTGTATTAACCAACATAATTTATGGCAGTGTCAGATATAAAGATATGCTAAAAATAAAGAGATTTCAGAACATATTCAAAAGCTTATAAAGAACATCAGCAATAAAATTGATTAAATCCTACAGAATTATTTAGCAAGCATTATCATTACAGGAAACAAACCATTAATTTTAGATATACATATTAACATATTTTTCATAAAAAATATTATAAATTCAGATCACGAATTCAGTAACATAAAATATTGACAACCCTATTTCATTTATGAACAAAAACGTTTAACGTTTAAGCAGTTTGTACATTAGATAAGCACTATACAAATAAATTTCAATCACCGTGGAATGAAACTTTTCCCACATATTGAAAAAAGTTTCAGTAGTACATCATTTACACCTAATTTTTTTTTAACGTACAATTTATTACGGACTACGACTTATTTAAAGATTATTTATACAAGTACAATATCGCGAACTCCGACAACTATGTAACATGTAACTACTGTTAAGTACATGGACGGGTTCTGGACAATCTGTTATTTCTACTGAATTTGTATTTCATTTACACAATATATCTACCCCATCGTTTTTACGAATTGAGATCCAAAAAAATTATTTTCAAATAGGTTTTTTATTTTTCCGTCCGATTATAAAATTATTTTATTTTTTCCCCTTCGAAAATTAGAAATCATATATATATATATATATATATATATTGTTGAATATATTGAAGAGTAGTGATTTTATAAATTAAAAACCAAACAAAATATAACGCAGTGTGTACGCTTGAAAATAACGTAATTGTCGAAAAGCTTTGCACAATAAAAAACTTAATAGTGATTAAACTGTGTTATATTTTGTTTGGTTTATAATATATATATATATATATATATATATATATATAAGTGTGTGTGTACACCACACAAGTATACATATGTTGCGTGTATGTACATACACATATTCGTGCTTTATATATATATATATCCCTGCTACTACAGAATGAGATATTTGTATGACAATTAATAATAAAACTGGAAAAATACGAAATCAGTTGCATTAAAGAAAATAAATAACGATAAATTACGTGCGTTCATTCGTGTTGAACCAGAAACATCATTTATTCATGGAAGCTGGTTATATGAATGTAAAATGTGTGACTGTATTCCAATCATTCGTTATTTCAAATGTTGCTGTTATGAGGAACAAATGTAAAATTGATCTTACAAATAACAAGTATAAGCTGGACGAAGAACAGCTGCAGTTAAAATGTTAAAATTGTTTTTCTCATGCTTGCGTACCGCATGAAAAAGAAAAACTAAAAATTTCATGCACCGGCATAAAAAATATTATTACAAATCTTACACACAAAGCTGTTTCTTACACTTATCTATTGTATTAAAATTGCAAACAAAGTGAAACTTAAAATTAATTCTACAAATTCCACCTAATACAGACTTGCAACATCAATTTCTGCTATGCTTAAACTTGTTAAATAAAATTGGAAACAAAGTGTAACAATTATCGACGATGTTAATTCACGATTAAAATTTATATTACTCACTCAGAAATATTCAATTCGAAAATTTCGTGTATTCTAGGAATTTAACAATTACGAATGATTACATGGAACAAGTTTAATTGATTATGTACTAAAAAATTATAACTTTAAATATTATAAATTATCTTAAGGTTTAGGAATTTCATTTAAGCGATCACAGAAATGTATCGATATTTTTTATATAAGTGTTGATAATTATGGTAATATACTTACTCTAAATATGAATCTGTTCGTCGTTAATTTAAATGTAAATTCGATGATAAATTTTTTAAAGTAGCAAACACGCTACAAGAGGTAAACTATATTGTCGATCAGTTTACTAATTATTTAACGGATAGTATAAACAAATCTAAAGTTATGAAATCTACAGTTAACAAATCACGGTGGAAAGTAAGTTACCATTTGTTAGAAAACTTAATAATATAAAATATAAAAATTTCATAAATAAATTAATATATAACGTAACTTTAAATGTAAAATAAAATATTTTAAACAAAAAGCCTGGAGCACCTTTTATAGTTTTTCTAGAGTTTGGGGGAAAACTGTATAAAATTTTACAAAATTCTGAGTCATTTAAGTTTCCTGATTTAACAATTCATGACGATACTGACCGTACACCAATAATTTAGATAAAATTACTTTACTTATGAAATCATTTTTTAATTTAAAAAAATTTTTTTTTTTCTATTTCATGTCTAGTATCACAGATAGAAATATAAGCGTTCACATTTTCATGTGAAATATCAAGAGCTTAAAAGTATTATAACCAAATTAAACAATAATCGTCACATAGTATAACTAATAAAGTTATTTAAAATCATATTTTTTTACTTCCAAGTTTATTAACACTGTACAACAAATTATTTTTTCCCACCAATTTGGAAATGTGCTGGTAATGTTAAATAAACCAAATAAAAAGTTGAGTAATGTAAATGAATATAGACCAATATGACTACAGAATTTTCCATTGCGGATGTAACAAATAACTTATTACGTAATAAACAACGTTTCGATTTAATTGATCGCCAAGTGATGATCGCCACATTAATTTCATATGATTTTAGTTTTAACATAATTCGTTTAATACACGATTATTTAAACCTCAGACGAGTAAAGTGGATTTTTCAAAATGATAATATCGAGTATGAAAATAAGTTTGGTGTTCCACAGGGCTCCGTTCTTGGTCCGCTTTCGTGGAATATTTTATATAATATTGCTGACGACTTACTTTTAGTGAACAATTCAGATAAAATGTTCTATTAACTCTTTAGATGTAATGAAGTAATTAGTAAACTTAAAATAATAACGAACTCTTTAAACCTCAAGTTTTACAGCAAATCTCAAATTATGATTGTAACTGGCCGTGATCAAAATGTTGTACAATTTTGATATAATATTAAACTTAATAATTAAGGTTTTTAGATCATCGTATTAAATATTCAGGTTTTATTATAGATAATCGACTGAGATATAATAAGCATATTCAATACGTAAATGTATTATTATATTTTTAGATCAGTCAGTGGTAAAGAGTGGGGAGTAAATTATAGTTCAAAAAGTTAATACTATACAAAGGCCTGGTATATAGCTTATACTCATATTGTGCCGGCGTCTACTATAACCGCTTAAAGTTGTATATGTGTATAGGTTGTTTAAGTAATTAAATTTAATTCGGATTTACGTTATTTTAGATGTTGTTCGGATCTGAAAAAATTGATTATTATTCTGAGATCGAAACGGGGGAAATCGCTCCAGCAAAGAGCTAACGAACATTTTCGTAATTTAGTAGGTATCGCGTTATTATTACGAAAGTGTGACGTCACGTATATCGAAAATTTGAGAATATCAGTGAAAAAAAAAACGTTTCAGGTTACACACACAAAAAAATTAAATCAAATAATAAACCGTTACTAATAATAAATCTGTTTAAATATAATTTACAGTCTTTGAACGGGAAACATTGCAAACGAGATTAGTATATTAAAAATAGGTTTTAGGTCGGATTTCGATCGAAATTTTATGCAGTAATTTAACAAAGGGTATTTAGGTAAAAATGAAACCAGATATTTAACTGGTTTTCGTTACAGCAACTATGCGCGGCTCGACATTTATACACCGTGTAGATTTTATTATTATAATCGAACGCTGAAAACGGCTTACAAAGTTAGGGTATTGGTACTCGTTTACTTTTAAAAAAAAAAGTACTTTTTACGAAAGCACCTTTCTATATTTTCTAATTGAAACGAATTCTTTTTAAACGGCCCATACAAATTGTACCCATATATCTAAGTTTCTAATAGTACAACGTGTAACAATTCGTATAACTCGAGGCCATCACTCGAATTCGATTTGGTCATATAAAGATGGCATATGTTCACGTCTTGCGGCGGAATAATCCATCTCAGTGCGCGTTGTGCGGTGTCACCCGTACTGTTTATCATATCCTGGTCATTTACCACCAAAATTCTACCCATAGACCGTTACTGAATATTCCACTTCTTCTCGCTGACAATATCAGCACTCTTCGTAACCTAATTCTTTTTTTAGATACTGTTCACATTTTATTTATCACAATCATTAACGTAGCGAGTAATATATGCCTTATTTAACAATTTACTAAGTAAATCAGCGTGTGTAAAACAAAAAAAAACGATACCCATTTTTGTAAACAGTTCTGCGTACAGAAAACAAAATAACTTCTGTTTACTGCTTGCATAATGTTTTTTTTTTTTTTTTTCATAAATGAATTAAACTTATCCGACAAATATTTCTGTAATTACCAAAAAAAAAAAAATTATTAAAATCCTCCTCATAAAATAACCGATCAAAAGTATACTTTAATTTAATATTTGTATCTAAAAAACAAGAATTTAAATTGAATTATGTAAAAATATATGTTTACACACCTAATTATAAACGTAATTTTGTTTGGGAAAATTTTTTATCTTAGTTTGAACGCAATTCTCAATTTAGTAACAGTGTCTTAATTACTTCAAAAATCTATTTCACTCAGCACTTTCCAAAACCGTATTTTTACCATAAATAATTAGGATGTTGAATTATTATAGATGATAGATCACTACTAAAATAAAGTAAGATATAAATTATAAAATATTTATAAAAAGTAATTAAATAAATTGAAACTTAACCTAACAAAATTTGAAATCCGTAACCTAATTATTTTCCTACATAAAACGACTAACTCAGTTTCTTTTTGTTCGCACACCTCTAATCATTAGTAACTCTACACAATGGTACGTTAATATAATTTAATAATAATAATAATTCCTAAAACTAACGAAAACCTCCATCAATAAATCGGTGTATAATAGACTGTTACATATTCCATAATTTTATCTAATTCTTATATCCATTCGGAGACAATTTTCTACAAAAAAAAAAGAATAAATTATATTACCATCGTCATCGCATTGCTCGTATACCAGAACGTCGTGACTAGTCATTTTAGGTTTATTTTTACGTACACAATAGACTAATATTCAAGGCGCTATTTAATAATATTATACAGGATCGAATTATGAATTCGAGAAAATAGTTTTATTTTTTGATCGTCAGTTCGGTTTTACTCGCGTGAAAACGCAGAATTTAGACAGGTTCATTTAGATGTCAAGCTGAACAGTATTTGATATTAAACAGACATTTGACCGGGTTTGTCTTTTGGGTCTACTGTGCGGGAGATTAAGTCTGCGTTATCTCACTCTATTTATAGTTTATTAAAATCGCATACAGAGGAGCGATAATTTCAGAATATCAAAACACATCTTGTGACGACGAGATGCAACAGAGGAGTGTGATTGGTCCCACATTGTAATTATTGTGGGCTTTAATCAGACTGCTGAAATGCAATTACAAAATATGCAAATGATATCGCCATTTTATTTCACCACGATGAGATTATAGTGTCAAACAAGTTACTACAGAATGCATCGCTCAAAAAGAAACTGGGATAAAACTGCTCATATAATCTTACAGATTTATATTTAGTCACTTAATGATGAACGTCTTACGCAGAACGAATTAGTTAAATATTCGGGTATGCATTTTAAACGAATAACGTAGAAAAGACACACTTAATTATCAAAGAAAATCTGAGAAAATTCGTTAACTACTCGAAAATCGAAACTCAGCCTACTACAAAACAAACTGCTACTATATAACGCAGGTCTAAAACAGAGTTCTTTCCCTGCTCACGTCATTCGCCAAAAAACAACTACTTCATTACCAGCCAATTGAATAGGTGTAGCGTTTGATGTAAATAAATAAAAAAGTATCTACGCTGATATGTAGGCGGATTCCGCTGAATTGTACGCGTCAAATAAACTATATTATCTGTTATTACGGTAAAGGGAAATAGTGACAAAGACAAAGAAAGGAAGACAGAAGAAAGAAAGAACACTGGAAAGAGCTTGGTAAAGACTGCTTCATGTTCTCGCTCATCGCTCATATTGCTCCTTCAAATTAAGACGAGAAGAGGTTTGTTGAAAACTTTGGGAAAATTTTACACATACGGAAAATTGTTTAATACACGTAGATAAAGACTACAAATCAATGAGGGAACTGAAATCTAGACAACTGGAAAACGACGGTACATATGGAACGTACGTCAAGAAACTGGAGGAAAGATGCAAAGGTATATCGGCTAAGAGTAAGACCATTATTGCAGACATAGTATAAGGTGCCATAATAGAACTTCCGGGAATGGACCTATCGTGACGGGAATGACGCAGAACAAATAGATTCCGAACGGGACAAGGTAGATTTTCCTACACGTTGAATCAAATCCGTTATGTGAATGTGGGGGGACTTCAAACTCTGGATCATTTGTTTCGTCGCTATTGTTACTATGTCGAATTTGATATACGAATATATTAAACGATTGTCGATATTCGAATAATTCGAGATTTATCGTATAACAGATTTACCACAAAGTTAGATTGACTAATCCGAAGGAATGGTATGAAAAAATCGAAATTGTTAAAGGTAACTGCGAAAAACCATTTTTCGATATGAAACCGGACGAATGGACCCGATTACAACAAGAAGTGAACGTGATATTCCACGTGGCGGCCACGATACGTTTCGATGAGCACATAAGAATCAGTTATAATACTAACGTGGGCGGAACGAAATCTCTATTAAAACTGGCCGAAGGATCGCCCAACTTGACCGTTAGTATAAATTTTAATTTTTATATTATATAATATTATTATAATATAAAAATTAAGTATAAATAGACTACATCTTCAATTGGCTTTGTCATTCCGTTTCTTTTAAATCGTTATCATACTTTCGTTATTTTCATTATTTCTATCATCGGTGTTTGTGTTTTACAATCGTACAATTTCTTCCTCGATGTTCTATAAATTCAGACGTCATATTTAATTCATCTATATAGATTTTAATCTTTCTCTCTCTATCGTATGTCAACGTTAAAAGCGAACAATTTCCAACCTCATTCATTATCGTAAGACTGAATAGTATTTTTTAAAACGTAAGTTATCAGTCAAATTAATTGTTTACAACATTAATAGGACGTCAATTTGTTTTTCTTTAAAATTTCCAAATTTTTTTATATTTTATATATTTTCGAAATATTCGTGTATTTTGAATTTCTTCTTTTTCTATTATTAGGTCTTTCTTAACTTTTACAAAGCGCGTATTTTCAAAACTTTCCACATTGGAGGTTCTCAAGTTGTTGGTTTTTTCAAAAGAAATTCGTGATCCAAACTTTTCTGCTTCTTCTTTTTAAAATAACCACTTTTTTTTTTCTCGTATTATCCGACCAAATCGTCTGCAACGGCTAAATAATCGATTTCTGTGTTATTTGCATCGGTTTCTAATTTTCCGAATACCTCCTTCCCTTGTACTAATTCCACATTCTTATTAACTAAATATATATGCTGCGAAGACGTGAGAATTGTTAAATGACAGTTTACGCTAATTAATTATCAAACTTGTAAGAAGAATTAAAATTAAACTTTTCATCAATACTTAGCGATTAATTGCGCGTCTCAGAGGATGATCCTTTTGTGTGTAACGCGATCGAATAGTAATAGAGATAATCCATCGCTTTTCTTGTTCTTATTTTAAAAGTTTGGATTTTTTTCTTAAGAATTTGATTTTTGATACTGTGTTTTCCAATGTTCGCTTAATGAGGGCAAAAGTTTGTTATCTACACCCAATTAGTTTAATATGTTAAATAATTGTTCTCTATCTAATATACTTTCTTAAAATCGACAAAAGTTACGATTTTTTGCATCTCAACTTTCTAAATTTCATTAAGAGTTATAAATTTGATATTTATTCTGGACAAAATCTTTCTTTTCTAAAATCAGCCTGGTATTCACCGAGTTGTCTACTTGATATTACGATCTACTTTGCATTCCTTTTGAATTGATAAGTTACTAGCAGGAGTGATATTCCTCGGTAATTATTAACATCAAATTCTATACCTCTTTTTTTTTTTTTTTATAAAATTTAGGAATTAACGCCATTTTCCAATCATCGCGTGTTTTTCCTGATTCCCATATTTCGTATATTTTTAAAACAGTATTTTAATTATCTTAGGGTATGAATTCTTTCATATTTCTACAATTATGGTGGCCTCTTTTACCGTTTCATCGTTCTATAACTCCTTAATAATTTGTTGGATTTTATCTGTCTTTGGAAACTTATAATTTGCATCTTGTTTCGGAAAGCATTCACTTCGTAGTTACGTCGATTATTCGGAACAAGTTTCCGTTCTTTATTTTTGAAGCACAAACTGGGGCGGTTGATATTTTATTATATTATTCTTAAAAAAATGACCTCGTATTATTTTTCTTAGTAGTCTCCAAGCTGTACTAACTGGTTCTTTATATAATTCCGTTTGATTCCTTTTATCATCCTAGCTGTTTCTGTCCTTTGGTTCTTGAAATTTACGTAATCCTTTGAATGTCATTTTCTCCACATCTGGCTTCTTTTTTTTAAAGCGCTGCGTTATGTCAAATGCTCTGTTCACCAGTGTTGTTTTAATTACATCCCATTCCTATATATCCTTTAACTTTTCCTGAAACTCTCTGTTTTTCAACTTTTAAAATGTGTATATCTATCTTTGGAAATTTTGATTATTTTATTTTGTGGAATAAACTTTAATTTAATTTCAGTTAGATAGTGATTTGTTTCGATGTTTACTCTTTTCTAAGTTATTCATTATGTCCCTATGATTATTTATAGTAAGATACAATCTGAAATTCTTCTAAATTTGGGTAGGAGATATTTTTGTTTTCTTGGCAATTTTTTAAAATTAGACGATATTAATTCGGCGTATCTCTATCAATCTTTCACCATTCCTATTTTTCTTTCTGTGTGTTGGATATTCGCCTACAGTTTTTAGTCCCCTGAAAATATTTTAACATTACTCGTGGAAATTTTTGACAATTCATGTTCTAAGACTTCCCAGGATTTTTTAACTCTTTTAAAATTTTTCGATTATTATTGCTGATTGGAGCATGATCATTTATGTTTTATTTTTACTCCGTATAGTCATAACTGATCAGCGTTCACTGATTTTTTTACCTGTGATTGAGTTGAATATTTTTTTGTTCACGACAAGTCCTGTTCTCGGGTATCTTTTTCCAGTTACTCAACCACTTGCATTTAAAGACGAGAAATTCTTCCGTTTCCATTATATCTTCGTCTAGAATCCGGTTTCTTTAAGTGCTGTGAATTGTATTTCCATTTCTTACGCAATTTTTATCAACTATTGTTTAACGTTACGACGTATTCACTGGGATCTAATTAAATTTTTATAGGGTTTTGTTTACGTGTCAACAGCTTACAGTCAATCGCACTTGACGTTTATAGAAGAAAAGTTTTATCCGACACCATTCAACGATGAACAAATGATGCAACTTATGGATTTGTTAGATTATAAAACTTTAGCTTGTATGACTCCCTTGTAAGTAAACGTTAAAAATAACATATTTTCTCGTCTGTATAAAAAACACACGCACGCACGCACATATATTCATGATCATTAAGCGCCGTCTTCGTATCTGTGTTAGGCGACTACGTAGTATCGATTAAAATATAAAATTAAATCAATTTTAAAGTAGATTAGTTGAAGCGTAGTTAATTTATAGAAATATGTTTTATTCTTAATTTAAATATATTTATATTCACCAGATTATATATTTTAAATTAATATATATTTTGTAATAAAAAATAATTTTCATTCTATGTGATTTGGTCATTGGTTTATTACTTACTATTTACTGTTATTCATCTATACATATTTTGTTGCGCAGTATAAGTATTGTACAAGGCAATCATAATATGACGCTAGCGCAGATACACACACACACACACACCCGGGAGAACTGACTGTAATCGCTTTGTTGTCGCAACACAATGCAGCACCGTTTGTTTTTTTTAAGTCGATGGGCTGCCTAGTGGCCAGAACACAGATTACTATATGGAAGATACCTAGTTCGAATACGATCGATGATGCAAAAATTATCGTCAGTAAATGAAAACGTAAATAAACTTAATGTTATTATCACATAGAAGGCAATGGTAAACCGTCACGCGCAATATCATACGTGCGCTAGTAACAATATGGTGTACTATAAAAATAAGCGGGGCTGCATTGTGTTATGACAATAAAGCAATTACCAATGTTTATCTACGCTAACACGTGTGCGGTGGTGATTATAATTGCAAAAATAGTGCTTCGGATCAAGAACAGTAAATCTATCTAGAAATAAGCTGCACAAATCTACACAAGATAGGGCAATTGATGTTTTATCCCCAATGTCTCCTACATTGTTGACCGCGGCATCCTAATAGGCTCTCAGATGTCTTAGATTTCTTTATTATTCGTAGCCTATAAATTGGTAGCAGGGAATGCAGAACCGTTATTAATCTATCCTCCGATCATGTTCCAGTGGTTGCCACTTTCGATGTAAGATCTAAAATCGTTCTCAATCAACAGATACTAACAAATCGTAGTACTGATTGGAATATCTTTAAAAGAATTATTGAAAATAATATTGATCTGAAACTAAAGAACAGAAATGACATTGACGCAGCCATTAAAAATTGTTCTAGTCTCATGGAGTATGCGTGTAATAACTCTACTAACTGCCACATATCAGGGAAATCTCATGAAAATCTGTACATACTAATGGAAATAAGAAAATTAATTAAGGAAAGCAAGTGAGCAAGAAGAAAATGTCAACGTGTTCGTTATCCATCCTTATACATCGGATACAAATAGTTGCAGAACAGATTAAAGAACAAAATTAAGGAGTATAAAAATAAAATGTTCAATTACTATACGCAATCTATCAATGATGACGAAAAGCCGATATGGACTTCAGTTTAAAAATTATTAAATCACCCGGAAGAACCGTACAATATTAAATCGAATAACAACCGGATTAAAAGAGAACAGGAAAAGGTGAATGTGTTTGCGGACCACCTTGCTACGGTTTTCACCTCATTCTCTGATCGCGGCAAGATGTACTCAGACTAGATAAAAAGTTCGTTAAGCGCTCCAGTGCGAACACGATACTACGGTATTTTCTTCAAGAGAAGTTCTCGCATGTTTTCGTAATGTAGGTCCTGACTTTGACTAAATTACTGGAGAAATAATTTTGCGGTTATCACCGAGAACGGCTGTTCTTCTTTGCTATATCTTTAATGCAATTCTAAGGATGCAATATTTCCCCAAGATGTGGAAGAAATCGGTAATGGTTCATAAAAATACGGAAACCCCGGACTGAGGTATCATCATACCGGTCAATCAGCCTACTCTCCCCGCTATCGAAAGCCTTGGAGAAGCTAATCTTAAATCGTATCGACCCAATTATAAAAAACCGAGATCTGCTACCGAATTATGAATTTTGTTTTCGCACAGAACACTCTATGATTCAACAATGCCACCGAATAGTTAATGCAATTTCATTAACTCTGGAGAAATGCGAGATTTGTTCCACCGTATTCCTTGATGTCGTGTAGGTATTTGATAAGGTCTAGAACCCTGGGTTGCTGTTTAAATAAACAATGAAGATATTTATCTACTTCTAAATCTTATTTTTCAGAACGCTCGTTCGTTGTTAGAATAAATGACTATCAGATCGTTAGTACCACAAGGCAGTTTGCTGTATCCATTATTGTATTCCTATTATACTACGGTCATGCCAACCTCTAATTTAACGTTTCTGGCCACGTTCGCCGATGAAATAGCGATACCCGCGTCTAATACAAAAATGTTACATATGCAAACGCTGTTGTCAAAGACCATCTTTATCGACTAGAAAAATGGACAGGCCTTTTGGGCATATTGTTCAACCTAATTAAATTTTTATTCACCAACAAACGGGTAATGTCAAAGTCCACACTTTTTGTTAACTTGCAAATTTTACAAACAGATTCAGTTCGCTATCTCGGAATGTTTATGGATTAACGTTTAACATGGCATGGTTATGTAGAAAACACGAGAAGATCTATAGTGACTAGGGCCAGACAGCTATGGCCGTTGTTAGGAAGAAAATCATCGCTAATAAAGCGGAATGTCTATTTATCCATTATCGCTCTAGTATGGAGATATGGGTCAGAATTATATGGAACAACGAGCTGAAGTAACGTACGTATATAGTACAATAATTGCAGTCTATAATTCTACGTACAATGATGTCTGCTCCTTATGTATCGAACGACGGATGTCTATATGGAACAATACCGATCAGTTCAATTAAAATCCATTGGTATACCGAATATTTACTATATCGATTTTCCAGCCATATCTAGGAGACGACTGAAAAAGAAGACGCGATGCACTTCCAATTACTCGATTGGACTGAACTATTCTCAGAGAATTCTTATGTACCGCCGGGAAAAACGAATAAAAAGATAAATTACCAGTTTTCTTCTTCAAGGCCTAAATTAGGCAATTCGTCGGAATTGTCTGATTAATATACACATATTCCTATTCCACTCTAATCTTCTCTCCTATTTCCTTCATTCTTTCCTTTTTATGATCGATATTGACCGAGAACTGTCCGTTACAATAAAGAAAAAATAACCGTTACAAAATAACGTGTTGAAATAAATTGTATTCAAAATTAAACGAAATTAAATTAAATAATTGTTTTTTTTTTTAGCATTTTAGATGGAAGATTTAACACGTACACATTGACGAAATCTATGGCCGAGAACGTGATTAGCGCGTATGTTGGAAAACTTCCGGTTGCCGTATTTAGACCTTCGATAGGTAAAATTTTTAAATCCTTATCAGCTTCGCTATTTATTTATTAAAGGACAAATCACCGACCGTTGAATACCTAAACTTAATTAGAATAAATTTTTTAAATACCCGAATTGTGAATTTCCTCTAACGCAGTGAAGACTCGTGCATTTTAACACGTACTCGCTGCAATTCATTGTCTCTTTCGTAAATATAAAATAAATAAAAGTATTAACGAGTAAATATCTTAATTTTCAGTTCAAAAATGTACAAATTCGGACTTTACGAAATTAATTACAAATAAAAATTTAAGAAATAATAAGTAGTCGCTAACGATTAGATATATATGTACGTTATAATATAAAAACTTATCGATAAGTAAAATACATTCTCTGCGTCTTTACTGAACACTCTACAGTGCAACAGTGCCATCGGCTGGTTGATGCAATCTCCTCAACGTTGGAAAAAAAGGAAGTATGCTCAGCTGTATTCTTGGATGTTGCACAGGCATTCGGCAAAGTGTGGCATCCCGGGATACTTTACAAACTGACACAAATTCTCCCTTCCGATTTATTTGCTTTACTTCAATCGTACTTATCCGATAGAACATTTGTTGTTAAAATCAATGATTGTTTCTCTGAAGAGCATAAAATTCTATCGTCTGTTCCGCAAGGTAGCTTACTAGGACCGTTGTTATACACAATCTATACAGCAGATATACCAACCAGTAATCAGACTATCTTAGCATCATTTGCCGATGATATAGCTATCCTTGCGTCCAACTCAGACGTCATGTATGCAAATACAGCAGTTCAAAACCATTTAGATCGGTTAGTTCTATGGGCACAGAGCTGGCGTCTGCTATTTAACTCGAATAAGTGCAAACACGTTGTATTTACAAATAGAAAAGTCAGCTGTCCAGCACTGAAAATCAATAATGAAGAAATTACTCAAGCAAACTCGGTACGTTATCTTGGCTTAATTATGGATAAGAGACTTACATGTAGGCTACACGTGGCACAGACAAAAAGAACAATCATTACTCGTGCAAAATTGCTGTATCCATTATTAGGTCGGAAGTCAATTTTAAACTTAACGACTAAACGGATCATCTATCTTTCAGTGATCGCTCCTATTTGGCGTTACGGAATACAGCTGTATGGAAGTACCTGCAAAAGCAATCTTCGAAGAATACAACAGCAGCAATCAAAGATACTTCGTACCATCACGTCCGCTCCTGTCTACGTCTCCAATCGAACTTTACATAACGATCTTAGGATTCCTTATGTCGGTGACATAATATACAGCAATATAAAAAATTATTCGACAAGTTCGAGGTTAGCAGCAATCCAATCATCCGCAGAATGCACACATCGTGTCTTCCAGATAATCCGTCAAGACGTTTGAGAAGAAAGTGGTGTCGCGATGCTATTCCTATCACCTAATTGATTTCAGTCTCCCTTCTTCTTCCAGACGATAGCGTATTCTCTCCGATTATTGTACCTGTTTATTCCTATTATCATTATTTCGTCCCATTCTCATTCCCATAATGTACATTCCTTCTCCCTCATCGCAGTCTTGTGCCTTAATGGAGGCACTTGATTAAACCCATCTCTTATCCGTGATCTACGTTGTTAGTAGCACTAAGTGCTGGTACGATGTTAAAAAAAAAAAAAAAATGATGGCGAAACAACGGAGTGTTGTACAGCGCAATTAATTTTTAATTTTTTTACGGTCTAAATAATTTGCCACGGATGCTTTAAATATATTGTAAGGGAAACTTCTATTCATATTGAACGAACACGCCTTGATCTAAGATAAATATTACAATTTTGTTAATATTTGAAAATCTTCCTACAATTTTGTAGTATTGTCGATGATTTCTTAAAAAATTCGTCGATATCCTATAATCAAATCTTCATCGTTTGAACGATTTTCAGTTCGACGACTGTTCACACTGGTAGTTGATGGAGAAGTCATTCGGAGCTTGAAAGTATCTCAAACTCATATCGAAGTTCGTTTAAAAAATGTCTGTACTTCTTTAGAAGTTAATTGATTATTTTTCTGTAGGATATGGAAAAATTTTGCGGCATGTGGAAACACTTTTAAAAATGTTGAGCATAAAATTGAATTTTAAATCTTGAGGATTATAGCGAAAACCTCGAGCACATGCTCTAGTTTTGCTATCCGTCAAACATCGGAATCATAATATTTTCGAACAATTTTACCAAGTCTTATAAACTACTTCAACTAACCTACTATTAGAATTCCATCTAACAGCAGATGTAGAAAGTAATTTTCGTTTTATTTGTTCGTATATCTAGAATTAATTTAGCGTTTAACTCTACATGCGCGAATAAAATTGACGCCCTGTTTTTGAGCTTGTTCGTGTTTATGTGTCACTGCGATCCATTTCATTCATAACAGCGGCTGTACTCATTTAGAAACATGATTAGACCATGCAACAGCAGTACGAATGACGTCGGAAAAATCTATAAATTTCTCAACTGCTTCCTGTCCGTCTGAAATACAACTTAACGAAATTGATGATTGAAATTTGTAAAAAGTATCGACCGCGTCATCAAGCGTAATAGATGTGAAAGTAACCTTATTAATTTCGTTTCTTTTTACACTAAACACTCTTAAGTAAGAAAAACAGGCAACCGATGTATGTACAGCCACTATAAAGTATTTGCGCCGTAACATTATTCACAAGCTCACGCGTTGTTATACAGTGCTCGCGTTTCAAAGCGAACACCGGTGCATCATTATAAGTCATATATACATCCTATAATCTGCAGCACCAACTGAAGGCGTTTCAATATATCGAATTCTACTACAGCCTTTTGCGTTACCCAGCTAGTATAGTATATCGTTTAAAACAAGACGTCTATATATTAGCCGTTGTTCTTCAAGGTAATATTCGCATTCGTGAACTTTTATAACGTTCGCAAATATAATTCGATCTTATTTCAAAAGAAAAATAATTCTAAAATAAAATTTCATAATTTATAAGTCTCTTTATTTCACTGCTGTACTCCGAGTTTAATTAACGGGTTTTTCGATCGATAAATGTTGTTTTTCGCGCTCATCTTTTCCTGGTGTTGTTATTATTAACTTTTTACTTCGTTATTATTATTTTGTTTCAATTTTCGTATTCACGATCATTTGTAGCCCGCACAAGGTGAGAAAAATACAAAATTATTCCACGGGTCAGTCGAACCCCCGCGACGGAACATTCACGCGTTCACTTCTAGAGCTAATGATTCCGTATCATCGTTTAACGATAACGACGACAATGACTATAATCAAGTATTAGTCGACGAGACAATGGAAGCGGATCTCAATCGAAATCAATTAAACGAGTGGCTTCCGTCTAATAATCACAACGGTGTTGGGAAATCGAAAAAACAAAGCACAGAAGATAAAGATAACATCAAGGAGTAATCGATATAACCACATAGATACGCCCGGACTAATAACGATAATTACCCAACAAACAACCGCAATCAATATGGACGAAATTACGGACGTCTAACATATAAATAATGATGCTGTAAATATATCAACTCCTATAAATAATAATAATAACGCTAATATAAATATACCGCCCCTTCTACTTCACTATACAACTAATCGAAATAATACTTTACAATTAAATCTAAACTCAAACACGGTCTCAAATTAAAAACGAATAAAAACAACAGCGTATCTTTTTACATTTTCGGGGCCTCGAGGATTATGATAAATTGAAATACTTACAAGCAATTCTAGCACGCAATTTCATACACTCTTAATTCGCACGAAAAAGTTAAAATGATCCTGCGAGGCCTACCCAATTCTATTGCTTCAGAACTTTCTTTGCATATCAAGCCTGATTCACCGCACTTCCACTATCCCACTTTCCCTATTTCTTGTAACTTTTCCACAAATATAAAAATAATCGATATATTAAATTTAAAGAATTATGGTACTGCCTTATTTCATGGGACAAGTATAAAACCAAAAAATACAATAATCCGTAACGTCAGTCTTTCGGTCTCATTTATTAATAAACTGTCATAAGACTCCTCATTTTACAAGCGATTTGATACCAATATTTGCTACGTAAACCGTAATACTGTAATGTACACAAACAACAATACGTCTCTCATTCTAAACAATGCCCTTTTTTCTTAAAACTTCAGCAATTTCGTCACATACCTTAGCCCGGTCCCTTAACGAAATTCAACAACAACATATGCTCAAATCGCAGCTAGTAGTGTTAGTATTAGTAATAAGGATAATAATAACAGTAATAGAAATTATAATAATATGAACAATAGTCGTAAACCTAATGATAACGGTCACGTATCATTACTTCCTTCCGATAATATTACATTTTCAGATCTATTTTAGAATGATCAAATGCATTAAAGTAAGATAAAAATGAGATATCACAAGAAGAAATAATGTTTTAGTCCACGACGCTTATATTTAATATAAATTTGCTGTAGATAAATCGTCAATTTTACAAATTCCGAAATTAACGAATTTATTTTATTTCCCTATTTCCAAGAATTGTTTTCCTGTAGCTAACCGCCTCACTACTTAGTAATATATTGTAGCCGTGATATTTTCGTATCTAAGTTTCTTTGTGATTTTACGCTGAAGTAAGAAAATGGTGGGATATACCAAAAAATAAACACACGATCGGTTATAATTTACTTTTATATAAGTTCTGCTAGTTTAAATAAGGGATGATATTCTCCTCAAAATTAAAACACTAAGGAACAAATATTCAATCGGTATAGATAACATACCTACAATTATCATAAAAAATTTCCTCTAAAAACTACGATCGAAATAACGAACATAACAAACGCTATACTTAGACTAAGCTATTACCATCTAAGCTGGAAAACAGCTAAAATTATAACACTTGCCAAGCCTAGTAAGGATTCTTCTCTGATTAACAATATGAGACCAACTAGTTTACTCAGTTGCCTCACCAAGTTTGCTTAGACATCCAGGGGCCACGGAAAGTAATTTATGCACAATTGAACGCCTTCGTCTCTCTCTCTCTATCCAACATTATGTTCTTCTTTTCTCTCTTCCGTCCGTATTTTGCCGGTTTTCTTTTTCAATTTTCCGTTAGAATTTTTGTCGCATTTTCAATTTCTATTTATAATTTCTTCTTCGTCTATCTTCATTTAAATTAAGTCTTTCTTAACTTTCACAAACTAACCTATTTGATTATTTGTGTTTTTATGAAAAAAAAAATCTAATATCTTTTTGACGAGTCGGAGGTTTCTACGTTTTTATGAGTTGCTCGCAATCTTTTATTGTTTAAATTTAAGGTTTAAACATTAGCATATCATCATTAGAAAATGTTAACCACTCTGCTCTGAGAATATGTTCAGGTGCTTCTCGTTGAACATACTCGGCCGAAACATCACTCAAATTTCGTCGTTCCAAATTTATGTCACATTTTTACACACACACATATAAGAAACACTTCAAATTTTCCCGAATCATTCCACCGATCTGAAATGAATCTTAGCGGTATATCCAGAAACAGTCGTTGGACACAAGCGATATCAACACTCAAAGATATAGAAGTAAACGTTCCTCTTCTTTATCAGAACTGTATGCCTGCATTGCCGCCATGGATTTCGCTGAATGTGGAGGTAAATCTTTCGTTACTCCAAACAGATCTTCGTAATAACCCTTCCAGTATATTAGATCAATAAAACAACCACCTAATGCTTTTTACAGATGGTTCAACGTCAAATTCTAGGATGCGCAGTAGCATCCTCCAACGAAATAGTAATCAGATTTCCACTACCTCTACATTTTTCAATCCTGCCGGCTGTACTGTATCGTATAAAACTAGCTGTAATTTATATACAAGATTCTGTTGGCAGAAATTATAAGCAGTTTGTCATTGCTACCGACTCTCATTCAGCAATCACCAGCATCAGTTAAGCGCAGAAATCAGTATCCGGTGACCAAGGAAATAATCGGCATCCTATCTACCGGCCTTTCTCCTCAACAATTATTTATAGGGATTCTAAATCACACTGGCATTGCTGGGAACGATCTAGCAGACACAGCAGCTAAAGAGGTTATACGCGGCCTGTTTCCGATCTTCCGACAGATTCAAAAGATATCCGCAACATAATAAACGAACAACTCCGCGCGAAATGGAATACGTTGTGGTTATTAACACCAATTACACACAACTTATGCTCATTCAAACCGGATACTAATTTACGGCGATCTTCTCCTTTGTTGACACTTCATGAAGAAATAGTCGTTCGTCGTTAGGACATACGAACCACAATCATAGTCACTTGATCAGAAGAGAATCGCCACCCATTTGTTCCTGCAGCAATGTTAAATTAACAATAGAACACCTTCTGCTACACTGCCAAAAGTACAAGGCTGAACGTATACGTTATGGTCTTCGATCGGCATTACATAGATTTTTGCAACCAAATAAAGCCGGTCCAACAGTAGCGTTCCTACATGCAATCGGTCTGTTTCAGCAACTATAGCTTCGGTGTGGTCTCGTAATACGGCACGTAAATGGATCATTATCATCCTTAACATATTTTTATTAATCTTGAACCGTTACTACTTGTTTTCCTACGTATTATGGATATTCTAGGATTCCATTATTAATATTAGTATTACTATTATTGTTATAATCGTTTAAAATATTAGTAATAACGGCACGTTTCTGTTTTGTAATAGTAACGCCAACTCTAAAGGAACCGATTAAAGGCTGGACAAACAGCCTCGCCGGCGCGACCGGAGTTTTCCTCGGTGCAGGAGTCGGTTTCCTTCGTACTTTGCTTTGCCATCCGCGAGCTAAAGCGGAAATAATTCCGGCCGATCGAGTTATTAACGCGCTTTTAACCATTCCGCTTCATTTGCAGAAAAAAAAGAACGCCTCGATCGATGCGACCGTTGCAACAACATCGGCAGATACTCATAGCGCGTGAGTATATTCGTTTATTTATATTAAGCTAAATTAACGATAATAATAATAATAACAATAATAATATGATACATTGACCCACTTTAAGTTTCGAATTTGTTAAGGTAAATCGAAAAAAGTTTTTTTTTGTTTATATATATATATATATATATATATATATATATATTTACTTTATACAAGTACATATTTTTTTTAATAGTTCCCCATTTCGGACTTAGCCGATGGGGCAAGTATATTTTAAAAAGAAAATTTGTCGGTGTAAAGGTGCAGGGAACTAGTATGTTGTGTAGCTGAAGTACATCTATAATAAAATGAAGGAACAATAATAATAATAATAAGTATGTGCCGTAGTTCCCTGCTTAGTGTAACTTAAATACAGAATGGTTATGAGATGAAAAATAACATAGTCAGACTATCAAAATGTACGTATATAAAATAAAAATAATACTAAACAGTATACATACTAATATAGAAATTGATATAAATAAAATTGCGATAACTTTAATAAATGCCAAAACGTAAAGTTTAAACTTTTTTGTAGATGAAGACCTGACCGATGGTTTATCCGTACCTTATTTACTTAATCTGAAAATATCATATTTTTTTACTTTAATATTGATATTTGTATTAATTGTATTGTTTTTATTATTTAACCGGTTGCAGTTTTGTCCGATGTTGTATTTAGCTGTTATGTATTTGATATAATATAAAAATGTATGATCCGGTGAATAAATTTTCATTTTATATTCCTTGCATTTATCATTATTAGTTATACCCACTTTCGAAATTTTCGCGTCCCGATAAAAACTGCATAAGACATCTGAATGAACTGACTAGTTTATTCTTCGGTCTATCTTTGATACTATTTTGTACGTTCGTCTTTCTGTTAGTAAACGTTTTGTAATTTCTCCGGGTATTCAGTTCGTTTATTTTCTGTATTCTCAACATCTTATCATTTTTGATGTTTTTCGTTTAATTATTTCGTTTATCATTTCCAACTGTAAGACCTCCAAACAATAATTACCGATGATACGACGTAGCAAGCGATATAGGGAATCTATACGCAGATATTTTAAGATAAGTTTCCTTCGATCGATATATTGATCTTATTTTATTTTTCACCGAAATATTAGGTTAATAAATATCAAGGAACTTGGTAATCGATCTGAACAAACGCCGAGTAAATGATTTTGCTGTGCAGAAATTTTAAACCAAAACTTCCGTTGTAGATACCCACTAGTATCGATTTAAAGTTACGTTATAGTCGTTAATTTCTACCGACTATCAGCATTACGTATACTTAATGAGTTGAAAAAAAAAACCTTCTGTCGACGATCGAAATAAGTTGAATTATAACGCCTTTACGTATTTATCGAGAGCATTTAATAAAGTAACCTACGTTGTTTTTTTTTCACCTTATCTTTGCTGCTGAACGCACAAAAATTTTGACTGAACCCGTATCAGTCACGTCTCTCCTTCGAGATAGTGAAGTAGTAAGGCTAAGTATCACACGAAGAAAACTCTTAACCATGCGCAATAGCGGTGTATACATAAACCGCAACTTTACTCAGTTCTACAAAAATTCGCACTTGAAGGAGAACGCGGTCGTGTTACACGGAATCCGAAATATAGCCTAACTACTAAGTTGAAAATTCGTCTATTGAATTACGAACGTCGACGAATCAAACTATAAGCGTAATTCGTAACAAGCAGACCACGGTCGTAAGGTAGTTGAGATAATAAAGGTGCTATAGGTAAAAGCAATGAAGATTCATTGACCTTTATATACGCCGTGTTAATCATATTTGAATATCCGAGTACATAATTTTTCAGCAGCAGATACCCAATATACTAGCACGTGCCCATGTACCCGGTGAACGGTATCTTCCAGCTTGTTCGGTAATTCAAACAGCTACTCATTCAGACCGCACTCGCCTTCCGACAATTTAATCTGGACCTACTTAAATTCAACCGCTAAAATTTTCAAAAAAATACAAAGGCGAGGATTCTTTCGTGATTTTGTGTCTAACGTTTAATACGTTTCGAACAATTAAACCTTTTTCTTTAAGCGCATTTTTTATGACTGAATGGCGTAGATGTGTTATAACAATTTTATACACCCTCTCTTGTTTAAGTTGGTACGTATGAAAATTTACATCTTCACTTTCACATGTAGTGACAAGTTTAGTCGTCGCTTTTTTTAATGTTAACTTTCACCGTGTTTAGCTCGATAGTTTTAGCTGTAAAATCGTGACTATCTAAAATTTCAGCTATTTTCTTCATCATGGAATGGAAATTTGTGACATCAAGTTCCTTTACTAATGTACATGTAGTATTATATACGTTAAGGTTTATATTGTATTTATTAATTTGTTGAAGATTATTCGTCCGTTTATTTCGAGTAAGATTGTGTGAATGGGGTATGAATGATGTATGTTTTAATGAGTGTGAGACAATGCGTGTAGTTTTTCTGGTGTGTTTTTAATGGGTGTGAGGCTGGTGAATGTGTTCAATGTATTTTTTTGTATTTTATTTTTTACTTTTAAATTTATAATAATTTTTAAAACTATTTTCGCGGTCGATATTTATAATTAGATATAACAATTTCGGAATAACCGCGTACAAAAAAGAAAAAACGATTTATTCATAAAAGCATAATGATATATTAATAAACCGAGTTTACGTTTGAAGCAACATACCACGCTCATCATCAGAACTAAACTGAACTAACCCTGACATAATAAGCTATTATCTTAACTATATAGAGAAAAAAAAAAAACGAAAAAAAAACTACACTACATCTGATTGGTTTACAATTGACCAATCGACGTTCTCCATGCTGGATCAAGTCGGAAGCCATCCTCTCTGTTGAAGTTCTCAAAGTTTTCAAAGGCTTCCCTAACAATTCTTTTACCCAACTTATCTAATTTGGCAAGAACTGTTGTTTCTTCAAACCTTATTACATGCCCTGTAACTGTATAATGTTCCGCCATAGTCGACTTTTCGACACGCCCATACTTTATATATATATATCAATCACAGAATGGCTTGAGCTCTTCTGTACCCGTTTGGCGCAGCACTATCCAGGATGGAGCACATTTGCGATTAAAAAGTAGTAGAAGAAATGCAAAACATGGGCATTCGCAACGTGGAATATGAGAACATTGTTAGATAACAAGGAGTTGCCAACTATAAGAACAGCGATTATACTGCACGAATTAAGAAGATACGGAATAGACATAGCAGCTTTAAATGAGACAAGATTACCTGCTGAACTTATTGAAATACGGTTGGGTACACGTTATACTGGAAAGGTACAGCGATCGGAAAAAAGAGAGCGTGTAGTTGGCATAGCGATTAATGTTTGCACAACTTGTTTATTAAAACTATGAGACGGTACCAGCTGATTTCAAAAAGGCAGTTTTAGTTCCTATATATACAAAGATAAAGGCGATAAGGCAGACCCAGCTGTATAGAAAAAGACAAAGACGGTAACAGAGAAGAAGGGTAGTCACAGTGGCATGTTCAAGTGCAGCATATGTAAATTTGCCACAACACACCGACTAGGACTTATATCACATAGCCGGTACTGTGATTAGCAGACTAAACCGCACCCTAATTAGAGGATAAATTCGAAAACGAGTGAGGAGTAGAAGAAGATATATATATATATATATATATATATATATATATATATATATAAATATGATGGGCGTAACCGATTTATGACTAACGACTAATCCATTTTTTCCAAAATAATCGAATAAATCAGTGGTTTTTAAAAATATATTTTGCTTAATTTGTTTATTAATTCAAGCAATTGATTAAATATTCTTCTTTCTTTATATACGATGTTTACATACATTTATAAATCCTGTAAAGATGTTATTTTGCCCATATAAAAGTGCATTTAATTTTTTATTTCATTTGTACATCATATGTTAAAAAGTGTGTGACGTGGATTTAGAATAAAAAAAAACTACTATCAAATCGCATGATGTAAACCGGTTGAATTAGGTTCTGTTATTCAATTATTTTGGTTCGATTGAAACGATAAAATTACATTTCAACAGATATATTCTATTGTGTGTTTTTTTTTTTACTGTTTTTGTCAAAAAGTTGATTTTGGATTTAATAATAAGAATTCAACAATAAGTAATTACAATTTAATTCAAATAATTTAAGGATATGGAACGCAGAAAATATCGACATTAATGGATTTTGTTAGAACCGATTGAAAATTAGTCGGATTTTGAAGGCGGCTATTCTTAGTTGTATTTTTACTATAATAAATTATTGATATTGTAAAACATCGATTACATATACTCATGCTGTATTAAAATATATACAATTTATTGATGGAATTCTAAAATTTGTATGTTTATGCGATTTACATCACAAAGTTCATACAATTGTAGATTATCCGTTACTTAATATTCAACTGAAATATATTTTGTAACTTTATTTTGAATACAGTAAGTTTACTTTATATCTGTCATTATGCAATATTCCTTTAACTATTCCTCACTTGCTTACTACCTGTCCGTTATATTCCTCCGAACGTACAATCGCAAACCTTCCAAACTCTCTCCCAAATATTTTACAGCATTCTCCTACATCCGAATCTAGACTCCTTGCCTTCCTTCATTTATCCAGAATCTACCCGTTAATATAAATTCCTCCCGTGCCTCTGGCCTTAGTAGCAGTACACGGCACGGTTATCAACGAAAAAAAAGAAGGGATATTTTTATTTGACACGTCGTGTTTACATTGAAGTAATAAAAAATAAAAAACCGATTAATTATTCGGTTTTCTAGAAACAGTGTTACTAATTATTCGGTTATTCCAATCACTTTATTTATATATATATATATATATATATATATATATATATATATATATATATATAAAATACATTTTAGAAAAAATTATTCGAAGAAACAGCAATCTGAAGAGAATTTCGTACCTATCTACAATTACACGGCGAAAGGTAAAATGATCGATTGGCACACGTCAATGGCAATTTTCTGTCAGACCTCCGTCTATAGAAACGTCGAAAACGTGGCACTGATGTGGCGTCATCATTTAATATTGGAGAAAAATTACACGCTTTGGGTGCTACAATCATATTTAGTTCACGTACTACCGATTCCTATTTTCCTTTTAATGGAGAAATTTTCAAAATTACCGCCCAGGTATTATTGTTACTTTTTTTTTTCTTTTCTGTAATTCATTCATCAATACGTAGAATATTTTATAAGAGCCAAATATACCGGTAGCAACAAGTGATAAATAGTTCGGTGAATGTATCAGGAGTATTTTTCTTGCAGCACTGACAGTTTGGTGTGTTGGTTAACTTGAATCTATTCAGGTATTCACCGAAGTTACCATAGTTAAAATTTGTAAAAAGGTTATATGCATATTTTCTTACTCAGGATATAAGGGAAAAATGAGTGCGTGATTCGTCCAGTGTTGCCTAAATCCCAGCGCGATTGCCAAATATTGTATATTTTGTTTCTAATAATTTTTTTAACCACTTTGATGGGCAAACACGAGTAAGTATCAGAAATACTAAATTTATCCAGGTAGGTTATTGACTAAACTTTGCTTAAGTTACCAGTGATTCCGAATTCAGAAATAATGGCCCTGTCGATTAGTAATAGGTCAAGATGTAGGATACTGGCTAGCACACAGGCAGCAGATGATGGAGCAGTCTTGTATAGTGAGAATATGTGTAGTATAAACTTTCTTCGCTGTTTATTAACTCTTTCTAAGATTTTATTATTTATATAAGTAGAACACCCATACCCATAAATGGCTTGGATAAGACCCTTATATAGTATAACTATTTCTTTAAACCGAAGCCCATAATTATTGGGAATTATTCTAATTAGTTTGCCATATAATTTAATGCATTTTCTATTTACCTCTTCAAGATGGGCAAGGAACGTTTATAATCAATAGTTAACCCGAGATATTTAAGTTTAGTAGATGTTTGTATTGCTTGGCCAGAAATAATTTTAAGTAGTTTGATATTTTCAAGAGGCTTTCCCGAATGGAATAGATTTGCATTTTTTAACAGAGAAAGACAGGCCTAGTTCAGCAATGTTCTCTTCAAGTTTTTTTACATATTATTTCAATCTTATTTAGATTAGTATATTTAGTAATTTTAAACGACATACACAGATCATCAGCATATGAAATCAAGTGCGTGTGGATATTTATTGATTTACAGAAGTCTTCCATATCATGGTGTACCTTTGAATATAATTCATTCTACATCGTGGGCCAAAGTACGAGCCTTGTGGGACTCCACAGCTGGTTTGTTTAAAGCTACATGATTTATTAATCTCCAGGCGAGAAAACCTGTTTTTAAAGTAGCTAATGATAATGTTTATGATGGATAGGTTAACAGACTGGGTTTGGAGAATTTTATTAATTGCAGAATGGCAAACAATTATCAAAGGCACCTTCTATGTCAAAAGAGATTACAAGTATGGAAGATTTATTATCAAGGTTGTTTTTAATATGCTGCACCCTCTGCAGAGTGAGCTCTTCTAAATTCAAACTGATTTGGGTGTAGAATGTTTTTTTATCTATTTCATCTATAAATGGTTGATAACTTTTTCATAAATTTTCCAACAATTATTAAGTAGAGAAACCGGTCTGAAGGAAGTTGTTAAGCACTTCCCTGATTTTGGAATTAGGACTACATCAGCAGTTTTCCAACTGGAAGGAAAAATTTCCAATTGAAGACATTTGTTGATATAAAAAAGATTTGGAAAATGGATGTTTACTCTTTTAATAATTTTATTAGATATTTTATCTGTACCTCCAGCTTTTCTATTGTTTAGTTTTCGAATAATACTGTCAATTAATTCTGAACTTGTTTTAATTATATTAAGGGAATTTGTGGCTAACGATACTATCAATTTTATTTGGAAAGAAGTGTTCTAGAAATAAGTTACATTTTTCTTCATCAGTGCGATGCACTTTATTGAGATAAATGATATCTGGTTAAAGAATATAGAGATAAATTTAAAATAGATATAAATTCCCCACTTGTCATAAATAAAAAAAAAACTACTCACATTGGCTTCGGTACTTTCACTTAATAATGCAGAAAAAATTGTTTTTAAACTAAGTGATCAATCCTCTCCAGTTAATGTTAGCATAATACAAATGTGATTACAATATCGCTTTCTATATGTGTAAACGTATATATTTATATATGTATATAGGTATGTGCAGGAGTGCATGTATGTTTTTCTTTTCATAATAATAGCAATAATAATGCGTCTTTATCGATAGTTCAATAGCGATTATACTAATAGTAGTAACAATATAATAATTACTCACCGGCAAACATTGTAATAATCTAGGTTAAGGATATTTTCTAAATTTTTATTCAATTTTTTGTACATGTTGTGTGTTAAACGAAATTGGTTTTTACATTTTGCTGTTCTATTATCGTTAATAATATCGTTAATTTTCCTAAATTACTCACGCATAGCATTTCATTTACTCTTGATTTCAATATTATTTTTATTTTATTCCTTTATTGTTTTTGTACATATTTCATTATTATAATAATATTATTCTTAAAGTACAAACTCTTTCACACACATCCTGAGGGCTTGAGGGACTATGTTTCCCTTAATTATCATGTATATTAAGTTACACATTGCAGGGAACTACTACATACACCTGTATTTACATGTATACTTTTCAGTCACACAACACTTACACTCATCAGTTATTTATTTAGTATTCTAGTTCGCTGCACCTTTATACTCACAACTTTTTTCAAATACATTTCCCCACTGCGCAATTGTAGAGTGGGTAACTATTAAAAAAAAAAAAAAAAAACTGTAGCGAGGAAACGATTGACAGAGTTGAGTTTTTACGTCCGAGTTGTCACGACGTAAACACGGATTACCACGGAACTCATAGAATCGTTTAATTAATAGAGTCGTACAATTAAAGTGATTCGAATGTCACCATTTAATAGATTGTCGATTCAAATTGGAAGAACCAGAATTATACAAACTAACGAGAAACTCCAATTCGATTAAAATGAAAATACCGAAAAGTGAGTTAAACGCAGCTCGACAGGGAGCCAGGAATTGAGCTATTCATGGTTATTATAATTTTCAAAAATAATTGCATATTCCAGGAAAAATATATACATAAAGATGCAAAGGATAGTTATTAACTTAAAATAAAGTATGCTACAGGTTAATAAAATTAACCGAAAAAGTGAACAGTAATTTGCGCATATTATTATAATTAAATTAAATTAACAGCCAAGGCTAGCGGGACGATAGGAAAATAGGATTAGATTGAGAAATAGAAACCGGATCGGTGTACGAAGGTAATTAGATTCGACAAAGAAACATGGCCATCTTTGAAGAGGAGATGAAGCGCAAGAGGAAAATTAAGAGACGTATTGGGAACAATCAATTATAATATGGTAAATGGAGAGGATAATGTTACAGCCGGAACACAGTAGAGTCAAAAATTTAATCTGTGACAACTGAGCAGTCGACAAATCCACTGAACAGATATGCATCCGTGTAAAACACGGTATATTCATATGAACGTGATGTAATTTCTTTCTTGATTTCTTGGATGCAGGTTTTATCTCCATAGTCTGTGGATTTCAAAATCCAGCCGAACCATGTTGACTTTCCCCGGAAGCAATATTGCGGTGTTATGAGCGGTTGACTGCAGATTTGGGGAATGTATTGCCTTTAAGATGTTGTCCAAAAGAGTCGGATCTGACTGTTTTAATTTCAAAGAAGCTGGATTAGAAGATAAAAACAGTAAGCAGGAAGCTTTAGACTGCACTACAAAATTGGCTAGGAGAAACCAAATTCTGATCACTCGGATTGTATGCTGTCGTTCGGTCTAGTACGAATCGCTCCCAAACGTAAGGTAGAATTATGGATAACATTAATGGTTTTAAGGGTGATTGAGTAAGCTGAAGAATATAGCGGCTCCATAATCGGTTCTTGATTGGATCAAACGATGATAAATTCGTAGCAAGGAGATTCGGTCAGCACTATGTGATAATTTTTTCAGAATATTCATTTTTCTGTAACAGGGTTTTTTTAACGTAGTTTACATGGGTCTGTCATGTTAATTTTTAGTCTATAATCAATCCAACATAGCGGACATTCAACTCATTAGGAAGTGTCTTACCCTGAAGAGAGATATACATTTCACGTTTACATTTACGAACACGGCGAAAATGATTGCAACGGATTTGCTGCTTGAGAAGGATAAGCTGTTGTTGGAACACCAGGTGGCTAAACGGTTTGTGCATTCTTCAAGGACGCATTCACCAGCGGATCTGGTTCTACAGCTTACAAAGATCGTGAGATCGTTGACGTACAATAAGCCACATACCGGAGAGTTGACCGCTTTACCACATCAGTAAAGGCGATATTGAAGAGTAGTAGGCTCAACACCGAGCCCTGATGTTTCATTAAAGATCGCAAGGACTTTCCAATTCGAACGAAAAAATCTTCGATTGATAAGAAATTTTTTTAAAGACGTGATGAGGTTTCCACCGTATCCCCAGCGGTATAATTGTTCTATAATTTTATTAATCGTGATCTTGTTAAAAGCTTTTGAAAAGTCAAAAAATACAGCTCGCAGATGGGGATTATTTATTAATTATAGCGTTTCATTGAAAAACACTGATGAATGGTTGAGCGGTTACGAGCCACATTGGGATGGGCGAATGAAATTCCTGGTTTTAAGAGAATTTAGCCGATACTATAAGATACATTCTAGCACTTTGCATAGAACTGGCGTGAGATAGGGTGGTAAATCTATTTGAAGGGTCTTTAGATGACTTTAATACTGGAATTATAACGGCTATTTTCCAAGCCTTAGTAAACTCTTTTCCCATCCAGATTCGATTAAAAGTCTGAAGTAAAATATTTAATATCGATAATGTTTTAACATGGCGATGTGGAAGTTGTCGCGACCCGGAGCTGTTTCTTTCGAGTATTTAATAGCAGCGGTCAATTCCCTGAGACTGATCGGTTTATTATACGGTTATATCGGTTATACATATAAAGTAATACTTCAACGTTGTGTGTACGAAGTCCTTTGCAAGTGTACTATTATTAAGAGTAACGGTACAACAACAGCAATTCTTATTGCTATTATAAATTTGATTTGATTTTGAATTATCGTTATTATTACTATTATTATAAAAAAATATGCACATATACGCTAATATATACATACATACATTTACACATATACAAAACGCTATTGGAATGACACTTGTATTACTCAGATATTTACAGAAGAGGAAGGAATGCTCGTAGATGTGAAGACAATAGGACCATTATCCACCCGATAATAGATCGAAGTTATTCTATAATCAAATTGAGTTCGACTTAGCTCTGCCTCCTTCCAAATGTCTCTTCCAAAAAAACCGTTTTCTCCGTCTCAGATTAAGAGAGTGATTGTGGGTAATTTATCGATGCACAAAGCTTCAGGGTATGATCTAATCACTGGTTAAATTCCTAGCGAGAAAGGGCATAATACTATTAACCACAATATTCAACGATATCATACGGTTGGCTTACTATCCGTCACAATGGAAAATCGTTCAAGTAGCCATGATACCAAAACCAGGTAAACCTAATTAGTGATCCTTCGCCATATCGACCTATTAGTCTTCTACCGATAGTATCAAAAGTATTCGAAAAATCATTGCTACCTGAACTAACAAAACAGCTACAGGGTACGATTCCAAACTACCAGTTTGGGTTTCGTCCTGGCCATTCTAAAATAGAGCAAGTTCATAGGGTGCAAAAATACATCGGTAATTGTTTTGAAAAGCAGCAGTATTGTTCTATATATAAAAAAAAATAGGACCATTAGTTTAATGAGTCAAATTTTTTTTTAAGAATAATCCATATAAGAATATGCAAAAAAAATTAAAGATCGCCTAGATGATTCCCAGTTTCGGTTTCGTAAAAATTAGTGTACGAAAGATGCACACTCAGCATAAATAATTTAATCCGGACATGTAGAGATATTAACAGACCGATATATATGTGCTTTATCGATTTATAACGAAATGATCGATATGCTACAACGAACAGTCGTAAACAGTAAATATCTGAGGATTATTTCTAATTTATACTGGTGTCAGAAATCGTCCGTTAGGATGGGACAAGATATGTCGGAAGAAATATCTATACAAAAAAGGTGTACGACGAATATATATTTCATCACCATTATTATTCAACCTACATTCAGAGAATATATTTAAGAAAATAGCGACTAAATATAGAAAAAGTATTAAAGTAAATGTAAAAACGCGTATATTTGGCATTATATTAAAAAGTTATAATAATATTTAATAAATGTACCGGAACAAATGCCCTCTCCATTTTGCGAAGGTAAAAATTCTAATAATATAAACTGGTAAATAATAAATATACGAGATATAAATAGTATTGATGAAAAAAATCAGACGAAAAAAAACCATCACAAATGAAAAGCGGTAATTTAAAAAATAATAAGTTTAATTATATAACGAATATATAATATTATTTATGACTTTATGAGTAATGGAAACGAAAGCAAATTATAACGTTATGAGAATAATGCATTATGTCTAATGCGTCGATGCTTATATTTCGTATATATCAAATACTTAGTTACCTGCAATCGTAATTTCTTATTGCTGGAAGTAAATTATAACGGTGCGCACTACAACGGAGAAAAATTTTTTTGGATTTAACAACATACGGTACGCCGATGATACAGTTTTAAAGCTAATTCAAGAACTACAACAATTTCTTAAGGTATTAGTGAATACATTCTCCAAATATGAGCTGAAATTAAATATTGCAAAAAAATATATATATAGTTGTATACAAGATTCCATTAAAATTAAATAAATCTCTTATAGTATATGGAAACAACTTAGAAACAGTTACAAATATTACATATCTAGGTTGTAGTCTAAACGAAAATGGGCACATAGGTATAGAAATAAAAAGTCGTATCGAAAAATAAGAATAATTCGCTGTTACGCTTTCTCAATATTCTTGTACGGTGTTGAAAGCTGGACAATAACCGAGGCAATAGAGAAAAAACACTGAATGCTTTCGAGATGTGGCTGTACCGCAGAATAATTCGCATCAATTGGATAGAAAAAATACGCAACACGGAAGTATTGGAGCGCATGGTAAAAAATTTGGAAATTATGAAAACAATAAAAACGCGAAAATTGAAATATTTTCTCCATACATTAAGACATCCAACGCAATAGAGTTTTCCAATGCTAATGTTACAAGGAAAAATAAACGGCAAAAGATCACCAGGAAGGAAAAAAAGATGCTGGGATGACTCCTAGGATTCAACCGACTGATTTAATATCGGACACGGCAATATGACGATGATGATCCCATTTATTACAAATTTACCTTTTACGATTGTTTATCCCGTCGTGATCGACAAATTACTATAAATTAGATCTAGAAAAACACCAATTTATTAAACTTATATGATATTATTAAATAATTACATTGTGAGTCGACAAGTTTATTAAGAATTTTTAATTTATTTAATTTTATATATATAAAAATATATATATAAATAATCGTAGTCGCCTTTAGATAATATTTATATAGATTATTTATTTTATAAACTAAAGCCAGGCATGACTCTCGCTATCCTGTTATAAGAAATAGAAGAGAGTACGCAAGTACCCAATTTAGCTATCTTTGTAGCCGATTTTCAATTTCTATTTTTTTTTCTTTTATTAAAAATAAAATAAAATTCCTTTATTATTTATTATTTTAGCATATACAGATAGATTAAAAAATCAACATATGATATATATAACAAAAACACTAAAAAATATAAATAAAATAATTATTATATATATGTTTATATATATATTTCTTGTGTGCGTTTTTATGTCACTGAACTCCTCCTAAACGACAGGACCGATTTTGATGAAATTTTTGTGTGTTCAAGGGGATTCGAGAATGGTTTAGATTTACAATTCGGTCTAATTTAAATTGTTTATTCCTACGAATTTTTAAAAATCGCCAACTTGCAACCTTTGGCAGGGCATAACGCACGACGTAAACATTTTTAAACGATTCCGTTTCTTGAAATAGTCGTTACTATATAAGATCTATAGGATAAAGCGAAAAAACAGCGAAAAAAAATTTCAAACCGAACCCGAAAATTTCAAAGATTTTTTCAAAATTTCGATTTTTTCGTAATAATTCGCGAATGATTCGAAATTTGTAAAAATTATTTAAACGAAAGTTACGCGGGATTAAAATACGCGTCTAACTCTGGTAGTCGCGTATTTTTATAGCGAATACTCGCCGAGAAAAATGGTGTTAAAAGGTTTTGGGGTTTTCGGCTCTTTTTGAAATCCATATGATAGATCATTTACGTTATTAGGTAAATGTTACAAAAATTAACCAGTAACGAGAAATCGCGAGTTGAAAATTTAATTTTCGACGTTTAAAAATTTTTCCGCCGATTTTACAATGCACATTTGGCAGGCAATGTTAATTATATACCTATATATCGTTATATACGGCAATGCTTTTAGCATAAGCAATGTTAATTATATATCCATATATCGTTATATACATATATATATATATATATATATATATATATATATATATATATATATATATATATATATTAAGCACTATGCATTAGTCATTATATACATGTGTTATCAGATTTTTAATATTTATTTTCATTTTACTTGTAAAATTGTGTTTTTTAAAAAAAATTTTTGCGTTCGTATATTTTTATATTTTATATTTTACTTTTGGACATCATACATCGCAACAGTTAATGAAAAATTTAAAATTCCACCAGTACACAACTTTTACAGAATCCGGAAAATAATATTGAAGAAAAAATTAATATAAAAAACAAAATTAATAAACAAATACATTGATATTAAATTTCAACAAATCAAAAAATAGATAGAACAGAAGCAGACACCATTTTTGGATCATATTTTCACAATCACCATCGCATATTTTTAAGTAATTATATTTAATTTATATTTTTAAAATTTTGATGTTTTAAAATGGTTCACTTGATAATGGCGTAAATGCCGAAAAGCTTTGTGTTTTCTTTAAGAAAATAAATATTAGTGATTTAACTAATTTTCAATTGATTTTTTATATATATAAATGGTCGGATTTTGGCAAACCTTTCTTTGTTTTATTCGTCATCATCAATATATACATATTATATATATACATATTATATATATATATATATATATATATATATATATATATATATATATATACATATATATATATATATATATATATATATATATATATATATGTGTGTGTCTATGCATACGGTAGCCCAAAAAATTTGATCGATCTTTTTTTTATTATATCTTTATATATATATAACTCTTCTGTGCGTGTGTATGTCATCCTAAACGGCTGGACTGATTTTAATGAAATTTTTTGTTTGTCTTCAGGTGGACGAGAATGGTTTAGATTTACAATTCGGTCTAATTTAAATTGTTTATTCCTACGAATTTTTTAGTTACCACCTTTGGCAGGGCATAGCGCACGGCGTAAATATTTTTAAACGATTCCGCCTCTTGAAATAGCAGTTTCTATATAAGATCTATCGTATTAAGCCAGAAAACCGCGAAAACAAAATTCAAACAACCCAAATTTTTTCAGCAATAAATCGCGAACGATAAATCGGGGAAAATAGTTTAAACAAAAGTTATGTAGTATTGATGTAAGCGTCTAACGATAGTATAATCATATTTTTACACCAAATACCCACCGAGAAAATTGGGGTTAAATGGTTTAGAGGTTTTGGGTCATTTTTAAGGCCACTATGATAGATAGTAGGTTCGAATTAACGTTAGACGAAAGTAGACGTGGAGATCTATCATTTACGTAATAACATAAATTTTACCTAGATTAACCGGTAACGAGTTTAAATTTGATTTTCGATTTTTTAAAATTTTTCGATAGATTTTTAGTAGGCCGATTCTACAATGCTTTTAGCAAGGGTGTGAGGCGTTAGGTAATATATATATATATGTATGTATATAAAATACGATTTAGACCTCCCTTACACGGCGAACTTCGTATCGCGCTGAATTAAATATACTTTTTTATTAAGTTTAATAAATCAACAAAAATTAAAATGTATCGTCATATCGAAGTCTCTTTACAAATTTGTTTTTTTAAGTTTTTTGTGAAATTTCTAATTCTCCATCAGTATTTCTTATTTATTTCAGCTAATAATTTAATACATTTCTTGATTCTGGGGCGATACAAAGTTCGCTGGGTCAGCTAGTATATATATATATATCTTCTTCATTTCTCAATTTTTCGGTTAACGGTCAATATGAAGAGCAATTTACTTTAAAGCTTTTGATTTTCACTTTTCTGTCAATTCCTGGTACGTACTTTTGCACCGTCCATTGTTTGGGTGATGTATTTTTGCCTCGGTTTTCCTCTTGATCTATTCCAGGTTGACTACTCCGATATCTCTTCTCTATTTGCTTATATATAATGTATACATACAACAAAATTTCCCACCTATCGATAACAGAGTATCGACTACTACATAACATTACATGCATATCTTATTATTATTATTATTTCAATTCCCTTCGGAAATATCCTATCTTTTGTTTGTTACCTCGATATCATCGATTAAACGTTTGTTAACATATGTTTTAATTTTACTACATTTTTATCTTTCTGTTTCTTCTACTTTATTACGACGATGATGAAAACTATTCAGAGTATGGAAAGGCTACATTCGATTGTTCTACTATACGAATCAGTATTCGTTTTTCATGTTAAAAACTTGGAACTTTTCCTGGAAAAATACTGCGGAATTAATAATGTCGACCGGCGAATACGATAAAATATTGTTTAACGCGGATAACACGGTTGACTGGATTAGTTATTTGTGGGTTTTGTTATTCAGTATACCGGTTTATTTATTGAAATTAGATTGGAATTCGCTCGATAATCGTCAGCAACGTATTAAGAATATCTGGTAAGTACGTTTAACTATGGTCCTAGTATTATTGTTTATCGCGTTACGATTCATATGCATGCTTGTGTATTGTATATATATATATAATTGTTACACGTAGTTATGAGAATACATATATGTACACATTGAGAGCATATGATCTTTACAATATTTTAAACAATGTAATTTGGAATCGGAAATTTTCACTCTAAATTTTTCATTTTACACTCAACTTGCAAATGGGAACCTCCATAGATATTAGCGGGAATTGTATACTTCTACCTAAAATATACGTGCGAATATCGAAGTAATCCCTGCCAGTGTACATCACGTTCAACTACCTTGCTGCGGAGAACTTAAAATGTGACAAGAAGTAGCGAGAACAAAGAATCAGTTCACACATTAAAAAAAAAAAAAAATGATCACATATTCTAATCATAAGTTGTATGATTTTTACTCGAGAAGAAATGTTGCTCTTGTGGGATTGAAAAATGGGCGCTGTGATCAGTTACTAACGAGTTAAGAAGATTGTACATATTGTATGAAATCCGTCGATCACAGTATTTCTAGATGTCCACGTAGAGCTTTTCGTGACATTTTTCATGATATTTTCGAAGTATCCTCGTCGACGTTTATATAATTTGGTGAACGTGCTGTTGTATGTTATTTTTTACATCGAACCGTACAATGATAATGTATATATAACCTGAAATTTGAAGGATAAAATGTCAATGTGTACGAACTTTTACTACCTTAGCAAATGATTTAATAATCCACATACGACCTTCTTTTTTATATGTCATCGATGAATATCTTGCAAGGTTTCTTCTTTTTTGGATTTTCTTTTACTTCTATCGGATTAGTAATTGAGTTGCGTGAAATATGTGCGAATGCGAAATTTCCTCTAATTTTTATTGTCCTTATTTCTCATTAACTTTGGAAAATACTTCGCAGTTAGATACTTTTATCAGTCATTTAATTTTTAACACGCGTTACCAATACCAAATTTCAAACACTTTCAGTTTACCTTTGTATTTCTTCAGCAGAGTCCAATATTTGTACCTATAAAAAGGCGAAATAATAAATATAACTTTTTAAAAATAGTTCCTAATATGCATACATTTCTAGATGCTAGGGCTTAATTTTTGCTGAATGCACTCTCTGCTTGGGCTACTCTCCTCTAGCTAATTTATCCTGTCAAAAAAAAGTAATAACATCGAATGAAAAAATTCAGCTTCACTTTTTTTTCAATTATTACGATTCGATGTAAACATATTAAATCAAATTTAAAATAATCTTTATGTCAGTACGTGAAATCGGCATTTGGAAAATATTTTAGATATTACACGTCCGTCGTGGACACTGCTCAGAGATGCCCGAGTAGACCTTTTTATAGAATTTTAGTAATATTCACGAAACATCATCATTAGAGTCAGAGAAATATGTTGTTTAGACGTTGCTGTTATAATCTATGTAAACAGCGCGTCGGCAATATAGTGTTATATTTTTCGGTTGGAATCCGAATAAATCGTATCTCATTCGGATGGCCATGAAAAATTAATGAAATATCGTTTTATCGAAATTCTTACGATACAACGAAACGAAAAGTAGTTACGTAAACACACATATCGTTTATGATCACCGAGTATAAACTAGAGTCGATAATATTTTAACCGTATTAATCTCGTCGTATTCAATTAATTAATTTAATAATTTTTTTTTTATTCTAGCGTAAAAATTATAGACAACTTGCTCATATGGACATTTAAGATGCTCAGCTTGTGGTTGATCGTCAAAATCGTCTTCAGTTTTATCAGTTTGTTATTTGGTTAATGATAATATATCGAAATTAAATTTACGTTTATCACCGATGAAGAACAATTTAATTTACGAAAACAATTTATATATATATATATATATATATATATATATATATAGAAAAAATTATAATTATAAACTATAAATTTAATTTTTGTTCAGTCGTTGTTTTATAAAAATCAATAAAATAAATTATTCAACTCGTGACGGTTACGCTATTTTCAGCCAGTTCAGCAGATAATCCGCAAAAATTTAAAAAAAAATCAACAAAACAATTCAAATCAACGCAACATGTCTATTTATTGTAGGTACATACGTGCGTACGTATTATATAATTTATAAAGTAAAGAAGGTTTTAAAAGATACCCGTAGGTTACACAAAATACTGTCACCAGCTTTTGTTTTTACGAAATCAAGCACCTCTTCTTTACTTGAGATTGAAGGTTTCTGTAGTACCATTTTATCACAAAGCGACGCATCGTCTTCTTCCTCCACATATTGAATAAGTCCTTCGATGTGTGTTAGAGAGCTACGTCATGGCTTATTTGTTTTTTCGTCTCATCCTCTTCCACACTCTTTTCTGAAACCTATCAACAATTTGTTCATCAGTAAGATGTTCAACGCCTCTGGATTAGTGGCATCGTCATTAATCTACACAACTATGTTTGCTTCATCGACGTCACTACCCCCTGAAACAAATTTCGCTAAATTAACTAAACCGCAATTGGAAAACTTCTTATTCTTCTGTAAATGCTTGTAAAATATTTTCCACATTAGGAAAAATTTTCCTTCAGGATTTTACTAGCGTAGATTGTTTACAGTATTTATATATTAAATGCTGTCAAGACTCGTGTAATCTTTCCAGAAACTGTGAATTTCACATCCATCTTAATCTTTTTCCCCATAAGTTTGTTCTGTACTTTTTTTTTTCATTGACGCAATCACACCCCGGTCTATTGGTTAGATGAGAGCATTAATTCTTTGACCTCAGATGTTTTTTGACTTGAGGACTATTGTTTTTTTAATTCCTTGTAATCAAGTAAACATAAACACCCCACTATAGATAATAGCAGTCACTGTCCACTTACCGCTATATCATATTCGAGTATCACCATTTGCAACTGCTACCTACCCCAAACTCTCTCGATAGCTGTCATAGAATCCAATCCATACTCACACAACTCAAAACACCCATAATTACGCTCGCCGACTTTAATGCTCACTCTCCCCTGTGGGGTGCATCTTCCACCAACAAACACGGTAACATCATCAATGATGTCATACTATCTAATAATTTCGCCACTCTACTCCCACCAAGCCACACACATTTTAACTTGTCAATACATTTTCCACCATAGATCTTGCCCTGGTTTCACCCACATTATATCCTATCATAAGTTCTTCAGTGTTTGATGACTTGTGCTCTAGTGACCATTTCCCAATTATCATACAATCATAACACCAAACACTACTACCCAAGTAACACAAACATCGCATTTACTTTTCCACAAAGCAGACTGGAAATCTTACACGAATGCAGTCAAGGTACCCAGCAAACCATTCAGTTCTATTAAAGGAAACCTGAACATATTCCTTGAGGCAATCTTTAAACCTGCTGACACAACTATACCCAAATCAGCTTCAAACACTCGTCCAAGAAACGTCCCACGGTGGTGCAATGAGATTGCTGTAGCAATCCAACAACGCAAACGTGCACTCAGGAAATATAAATACTCACAGTCAATCACCGACCTAATTCATTTAAAAAATCACGCACTATAGCTCATAATCTCATCAAAACAAAAAAATGTGAATCCTGGTACAATTTTGTTTGTTCTATTCCAGAGTCAGCCTCAAGTCATTATATGTGGTCAAAAATTACTTAATGGTGTAAGCTCCATACCCACTCCTAAGTCATTAAAGATAGGTGGAAAAACTATTTTCGGTCCAAATGATGTAGCCAATTCCCGTGCCCCAACACTTTGAAAGCCAATCTTCATCCATCAGATATTCGGCCGCTTTTCGTAATACAAAATCAGCTGCTGGAAAAGAGCAAATAAATTTCCCTCAAGACCATACCACTCTGATTTTAACATCTCAGAACTAAACTTTCAGCTCAAACCACATACACCAAACACTGCACCTAGTACATCCTTATATGTTAAAATACCTTCCACTAAGTACAAAACTATTCCTTTTAAATTTATACAACCAAATATGGAGATCCAGCATCATTCCCAAAAGCTGGAATTCAGCTATAGTTATTCCAATATGAACACACTATAAAAATACCTTCTTCCCAGATAATTACAATCCAATATCTCTTCTGAGTGCACAAAGAACTTTTAAAGCAGTTAAAAGAGTCTATTGAAAAATATTACAACGCGCGTTATCATCATTATTTGTCAACATCAACTAGCGCAGATTCCTCTGTTTGGAAAGCAGCGAGGACATTAACAAAAAAGTTGGCTCCTTTCTATCATCTGAGGAAACTCGATGGAGCATGGGCGAAGACTAATAATGAGAAAGCTCTTATTTTTGCAGATTATTTTGAGAACCAATTTAAACCTCATAGTTTGGATATACATACTGAGAAATTTACGAAACAAAATATCAGAGCTATTCAGTATTGTCCAAATTATAAACACTATATTACACCGAACAAGCTACGTTCTTGCATTATATACCTACAAAACAATAAAACCCCGGAAGAAGATGATATTATAAATAACATCCCCTAAAACATCTACCTCAAAAAGGTCTTCTCCTACTCCTTTACATTTATAATTCGATGTCTATCTTTTCAATAATCATACTAATCCACAAATATGGAAAACCGGCTTCCGACGTTTCATCATACCGACCAATAAGTTTGTTGGATACGTTTGGGAAACTATTTGAGAAATTACTTCACCCAATTCTTTGTGGTATTAAGAATGAGATTGTTTTACTTCCGGATTATCAATTCGGATTCCGAACTAAGCACTCGGCTGTTCACCAGTGTCACAGAGTTGTTGACTCAATCGAGTCGGTTTTACAGCGCAAATTATACTGTTCAGCGTTGTTTCTGGATGTAGTAGGGCATTCGATCGCGTCTGGGATGAAGGGCTGCTCTATTAGATAAAATATACTTTCTTTTAAAATCCTACCTCAACAGTAGATCACTTCAAGCGAAAATAGACAAAGCTATATCTACTCCGTGAATGATTATGGCATCAGTCCCTTAAGGAACTGGGTTATCTTTAATACAACATATATGCGGCAGATATACCGACCACAATGTTCACTATTCAGGCTACTTTCGCGGATGATGTTGCTATTTTGGTTAATCATGAAGACCCCCGCGAAGCGTCAAGATATATATAGAGACACTTACTATTACCTGAACAATGGGCTCGAAAGTGTAAAGTTGAAATAAATAACCTTAAGTCATCGCATATCACTTTCACAACCAGACGACAGATGTGCTCGCCAGTTACATATTGCGGTCGGATGATACTAACAGCGCCATAAGTTAAATATTTAGGATTAACGTGGGGACCGCACGCCAAAAATACGCGAAAAAAGCTGACGCTTCTTCTGCGCCAGTTGTACCCGTTAATAGGGCGCAAATCGCAAATTCGTCTTGCAAACAATGTCCACTTATACAGTACAGTAAAATTGATCATATGCGGAAATATGGTCTCGAGGTTTACGGTTCGACGTCCAAAACCAACCTAAATAAGATACAATCGTTTCAGTTGAAGGTTTTAAGGATTACGACAAATGCATCATTTTATGCACGATATATAGAATACACGGTAGGTATCACGCGCATACCGGCTGGCAAATACTACGTCATCGGTACCCAACTCGACTCCGTCACTGTGTAGAAGAAATATCACTTGAACACTCTTTTTGGTTAAATTGTGGTTTTTAAACTAGTTTAGTTTTTATTTTCTAAATTTTGTTTTATTTCCTCCTCTACATAAATAATTTATTTTAATATAGTATTAATTACAGCTGTGCTAGTACTTCTCACGATTAGTTTACTGCTGTTTTATTTTTAAAATTATTCAAACAATAAATAATATCTTTAAATCGTGACTTTTGGGGAGTATATATATATATGTATGCATTTAAAGATATACGGGACATATTACCGGCTAGCAATCGGCGTTCTGACAACCGGGGTCGGAATGTGAAATGGACAACCGGCCGTGCTGATAGAGACCCCAGCTATCGCATGGAAAATAAGCGACTGGGAAGATTTACTAATTTTAATAAGATTATTGGTACCTGGTATCTTAGAGGATTACTGGAAGTAGGGAAACTCAAAATTGTAGAAATGGAATTAAAACGGTACGGCATAATGATATGTGGTATTTGTGAAACCCACTATAGACAATCGGGCCACTTTGCAACTAGCGACAATGTGATATATTGTTCCAGCAATGAAAATGGTAGTTTAAATGGTGTTGCAATAATTGTTGATAAAAGCTTAAATCACTTGGTAACCGGATGTAAACCAAGGAATGACAGAATAATTAAAATTAGAATAGGAAGTCGGTATCTATAAACTTCATTCAAATTTATGCACCGACTAGTGCAGCTCCCGATGAAGAAATAGAACAGTTTTATAATGATCTGCCGGAAGAAATAAATGAAATTCCGGGTCAAGAAATGTTCATTGTAATGGGAGATATGAACGCAAAGATCGGAAAAGCTAATGACGACCATTGATGAACAATGGAATCAGCTGAAACAGGATATTGTAGCGGCAATGAATAAATCAACAAAGAAAAGAAAAATCGAAAAAAGTAAGCCGTGGTTCTCGATTGAAACAATGAATTTAATCGATAAGAGAAGAACGATGAAACACGGAGCATCATTTGATGAAATGCAGTGGAAACAAATGAATAAAGAAATAAAAAAAAAACTGTAGAAAAGATAAGAATGATTATATGAGAAAAATTTGTGAAGAGATACAGAGACATGCGAACAACAACGAATCGCATGATCTATACAAGAAAGTAAGTTACTATCCAGAGACTTTAAGATGAAGAACTGGACACCAGAAGATAGAAACGGCAATATAAGAACGGAATTAAAAGAAGTCGCAGAAATTTGGAGAAAATACTGTCAAATTTTATACAATGACGCTCAGTCCAATGATATTGATGGCAGGATACAACATGAAATGGCAACAGGCTTTGAAGAACCCGAACCGGAAATCCTGATGAATGAGGTAGAAGAGGCTATTGGGTATCTGAAAAATAATAAAGCCGTAGGAACGGATGAGATACCTGCAGAGGTATATAAGCAAATTGGAAAAGAAGGGATCGCCAGAATTCATTCGATATGCAACACTATATGGAAAACGGGAAACTGGCCAACAGATTGATGCCAATCAGTATACATACCTTTATATAAAAAAGGAAATAGATCAAGATGTGAGAATTATCGAACGATATCTCTTTTATCACACGCGAGCAAGATATTTCTACGAATACTGAACAATAGGATATACGCGTGTAGGGCTAAGGAAATATCCGCAGAACAGTCAGGCTTTATGAAAGGACGGGGCACACGGGGGCAGATTCTCAACATAAGATTACTAATAGAAAAAGCATGTGAATATAATGTACCCGTAGTATTGTGCTTTATTGACTATCAAAAGGCCTTTGATAATGTCCAATGGAATAAACTTTGGACAGTATTAACTGAAATGGGTGCACCAAAGCACATTGTACATCTTATAAAGAAACTCTACGAAAATAATAACAACATTGTGCGTATTGGAGTTGAAAAATCTGATGTCTTTAATGTTCAGAAAGGAGTTAGACAAGGCTGTGTTTTGTCACCTATGATATTTAATCTATACGCTGAACATATAATGCGATTAGTCCTAGAAGCATGGAATGGTGGAATATTGGTAGGAGGACGAAGAATAACAAACCTTAGATTTACAGACGATACAACATTAGTAGCTGCGAATATGGATGAAATGGAAAAACTTTTAAATAAACTGAAAGATATTAGCGCAGAATACGGATTAAGTATAAATAAAAGTAAAACAGAAATAATGATAATTGATCGAGCAAACGTAATAACATACGATAAAGGAACACTAACCGACTATGAAATTGTTAGAAGCTTTGTGTACCTGGGATCACTTATACAGAATAAAGGTGGCTCTCAATCCGAAATAAAACGGAGGATCGAAATTTTCAAAAGTGCCATGACGAAATTGAACAACATCTGGAAAGATAACGCTATTACGAAAAGTGTGAAAATACGGCTTGTCCAAACGATTATATTTTCTATCATGTTATATGCGGCGGAGACATGGACAATAAAAAAAACGCACAGAAGAAGAATTGACAGCTTTGAAACATGGTGCTGGCGAAGACTATTCCTTGGACGGCAAGGCGTACAAACGAATCAGTGTTAAAAGAAATTGGCGTTCCGGTTAGGCTGTCAGCGATTGTCGTAAATAGAGTGCTGAAATTCTTCGGTCATTTAATACGTAACCAAAAAGGTATGGGAAGCACCATAATTAGGAGAAAAGTTAAAGGAAAGCGACCACCCGGACGTACACCTATGAGATGGACGGATATTATACTGAAAACAACAGGCCTGTCTTACGTTGAATGCGTACACCAAGCAGTAGATAGAGATGAGTGGCGGAAAATTACACGAAAACGGACCGTTTGTTAATCACGATACCCTATTTAGGGTGACGACTATACATGATGATGATTACTTTATGAACATGTAAAATTATAAATAATGAAATGTAACAAAAATCTAGGTGCATAAAGAAATGTCTCACTCACCTGAATTGTAGTTGTTACTGCAATTTCATTTATTTACTCCTCTTTTTTCGTCCATCGTCGGTATTTTACTTTTTCTTGTTCACTCGCTTAATCCTGATAAATGTTCTAACATAACACGAAATGGCGAATTCGTCAACACTTGTGTTACTGTATTTCGATTCCAATGCGTTTTTATCAGTGTTTTCATTACGTTCGAATTCTTATTAATGCTACTGCCGTGGCAATTGTTAAAAATCTTTTTCCATATTGTACAATAATTTTTATCCATTCTTCGGTTGGATTCATTAAAGCACCCCTCAATATTGTAGCGAGCCAGTCAATTTGTTTAGGTGGATTAAATTCTGTTGGATGGCCGTATTCAAAAGCAATATCTAATCTTTGTTTTTTCATTCGATATGCAACATAACCGGCTAGCATTTTTAAAAAAATCTTTCTTCTCACTATGTACATCTTTTTCCAAGTCGGTGAATATTCTTGAATGTGATTTTAAAATATTCAAACTTAGATTTATAAAACCGAGGACAACTATAAATTCGCTTACGTTTTATAGTTACTTCATTAGGAATTGGGTACTTATAAATGTCCTTTACAAACTGGAAGGATTTTTTAGAAATGCATTTTAAAGATATTCGATAAATCATCGGAAGCCCACCTGGAACATTTTCCATTAACTATTTTCTGTTGCTGACATGTCGAGAAAATACCTTCAAACATCTTTAGTTTAAGTTTTAAACACGTAATTTCAGATTTTGCCCTTCCTAAATCGTTCAAAAGACTTTCATTAGTTTGTCTTGAGCAATTATTTTCTAAATCTAATTTAATTAATTCCTCGCTATCGCTAACATCGGGTAAAGTTATCCAGTCCACCATTTCCATTATTCGTTAAAATTATCTCCCCCATTATTTTTTCCTAACAAAGAACCGACAATGTTTTTAAACTCCCGTTTATTTGATCTTTCACTATGTTCATTTTCATTATGTGACTTAAACGCAGTCAAAGTTGGTATCCTTAAATAATGAATGGAGTCCTTTTTTAATATATTTTTTGCCTTGTTCTCAAGTAATCCTGATTGCAAATCACATTCGAAATCATTTTCATTAAAATGGGAAGAGCATACGCGTGCACTTTCAATATTGTCAGCCCTTCTGCTCATATGCAACCACTGCTTTCGAATTTACCTTTAGGAAACCGATGAAATTATTCAGTCTTACTCTGATAGTAATTAGAAATAAAATTAGGAATTCTGCACTAAAAAATAAAATACCATACAAAAACCTTGCGAAATAATATGAAATAACGCTGTAAAACTAGGTATGGTAGTTATTTCAACTCAGTAACTAACTGTGATTAGAAGATGAACGAAAATAAAAAATTATTATTCAAAATCACATTAACTGCTACCAGTAGTTCTCTAAACTGTTATTGTTGGTAACTAACTTTTGGTTTAGTATCTTCAACCTGTCGTTAGTTAGGTTAGGTTAGTTGCTCGTTAGTCGTTATTGTTACTTTGTGAGTTTTGAGTTTTATAATATGGATTTAAAACGGAGAAAAATTAGTGAATTATTTTTTTACACAAATAAATGAACAGTTTGCACTTTGTAATATGTGCAAAGCTAAAATATCGTACGAATCAACGACGACGAATTTAAAACAACACATTCTATATCATATCCTGCAGTTAGTTTTTCATCTTCAAAAAACCATGTAAGTTTATAATAATTTTTATTATATTTTTCAATTAATAATTTTGTCGCACATACTTCTCCTTTGTGCAGTGAAGATTTGAACGAAATAACGAATAGTCGTGCGCGCATGCGCAAGAGAAAAATACAAACAAGACGAGTGCTGTGTAGATGTACGTTGCATCATACTAGAGGTAGCGAATAAAGAGTCGAGTATGTGTATGTGAGAGAAGCAGGCTGTACAGTATACGTGCCAATATTTAGTAGTATACGGTGTTGCTGTTTCGTTAAACGGTTATCGTTAAAAAATAGCATTTAAAATTAAGATAGATCGCACTAGTAAATGTTAGAGCATATCTGTTTATTAATATTCGTATATCATACAAGTATCGAAAAAAATTCGCGTGAACCTAAACGAATAAGAACATACATGTTGTCCACAGACCGGGGAAGATAAAAAAAGACAGAAATCCGAGGGAAATAGTAGCGAAATCGTGCTGGAAAAACGCGGAAGAAATAATTAGCAAGAGGAAACCGATTGGACTATGAAAACAAAAACAAGATTTATGTAAACGAAGCGATGTCTACAAACAACAACAACAATATATTTGCATAAGTTATAAAACATAGAAGAAAATATAACACAATTTGTGCACCCGGAACACCTTACCACAATAACGCCAGTAAGAATATAAAGAAAAAAAGAAAACCATGGAAGGTGAAAAATCGTGCCCGGGGAAATGGAATATCGCTATGTACGATTTAAACGGGGGAAAATTATTGGTAAAGGGAAAATGAAGGAAATCGACCTAGACGTATACAACCGGAAGAAGATATTGAGAAATATACACGTTAACGTACATAATCAATATAATAAAATTATATATATATTAAGATAAAACTTTTACATATTAATATAAGTATTAAATATTTCTGTATACAGATACAGTTATATTATATATATATGTGTGTGTGTGTGCATGTATATGCAAAATGTGGAAAAGGAAGAAGGGATAATATTAATTCGCACGTTACCATGTCGATTTTTTATCTCGCGTGTTCATTAATTCGTTTGAGTCTTATTTTATCAATTTTTTTTCTCACATTTCGATGTTTATCAAAGGTTACCCCAATGAATAAAGTCAGACCGGGTGGGGTTTTCCACCGGTCCAGTCGTCAGGTATGAATCGTAATAATAATAATAACCACGATATTACTGGTGATAATAATTATAATAAGGTTTATAATAATAATAACGGCCTTTGCACTCTCTCGAACAAGCGGCAACTTTTCATACCAGATAAAAAAATTAACGTTCTTCCGTGCCCGTAGCGCTAAAACTGTTTTTTCCACCCGGTATTCATAAAGGCCCGTACATAATTATTGTACAAGCAATAAATAGCAAAAATATTGGGAATCTTCACCCCGTGTCTGTTTGCAAACGTCTCGAAAACTACGATGGACTTTTATACTTCGAACGTAACAGAGTCGATAAAATGAAAACAGCGTTTGTCGCATTTTCGAACGCGAACAATTTCTTCCTCGCCATCGCCAACAATGAAAACCTGAAAGCGTACATTTCTGCGTTATCCGAGAAGCCCCTTCCGATTGAATTGTCGGACGACGAAATTTGTCATTGTTTTTTGAAAAGTTTTAAATTATCGAACGGCATCCGCAGAAATGGGACATATGAGTGGAATGAGGGGCTAGACTAAGGAAGAATTGCGACTGTTATACATAAAATCGGATAGTCCATTTGTATACTTGGTTGAATCGATTATAAAACGAAACATAAACTAAAATAGCCTATCATCATTTATGATAAAATGTGAGGTATGTTTCATACGGAACATAAACTCAACAGATATAACACGCAGACGCTATTAAAACGAAAGATAAATTACAAGTAGGTTGAATGGAATAAACGTGAATAAGTGACACAGCACATCGAAATACCAAAAAAGTATATGAAGAATATAAAACAATATTCCGTCAAATGCATTCGGCATGTAAACGAAACAGTCGAGTAAATACATGTAGAAAAACAATTGCTAATAAAAAGAGATAATTTATATGATCAGCCGACGTGATAAACTATATAAAAAATGTAAAAATAATAAAAATAATGTGTCACTATGGTAAGACTACAAAGCGTTAGCGTAAATTAAAAAAATCCAGATACAAAAGGATGAATTTAACACAGGAAAATTCAGACTGTCTGGAGATGATATTAGAAAAACTTGGGTAAATGTTAGGAAAAATAATAGGTAAGGAAACGTATCTTGGAGTTGAAATAATAAAAAAATATCTTTGTAAAAAGAATGGTATACATAAGGTAATAAATTTATTTAGTGAGGAATTTATGCATGACATACAAAGAATAGAGCACAAGTGCAACATACTTAAAGTGTCAAAAAAATATTACGCTAGTAGTAATATGCGTATTCCTAAAGCAACGAAGGAAAAAGTAGATGACATTATTGATAAACTAGTAGCCGAATAATCTAGTGGTAACGATAAAATAAGAATTAAAGATATTCAAATTGTGAAGAATAAAATATCAAAGAAAATAACAAACTCAATAAATAAAACTGTGGAAAGTGTAAAAATACCGCATAGACTGAAAACATCACTAATAAGACCGATATACGAAAAAGAGTAAAACATAATGAAGTCACAAACTATAGGCCAATCTCAATAAACAATGTTAGATCAAAAATAATGTAAAAGTATGTCGGATCATGCTTAGTGAAATACCGACAGGAAAATGATATTATTGATAGAAATCGATATAGGTTTTAGAAAAAAACAAATCGACATCGCAAGAATTAGGTGATTTTGCTGAAGAGATAAGGATTAAGTTGGAAATGCGAAATAAATTATAACATTTTATCACAAATATACGTTTAAAAAAATAGAATATACACCTATATAAGTACAGAAAGAGTAGGTACCCGACTACCCTGTGTGAACACATGCTAGCCTACGTGCCTGTATGTATGAGTCTTTCACTCGCTTGCTCGCTCGTTTTATAGGTTAACTCCCCATATACAACGCGCCAATAGAAGTTTAATTTCAAAACTTAACAGTGCACCGCAGTAGAAGTAACTGATGCTGACCGAAATTATATCCGCTCGTTTGGTTACTTATTACTAGAGCCCGGATTTCTCGACATTTGTCGACTGATCTTGCTACACGATAAATCAAATCTGATGACAAACGAACACGAATTCAGATATACAGACCCGGCAAGCCGAATTTTATTTTGCCGAATAATGCCGAAAATGGAATAAATGTCGAATAATGCCGAATAATGACGAAAATAAGCATTTTTCTAAGTTTATAAATTTTTTTAACTTTTTTTTTTTGGAAACTAATTAAAAATCTAAAAAAGAAAATCTAAAAAAAAAATATGAGGAAACGATAATTCCATATTTTTTATTACTCTATGTAAAATCGTCTGTCGCCATGTCTGATGCTGCGTTCTTTATGACTCGATTATCGATGGGAAGAAATCACAATAAACATTCCATCGATGTTTCTAACCACGTTTCATCATTTTAACGACACCGTTCTTCCGAATTAGGCTTTTGGGCATTCCAAGTGTTATTAAAAAACACTGGATACCAACAACTATAAAATATTTGTAATTTTTTAGTACACGGCGAGGGAGATTGCTGCAGTTCACTAAGTCCTGCAGACATCAGTGCATATGCTTATGCCCCCCCATTGTGTCTGTAGATGTAGAAAGAAGTTTAAGAATATTTTATCGGATAAACGGCGTTCGTTCACAGAAAATAATTCGGAAAGGCACATTATTGTATCTTATAATTCGACTTTGTTAAAATAATTCCCTCTACATCTACCTATATAAATACCTACTTAATATATTTTCTAAGCTTGTAATTTTATTGTTAGATAAAGTATATTTCATTAATGTACATAGTGTTATTAAAATAATCGCGTACATTGTATACATTGTAATGCTGTTTTTTTGTTTTTATTTAATTACTATTACGCAGTTCTTATAGATAAACATGAGATTTTTGATAAATCCCGAATAATGCCGAAAAAAAATTTTTTACTGCCGAAAAATCCGGGTTCTACTTATTACACTAACACAGAGCACAATTTTGTATGTGTTTTACGTATTTTTCAAGAACTGAAACATGGAGTTTTACTAAAGGAATGGTTAGAAGAATTAGGGAAACTTAAACGGGATACGAAAGAATTATTCTTAATATCCACGACGACTTTACGGATAAGACAATAAACAAAATTATTGAATGCGGTGGAACAAATCGCCGGGAGAAAATTGATTTGGGCAAGACGTATCGCAAAACAAGACGACGATATATGATGCGGTGGTGGCTGATTGATGATCGTCATACACGAGTAAATGCCACGGCTAGATCGGTGGATGATATTGTATTTTCTATTGTTATGATCCCGTTTATATTAATCTCCATGTTTTATTTTACTTATTTTAAACTTTCGATGTACCGGCCTGTTTGAAATTTTACGTTTATTTCGTCTGTCGTGCGTTTTCTGAGAATATACAAGGAGTTATTTTCATTTATGTTTACTCATCTGAATGTTTTATAAATTAACAATAATTGCAGGCAAGTGATGAGACAAAAATTCGATACTAAAATAAGAAAAAACTAATATAAGTAAATTTTAAACCGTAAAATATTTACATAATTTCGTCTTAACGTGTTTTCAAATGCAAATTAGCCAAATAAATCATATATATATATATATATATATATATATATATATATATGTATATATATGTATGTGTGTATATGTGCGTTAATGTGCATGCATGCATATGTAAACATCTATTCTAATTTCTCAGTTGTGTTTGTTTAAAATACCTTCCGGGTATACGTCAAAGCGATAGTAAAGAGGAAGTAGAAATAATTTTAAAAAGGTTATAAGGTGTTCAATGGGTTCATTGACATATGTCATCTGCGTACAAATCAACTGCGGCAGTAGACGTTCTATATGTCGCCAGTAGTAAACAGCTACCGTCGTTGAATAATGCAACTCCGTTAGCCATCTAAGCTGAAAAGAAATTTTACGAACGGACAGGATAGTAAACAAGTAATCATCAGATATAATAAATATAATAAAAATAATAATTACGATTAAATAGTAATAATAGTAGTGCACAATATTTTATTTTGCGTTATTAATTAAATGAAATAAGCGTTCATTACAGTGTTCGACTGGGAAAAAGAGATTCGATTTTTTTATAAAAGTAAAATATAGAACGTATTCTTCGAACTAAGTAACCAACAATAAAATATATTAAATAATGTTAATAAATGATTAGATGATTATTTGAAACATTTACAAATGCACGTTTTCACAACATAATAATTAGTAATCTTTTTTCGCTCGTACACTTATACCGTAGTTATTGAAAATCGTAGTTTCGACAAAATATAATTGGAGCATACTTTTATGTGCATATATATATATATATTCTTCATTCCTCAATCTTTCGATTGGTGGTCAATACCTTCAATTCCTGGTATGTTTGTACTTCCATTATTTGAGTAATGTATTTTTGTCTCGGTCTTCCTCTTGATCTTCTTCCATTTACTTGGCCTTCGATTATTGTTGTTAAATATCTGTTATTTCTTATAGTGTGTCCTATCCAGCTGCATATTCTTTCTCTTATATACTGCTTTTCGTTAATGGTCTTAAGCACATCTATATTCTTTGCTTTATCTGTCCATTTAACTTTTTTCATTTTTCGCCAACATCACATTTCGAACGCTTCTAATTGCTTTTCTCAACGATTGTTTATAACCCACGTTTTAGAACTATATATAACAGCACGCTCCAAACGTACACCTTTATATTAACCTTTTCCGTATTTCTGTATTTAAATTTTTTTACGTTAGCAATGATTTCTTTTTCATAAGTGCGGTTTTCCGCGACTGCGATATTCTTGATATTATTTCTCGATCGCTTCTTCCATCTTCTGTTATTGTTGAACCGAGGTATTTGCATTTTTTTACCTGTTGTACTTCTCCTTTTTCCGAATTTATGTTTATTTTTTTACTATTTTCCATTTTACTGCATCTCATTAACGATTTTCTTCTTATTTATTGTCATGCCATAACGTTTAAGAATCAAGTTTATAAGATATGTAACGATATAATAGTATGAAATATTAATTATTTAGTTATCTAAAAAAATTACCAGTAAATATATACGCAGAGATAAATAGATAAAGTAGATTGATACACATTTATATTTATTTACCTATAAGAATTTATTTATTAATTTCATCATGCGTTACAGCGACAAATTATGCCAATTACCAGAGCATAAGAAAAATTTCTTACACACGTACAAGAACATCAAAGAAAATATTAAATACATTACAAATAGGTGTGAAACGAAATTATTGCACTTTTATATATACACACAAATAAATATAAATATATGCCTATATACATACAAATCCATTGCAGACAAATGGACACACATATACACTACGACATAAACGCAAGCATAAATATTATTATGTATGTATACATACATATATATTTTTATATCTACATATGTATATATATATATGTGCACACATACATATTTATTCTTATATATTTATGTATTATATATATATATACAAACGTATAATTTACGATATAAATATATATATATATAAGAGAAAGACGTAACCTCGCCCGGATCAGACAACAAACACAACTGGCGGACATTATAGAGCATATTGCACACGGAAATAGAATTGGGATGGACAGGTCACCCAGAGGGATGGTAACAGGTGGTTTAAGAAAATTTTGCAGTGGTGACCAATGGGCCGTAAGATGGCAGGCCGCTAATTCGATGGAAGAATGATATCGTGAAAATAGCGGTTGGATCAGAGAGGCGCAGGACAGGAACCCTTGAAGGGAATTAGGGTTAGCATACGTTCAGCAATGGACCGACATAGGTGTATCGTTATCGTTTATATATATATATATATATATATATATATATATATATATATATATAGATAGATAGATAGATAGATAGGTAGATAAATATAGATATATAGATAGATATAGATATATAGATCAGTTTGATTTTCTACAATGATTTAATACATATCTATGCGTGCGTATATGTATATATAATAGATAGATAGATGGATTATACATGGTACTCGAGTAACAAGGCTACAATTATTTTTATAGCGTATTCTTTTTCTCTACTGCAGCATACATACACACCATCAAAGCTATTATTTATTTTTCTTTGACTTTATTCAAAAAGTAAATCCAGTGTTCATTGTTTTGTTTATGGGTGCTTACGTTGACAGTTTGTTCACGAATTACGAGGTTGGCCGCATTTAAATGCACGGTCGATTTATCTATATGAACCTTCGGTTAGATGTAGTCATTTCTACAACATCACCAAAGTCTTATCCTGTGTGGTTATAATTCAATTGATTCCACATGTTCATTTGACAACAACTAGTTATGGGTCTCCCAATACGCTTTGTCCATCTATCATCCTTTTGTCTATGAGTATGTCCTGTTTTACGAATTCGTGTCTTCCTAATTCTTCTATTACATTACTTATATATATATATATATATATATATATATCTTCTTCTATTCTCGCTAGAGTTCGAGTATTAGCCATCTCTGTTATCTATGCTAGTGTTTGTGTCGCTTGTTTTAAAGTAACCCGACGCTGTGCGTGTTGTGAAATTACAAAGTTGACATTTTATGGTTTATTTTATTATATCGCTTGCAACAGTAAGGTTTGAACTTCTTTTTTTGTATTGTAACATTATATTTCAATTTTTGAACCATAGTAGACCCTACTCTACGGTTTTGGGCGTTATTTTCGCAATTGTCCCTCGTCGGGTTAATTAATATGTATAGAGGTAGATTGATAGATAAATAGATAAGTCGCATGAGGTAACAATAAAGTGTCTACGTGCGTGAAATTTAATTCATGTAGACAATGGTAAGTTTTTCTGAAAGTGATAAAACATTCTCAAGTATCCGTCCAATTTAGCAGATAAAAGATTTTCTGAGGGATGGAGAAAACCAATCGAAGAAGTCTCGAATTGGCTCGTTCAGTCTTCGTATAAACAAGTGAATTATTTTACTTTTATTATCAATTTTCGTACGGAAGGAATAATTAGAAATAATTTCAAATGATGGGCCAAATTTTCGAAATATTAATTCAACTTTATCATTAATTACAAAGTATAGGGATAGTTTCGATTTTTCCTGAAATAATTATTCGTATCGAAATGAAACAACCTTGTCGTAGATTATATTTTTAATCACTTTCGTATGTAATGAAAATAATAATAGGTAAATAAAATAAGTAGACAGCGTGAAAATGGAGTTTTACGAAGAACGCCGAGAACGCCAATTCGTGTCGGAAGAAATTAAAGAACTGCCTAAGGAAAAAACCGAAATACAAAATTACTACAAGGGTAAAACCGTATTGGTGACCGGAGCTACTGGATTTCTGGGCACGTTGATTATAGAAAAATTATTCAGGTAAATTCAACTTATAATTATCGAACGATTTCAATTTTTTATAAATCGTTTTAAAAAATCTTCTATTTTTTAGCGGGCACCTCTTTTACATAAATATAAGTTTTAAAAATTCTTATTTACTTTCAAATATTACGAATTTATCATAATTATCACTCGTATCTCGTAAATTAAGTTGTTAATTATGTTCGAGCGAAATGTTAAAATTCTGATAAAGTTTAACACGTTTACGAATTTCTATATATATGTATGTATAAATAAAATATAGGAAACACACAGCCAGAAAAATTATTAAATAAATCTGCTTAATACTTTTGAGTCCCGAGTCACATTTTGAACCTTGGTGCTAACAAACACATGTCACTCAAACTGACGAGCATGGTTGTGATAAAAGATTCAATGTTAGTCATTTCAGACTGACATTTACTTCTAACTTTGCAACATTATAGAGTTTCGTTTTGAAACTAATAACGAGGACGTTTCGTTTATGATATAAAAAAAAATGTTAGTCATATGTAACTGACACTTTTATCAAAGATTTTTTGGTTTCTAATTAACGTAAAATATGTTCGAGTACATTGAATGGTTAATATAATGGTAATGAATAATAAAAGTTTTAGACGAAAACATTATACTTAAACATATGTGTCATAATAGACAAATGAATTACTGACATTTTTTTTTTTTAGGTTTCATCCCATTAATAAAAGAAATAGAACGATTTTAAGTTAACCACAGTAGCAGTTCGAAAGTGATACTTATTAATATGGAGTAAAAATTAGAAATTAGCGTGTTATCGCATTTATACAAAAAAAAATCACAATTGGCTGTAATGGACAAGGTCAGCCACATATGACTGACACGAGCTTCAAATTGTTAAATAGTTACGATACTCGCTGAATTTTAATTTAGAGCCTTAAAAACATTTTTTAGAAAATAACCACCATCAATTTAACCCCTCACGGGGCGCATTTAGTTTTGTTACATAAAAAAGCGCAAGATTATTTTTGTACTTGGAATGTCATTTTTTTTTCTCATATTTAGTATTTCGTAATTTGCTGGATATTTTCTTCTTCTTTATCAGAATCATCATCATCCTCACCGTCGTATTCCGATGTGTCTTAATATTCTATAAACCATCTACTTATAGCGATTTCATCGTTACCACGTGATATTTTTTTTTCTATAAGCTAACAAATTGTTTTACTTTTTTTCACTGGCGCAAATCTTCGTTAATAGGAACATATCAACAATACATACACAGCCAAGAACCAATAAATGAATAAACAGCAACCGAAAACGTCGCGGCATTGATGGAGAACTTGTAAAAAAATATCTTACACTAAGTGGCGTACAATCGTCATCTCAACCAGTTTAGGTGTTCTTTTTTAGGGTAATAAATGATGAATCACGATGATTTTTTAAACAAAGGAATAAATACGATTAATTATGAAGGTAGATGAAATTTCAGAAATTTTTAATAAAAATTCGCGTAAAATTCTTTTGATGAAAACCGGTGGATTAATCCACACGTCCAGTGATGGGTTAAACAATATCGAAACATTTCTTGTATCTGTTGGCTGGCGCGTTATATATGAGGAGTTAACGCTCAAAACGAGAAAGCGAACGGGCAAGCCGAATTAACGGATGGCACATATTTACACACACACACACACACACACACATATATATATATATATAACCACGTTTTGGTGCGTTAGGCGTGTCAATGAAATAACGGAATTAATATATAGGTGTATATATATATATATATATATATATATATATATATATATATATCCCGGTTCGCATGTACCGCACTACCAACACCCGTCTTTTAAACCACGTTATAGGCGTATTCCTATATATATATATATATATATAGGTTTATATATATATATATATATATATATATATATATATATATATCCCGGTTCGCATGTACCGCACTACCAACACCCGTCTTTTAAACCACGTTATAGGCGTATTCCTATATATATATATATATATATATATATATATATATATATATATATATATATATATATATATATATATATATATATATATATGAATGTGTAAAAAACTCTGTATTGAATTTAATTAAAACGTCTTTAAGTTTCACTTCTTCCCTGCGCTCCGACGCAAATATGTTTTTTGTTTCTTTTTTTTTTTACTGCATGGGCACATCCACATTCACCCACACACATCATCATCATCAGTCTTGTTGTTAGTTGTTGAATGTTGTGAGCACATTTCCCTCTGTTCTTGATGGTTTCCATCAATTCTGATAAGAAGAGCTTCATTATACAAAAAATCACGTGAGCTGGCGGTAATGGACCATGTCAGTCACATATGACTAACAAGCGACTTAAAGTGTTAATTTACACTTTATACTGATAATGATGTCTGTTTTAAAATTAGCCTATTTCAGAAGTCGGGACACCAAACGATCGCCTACCTTCAGTACAAACGTTATAACAACAAAGAATTCAAATAATACGGCAATTACGTTAAAATTAAAATTTTTCCTTTTTTTCTTTCTTTAAGTTGAAACTAACGATGATGAAGCTGATAGCATGTGTGAAGACTTCAAAATAAAGTGACTCTGACTAATTCATTACATCACTATATCATGTGGTTTCCGACGTTTGAGCCGTTTCAAATCGTACGAGTTGTGTATGACTTCAACATTAGTGTGCTTGTCCGGTCTTTTTGCGATTTCATCATTGATATGCGCGGGTGATCGTACGAAGTATAATGCTTTCCTCGTATTTGAACGGGATCTATATTGGAAATTCCGCAAGTCCAAATAGGTGGTAACAATAGCCATATACAAAAGTCGTTTATTTTCAATAGATTTAGTTCTTTCCTATTAGCAGATACATACTTCTCATTTTTGCTATTATGTTCGAAGATTTCTGGCGGACGTGATACTTGCAATTTGGTTGCTAATTTGAGATTCAAATTTACAGGACGTTAAGGTTAAAGTTGATGGTTTTATAAATGGAATGTGACTAGAAACTAATCCACTGCGATATATATATATATATATATATATATATATATATATATATATATATATATATATATATACATAAATATATATTCTCAAGATATTAAATGAGTTTTAACATATCGGTCTATCTCCAGTTACTTTTTTTACATAAATTTAAATAGCTTCTTTAACCCGACCGCCAAGTTAATATCATTCAGAAAGACCACCCGTATAATTTCATATGTTCTTTTTAATATATATGTGTGTGTGTGTGTGTGTGCCCGTGTTTATGATGACAGTTTTAAGTTTTGAGTAATTTATTAGATGTTAGACGATGTTATAATTTCCTATAAATTTTATTTAAATACAAAATACCTTGAAAATTGTCTATGTAATTCGATAAATATCTCCTGTTAGTTGTTTTTAGGTGTCAAAATTATTTACTTCTTAATATCTGTTATATGAAATCGCGTTTACGATTCTCTAATAATATATTCGCGTGAAATAAAAAAAAAAAAAAACATTATTATTAGGCGTTGTCCCGATATGAAGAAACTGATAGTAATTCTTCGTTCGAAACGGGGCAAGACGTTACAACAAAGGGCCAAAGATCATTTTAACGATACGGTAAGTCGTACGGGAATTCCATTCGTTTCATTATTAACTGTGAAGTCCATATTTCATATAATTCGTCTGAAATTTTAAAATATTTTGTTATTTTCATTACTTTTTTTTTATATTTAATTTATTATAATTTCTAACTAGGGAGTAATACTCATTATGTTCTATTCGTTTCGTTTATATTAATACGAAACCAATTCGTCGTCCATACATTACGTATATACGATTGACTAAAATTATTACAACGTTGTGTATTGATCATATTAACCATCGTGACTATCCATATTGCAATCAAGGTGCCCCACAGTTGCCGGTGTTTTGTTCAATGCACCGAGCCCGGTGTTGACAGTTCAATACACCGTCTTAACCAAATAGAATCTTATATTAATCATAAAAATGATCGTAAGAAAAATAATAATTTAAACGTACACATATTGAACAAAATATCAGCAAAAAATATAAAACCAAAATTGTTTTCCACTTACAAAATAAATATTATAAACAAAATAGTGATTTAATTATGGGATCTACATTTATCACGCATTCTAGGTGATACTTATATGAACAAATTAGAGAACAATATTAATAATAATAATAATAATATATATTTAAAAATAATGTTAAATTGTGGAAACGATATGTTGATGTCTTAATAATATGATGATAATAATATTTTGGAAAATATTGTATCTAATCTGAATTATTATAATAAGAACGTTCAGGAAAACAATAAAATTTAAAAAATCAACATTATTAACAAAAAAATTTATATATATATATATATATATATATATATATACAGTCGAATCAGCTTATAATGGACACATCGGGCGGAAGTCATTTGTCTCTTATAACCGGTTGTCCCTTTTAAGCGAATTTTTTAAAATCTCTTATTGAAGCGAGTATATATACAATTTAGTAAACAATTAACATACTTATATTAATACTTAATATTTATATGGAAATTAAGAGAAAAATTCAGGAGGCATACATAAGGTAAAAGAACCTGACTGCCCTTTTCAGTACTATTCCATTTTTTATGTAAGTTCTGTTCATTTGTTTTTAAACGGGGGGCGGTGTTTTTGGAGACGCCCATGATTTTTGCTAACTCCCGAATAGGCATAATATTGGGAGGTTGAATTTCGATTTTGTCTGAAATAGAAATTTTTTCCTTTAATGATAAACATTTACCCGTCATTTTATTCATACAAAAAATTCACCAGAACTAAAAAAAGAAAAGAAAATTTTCGTAAGAAAAAAAAAATAAAACCTCAGACGCACTACAGTTTTTGCAGAACTAAACTAAGAACATAATAAGCTATCGGAGAGTGCATAATTAATAAACGTACAGAGCAAAAAACCGTATAGCGTCAATGAAAGAATGTCAACACAAGGACATCTCAAACAAAAGGAAGAAAAAACAAAAATGTTCACTTAAACAAAAACGAATTGTAAAAATGACTAAAACATTTTTATTCAATTTTTGTTTATGTGAATATTTTCGTTTTACGACCGGAAGTGTCATTTTATATCGGCTAGCTTATCGCCCCTCTCACTATTTATTGCCTTGAAAGTCTATTTGTCCCTAATAACCGAGGCGTTGTCCCTCTAAAGCGAACTAAAACAACCTTCATTTCATACGTTTGATTCGGGGTTTCGCTGATTGTCCCTAATAAACGGATGTCCCTCTTATCTGGAGTCCCTTATAAGCGGATTCGACTGTATATATGGAATCTTATCAAGAGAGAAAATTTAATTTTAATAGATAGCGATAAAGTAAATAAAGAAAAACATTATAACACATTATCGAAATCAATTATCAACAACAAAATAGATGATAGAAATACATTGGAAAATTTGGGAGTATAAAAACTAAATTGAAGTTAATGTGGAAAAGAATATATATAGTAGAAGCAAGCAGATAGTTCACAACAAGATTCAGTGAACAAACAAATAAATTTATATATAAATCTTCTGCTGTTAAATTATCTTGAAATGTTTTAATTATTTTCTTAAGACCGGCTCCTATCCTGAAAGCTGGTCTAAATTTCTCGTAGTTCCAATTAATAAACCCAATTCTAATCGTGGTAACACATCATATCGTCCCATATCCTTAGCCTCATGTATGCGTAAAACATATGAAAGAATATTAAAAAATAGAATTTGTTGGTGGCTTGACAATAATAAATTGTATCCTTCAGGGATGTTTGGTTTCCGTAACGACATTAGTTCCTTGAACTGTGTGTCTTATCTGGTTGCAGAAATTTTTAAGTCCTTCATATCAAATAAATATTTAGTTGCTTGCTTCTTAGATATAGATAAGGCGTTGATACCTCTAGCCATGCTTTTTTGACTCTCTCATTCCCCCTCATTCTTTTGCAAATGCCGTATGTAAATTATTCACAAATCGGGTCTTAATTTTCAAACATTCCTTCACCAACAGTACTATCACTAGACTGGTATATTTGGGCTTACCACAAGCGTCAGCCTTATTCAACATTTATATACTTACGCATCCTTGCTTATTAATGCTAACATTTTATCTTATGCGGACGACATTGTACTTTATGGAATTAATTCTAACCTAACCGAGTGTGTTCAATCAGTAAATAGTACGTTAGTTTCACTTAACATACTACTAAACAATATGGGACTTTCCTTTTCTCCTCGCAAATGTGGTTCCGTTATTTTTACTTACAAACGTATTAAGTATTCCATAATGTGTTTCATAAATATTTAGGCTTCGTATTGGTTCGTAGACTCAACTGGCGTAAGCACATTGAAGTTATCTACACAAAAGCTTTAAAATATTTCTCACATTCTTCAGAGGTGACCTTCTTATTCTATTGCTTCAGTACAAATCTTTCATACGCAGTATAATGGATTACAGTAGTTTCCTGTTTGACAATTCTCCAGCCACGTACATTTCCACATTGAAAAAAAATTCAAAACATATGTCTACGCCTATCCTTCAGAGCACTTGTCTCTACTCCAATATCAGCTATGGAAGTGAAAAATTATTTAGCTGACAGATTTTTGATAAACTCTTTTTCATCATGCACTACATTATTCCTCTCTTTTCTTTATATTTCCCAAAAATGGAGATTTACTCCTTCTCCGCGCTTCATCTATCCAATTATAGTAATCTAATAATACCCTATACTTGCTGTTATTTTCTTTTTTATTTTACTAATAACAAAGTATCCTTTCATATAGACCTAAATTATTTTAAAACAATCTTCTGATCTTCCTTCTATTGCTAACGCGTTTTTTATTTCACATATCAATAACCACTTCTCTGAATTCACACCTATCTACACAGACGGCTCTAAATCAATCGAACACGTTGGCGCAGCCTTTATTATCCCTTTCATCCGAATTGTTAAAAAGTTTACTCTCTTGCGAATTTCTTCTATCTTTACTGTAGAGGCTGCAGCTCTATCCTCCATTCTCTATTTCGCCGTTTCTAACCAATTATCTAAAAAAAAATCGTAATTTTTTCATACTCCACATGTTGTCTCTCTGGATTAAAATGTTCACATTACAACCCTCATTCCTCTCCTATAATACCGAAAATTCTCAATCATATCGCTCTTCTTCAGGATGGTGGTCTCCATCGTTTGTATACATATTAAATTTTTTAGTCTTTTTACTTACATTTATATACGAACTAATTTTTAGGTGTACGACAAAATGAAACAGTCGAATCCGAATTATTGGAAGAAAGTTGAAATCGTGTACGGCGATTGCGCGAAACCTTATTACAATATGGAACCGGACGAATGGAACCGTTTGCAAAACGAAATAAACGTGATTTTTCACTCAGCCGCAACTACCAGATTCGATGAACATATCCGGATCAGTTATAATATTAACGTAGCCGGAACTAAATATTTATTGAAACTAGCCGAAGGAGCTCGTAATTTAACAGTTAGTAGATTAAAATTAACTGTGATTAATAAATAACCCGTTCAGTTGCACTTTTGATATAAAATTATAAATTTTACTAAAGATGCTTATTACGGCTTCCTAGATGATTTGAAATAATTTTCAATGTGTGTTTGTATAAATATTTTTAAAATAATTGAGGGCATTTCTTGTCAACCGGAAAGTATACAATTTTATTAGCACCAAAATTTCTGTACCATATAGAGCATATCGTGACTGAAATGTTTAAAATTGTTTTCTTACACAAACACACACACACACATATATATATATATAAAAATCAATGCCACTTTTCGTTGTAATTTTATAACTAAAGAACGGGCTCACCTATCCAAACCAAATGTTTAGGCTTTGTTAGTAGATGGTTTATGTGAAGTTAGTACAAAATCGGTCGAGCGGTTTTTCATTTATCGCATTTTTTGTAACAAATTACATAGCGAATTTGTTTTCGACTATAAATCGCTTACGTTTAGAGATACGAAAAAATTGTTATTACCTAATTCGAGCGTCGTAAAAAACCTATTAAACCAAGTCATCGTCGAAATTAAAAAAAAAAAATCAGAGGGGTTATGGGGTGACTCATTAAAATTTCGATTTTTGTAAAATTTTCGATTAAATCGATATGGATATGATAGATATTAAAATGACGAATTCAAAACAGAAAACCGTTTTTCGTTACGATCGATAGGTCTCGCGCTACGAATTTTAGAAAATCGATGACCCGCCACCTTTGGCAAGGCATAGCGAGCGACGTAAATATTTTTAAACGATTCCGTACTATATAAGATCTATTGGATAAAGCGAAAAAAATTTCAAGCCGAACCCAAAAATTTCAACAGGTTCGATTTTTTAAAAATTTCGATTTTTTCGCAATAATTCGCGAACGATTCGAAATTTGAAAAAATTGTTTACACAAAAGTTATTTGCCATTAAAATACGCGTCTAACGATGGTATTGCAGTATTTTTATATCGAATACTCGCCGAGAAAATAGGGCTTGAAGGGTTTTCGGGTTATGAGCCCTTTTTGAGGCCCCTATGATAGATCGGTGGTTCGGATTGGGCTTAAAAGAAAGTAGACGTCGAGATCTATAATTTATGTTATGAGGTAAATGTTTTAAAAATTAACTGGTAACGAGAAATCGCGAGTTGAATATTTCATTTTCGATTTTTAAAAATTCTGCCGGCGATTTTTGGTCGGCCGATTCTAGAATGCATTTAAGTTCAATAAATCTACAAAAATTAAAAAGTATCGACATGTCATTTAAATTTCGTTATAAATTTGTTTTTTAATTTTTTGTATAATTCCTAATTCTCAATCGGTATTTGTGCTTTATTTAATTCAGCTAATAAATTAATACATTTATTGATTTATTGATTGTGGGGCGATACAAAGTTCGCCGGGTCAGCTAGTATATATATATATATATATATATATATATATATATATATATATATTCAAGGGCACTGAATAATTTATTACGGTTTTTATTATTATTATTATTATTAATTATTCTTCTTATTAAACAGTTTTCCCGATCTAGATTAGGAGAAAAGTTATCGGGGGGTTGAAGAGAAAGTGTCGAATTTCCTTATAGTTATACCCCAATTAATGATTTATATTAGTCATTTCATTGTGCATTTTTTTTTTTTAACAAATTCCCACATCAATGTATACATATTTATACAATAATAGTAGCAATAATAAAAATAATAGTAACATAACAACGACAACAATAATATTATGGAGAATAATAATAATCGTATTAGCTGTTAAAAGTGTTATCCTTAAATAAAGCTATTCTTCGCTCATAGGCGTTCGTTTATTTATCCACCGCTTATAGTCAGTCGCATTTGTCGCATATTGAGGAAAAATTTTATGCGACACCTTTCGACGATGAACAAATGACTCAACTTTTAGAAGAACTGGATAATCACACGTTAGCCTGCATGACTCCGATGTAAGAGTTTGTTATATTTATTGATTTTTATTATTATTATTATTTAAATATTATAAGTGTAACAAAATATAAAAAAAACACCGAAAATTTAAAATTGCTTTAAAAAAAACACACAATTAAACAAAATGTAAGGACTCTGGTCATGTATGTATAATAAGAAAACAATGATATATATATATATATATATATATATATATATATATATATATATATATATATATATGTATGTATGTGTTTACGTTATTAGTTCATTCTCCCTGTAATTATTAGTTTATTTTCTTTTCCCCTGGGTACACTCTGTTAAATTCTCTTTCAGTAGAACATTAATCCTCCAACGCCCAGAATTATTTTTTGTTTTTAAAATTTTTAAAACTTTAATATTTTGTTGTTCGATAGTGTATTATTGAATATTTTATTCACTTCTGTGGGGAAGATATATGACGTTGCCAGTTGCAGCCTGTATAAACATTTTGGACAATGAAGAACTACCCTCCCGTTGTCATATGAAAATTTGGTCGACACAAAAGGGAATCTCTCGCATTTTTTAATAAATTCCTAATTCCTAAAAGTAAGAAATACAGTCGTGATCATAAGTGATTTCCAACTTTGTCCGTGACACCAGATAACAAACTAGGCTTATGTGTACTCTATTGTGTACATGTTCAAGAGGGTAAATTAATATTATATATTTTATGTATTAATAATTAACTTGAATATGTAAATGTCGAAAATATGAGTAGGCGGAATTCTACGAATTTAAAGCGTCAAAATTCAAGAATAAATTTTAAAAGGTGCGCTAACTCTTTATAGTTGGTTTCAAACACCCGACTGTCGAGTTAACAGTCGAGCACTTTCGCAACTACGTCACTGCGACATAACATGTTAAATTGGGAATACATAAATCGTCTTAACCCCTATTTCGTATACAGAATTTAACCGTGTACAAAGTATATATGTATGTTTGTATGTATGTATTCTTCTTCAAGGATAATAATTTTTAATATAAATAGACGCTTTTACGTATTTTACACGGAATTGATTTGATTATTATTTCTGTCAGTATTTTAGACGGCAGATTCAATACGTACGTGATGACTAAAGCTATGGCCGAAAACGTGATGAAAACGTACGTCAATAAATTACCTCTCGCCATATTCAGGCCTGCTATAGGTAAGAACTTTGAAAAAAAAAAAAAAAAGATTAATTAACGAATTTTTACAAACATGCCTATAATTAATTCTGTAAATATAACGAGCTGTATATGTTCTTTTACATGTGAATTTAATTTTACTGTATACGTGGCATATTTGATTATATTTAAACTATTTTAGTTTACGAAAATTGTCAATTCTGCAATAATAAAATAGCCGAATTAATTTTCACGACGCATATATATTTATTCGCGGATTACAATTTTTGAAAAAAACAAGTTTTGAATATTTACGAATTTTTCAAAACCCGATTTCTTGAAAATGTAAAACACATCCAAAAGCACGGTTTCAAAATGTTGTATCGTCGTCGTAATTTTGAATAAAAAAATTTGTTAAACACCCAATTCGAGAATCGCCGTTTGAAACGGATGAAATTATATCATTCGGTCAAGTTTTAAGTTTCTGTCCGATTCGCATGGATTGCTTAGAACATCACGTTCAGATTGAGTATCCATTTCAGCGCTAGCGGTGACGCTTAAGTTTTAAGTAGGGACTTATGTAGAATACGTGTTGCTCCATTGGACACAGTTTTTTCGTACCACTCGTCTTACACGTTGATCAAGCTGGTTTTAAAGGTGTATATACTCCGCCGTAATAATAACAATAATACTCATTTAAGCGTGGACTCGAGATAGTATTAAATCTAATACCCCAAAAGGGTGTTAAAAAAATGTTTAACATTTAACGAATTACGTAAAATCGATTTTTTTTTTTTTTTGGAAATAACCAAATTTTTCACGAATTTGCTCTATGAAACAAAATTTCTACACCCTCGAAGAAGATATTTTCTATACGTTTTTCATCGAAACCGTCGTTTCCAAATTATTGTCATAATATTTATTTTACATATCACTTTCGTCAGTTGTAGCGACTATGGAAGAACCGCTAGTAAGCTGGACAAACAGCGTAGCCGGAGCTACCGGTGTTTTCGCGGGCACTGCTGCCGGATTCCTTCGCACGCTGTATTGCGATCCGATGAAGAAAGCCGAACTAATTCCTGCCGACCGGGTTATTAACGCTTTATTGGCCGTTCCTTTGCACATACAAGAACAAGACGTCAATAACAACGAACGGCAGTCCTATATTCCTTCCGTGTAAATGTTTAAATGTAGATAAAAAATTATCAATGTCCGAATATAAACGATACTTTAATAACTATATTTCTGAATTGTAAAAACAAGTGTCAGCGTTGTTCAAGTTGAACGAGAAGATGTTCCACTTTTTGTATACAATTATTAACATCGGGTGGTCGTCGGCATATCTATATCTGAACTGGAGGAACGGGAACAGCAGTGTTCATTCCATCTCTCAATATTAGTAACGTGTATAAATTACATTTACCGTTGAATTAGGAGCTTTATTAAATCTTTGTGAGAATTGACTTATTATTACCTACTCGAAAAGTAAGAAATTGCGGATTCATTAACGAAGTCGTCTAACGGTCTAATCACTGTGTCCAGAATTTTTAAGAACTGATGTATACCGAAAGCATTAATCTGTGGTCAAATACTCTCGACTGCAACCGTTTCTATGTAAACTTCGGTGGTTCTATTTCTTTTAGAAGATTAATCGAAAAGGAACTCTACTCATAAGTTGATTGAGCACCGCTGTTATCTATTCGGTTTTTTTCCAAATGCAACTTGAAGTAAGCCCACTATGAGCAGGCAATCAGCATTCCAATCGTGTTTTCTTCGAGTGTTCCGCTTCGGCGCCATCACGTCTTAGCTCTTTACCTTATCTTGTTCACTACATCGTATAATGTATAGTCCTTTTACATCTGGATAATTTACAACTATTCCTTCGCACTATGACATTTCTAGAGAAATTTGCCGTCTACGATTAAAATATAAAAACATTCGGTAATAAAGGCGTACTCATTTCAAAAATATATTATATATAAATTAATTTTCAAAATTGTTGCATAAAAATTTCCGAAATAGCAACAAAGTAGTGCAAAAATGTTTTTATTAAGTCTATAATTCTTTCACAATGTCGTGGTGGCGTAGTTGCTAGAGTGCTCGACTGTCAACTCGATGATCTGGGTTCGAAATCAACACGCGACATAGAAAGTTTTCATCATTATTTAATTCTTAATTATCACAGAGAAAGCAGTGGCACCTCACTCGTATAATATCATATGAGCGCGCATCTGCGTCGTATATAAATAGTGCCTTGAATGCTAGTTCATTTTGTGCGTAAAAATAAAAACGTACAATGACTAATCACGACGTTCAGGAACGAACAATACGACACGATGATATATTGGTCAATGTTTAAAAATTTTGTTTTCCTTGATCAATATTGGTCAACGTTCAAAAATTAATTGACTTTATTTTCGTTGATCATTGATAATGCCCGAGAAGCTACAAAACGAACTGCTTCCTAGAACATAATTATCTAAACTTCTTCGAATGTGCTTTCTTATTTTCACCTCAGCTATTAGAATCACCTGTACTTGTAATATTCGGTTTATTTCACCTTTTCACCATTGTATGGGATTTCGTATATAAATGTTTTCAATCGACTTATTGCACTTTGATCTCGATTATTATTTTAATTTAATTTCTCTTACCTTAAATCGATGGGTATTAACGTAAATTTTAAAATATTTCCCTAACCGATTACATTTATTGTTTCCCTTCTTTTTAATAAAACATAAATTACCACCGGCTAATATTTCGTTTCCACGCGATTAATTTGTACACTGTTTCACTTCGTACGATAGGGGTCATTCAGTGCATTTGATTTCCATTCGCACAATCAATTTTTTCTTTTTTCGCCCCTTATATCTCCATGTATCATTTAATTATACTCTAGAAAATTTGTTCGATCAACAATTTATTCAACGTTGGTTTTCCTAATAGACTGATTTGTATGATTACTGTTTCTATCGTTTTATATTAATCGATCGCTAGTGAAACCAGTAGACAGAGTACAAGTCGAGGGTAAGCGACTGATAGGTAGGAGAAAAACAAGACGGGTAGATACCGTCACTGTCGATATCAGCTATCTAGTATTTTAACCGTTCTGACTGAAAGTCAATCTCGCCCCAGCTGGAAGACGCTGATCTAAAAAAAGGAGTGGTTATATATATACTTTTAGTTTAATCATATACTTCTTCACATTACACCATAAGCATAATCTGGCTAACTTTGAAACAGGCGATTATTAGTTTAGTATCCAATCGATAGAGCGCGAAAGATAATGCGTGGAAAAGTGTAGTGGAATGTAGCCACACTTCGTGGTCACTGTATGTTATATATCTTAGAGAAAATTATAAGTTGGTCATTAAATTTATTTTAAAACGGTCGAAGATGCCGAAGATTATGTCGATCATTTTATGTTGGCAACTTTTGTCCTAGTCAGTTTTATTTATCATTTTACATTTATTTTTTTATTTTTTTATTTTATTTATTTTTTAATATTATTTAAATCTCCATATACCGTTTGTAACTACCAGGGTTATTACAGCATAAGGAGACGTGTGTCTAGTTTATATGTATGCTAGGAGTCCGCTTTCTCTTGCAAAAGCCAGAATACTACCTATTAATTGAGGGTTGTTTGAGAGTATTTTGTTTATCGGGCCCTGTATTTTGTGTTTTAGCCTGTGTGGTGTGAGTGTTTGGCAGTTATAGATTAAGTTTGTAACTGTTGGTTCTGTTAAATGTCCGCATAGGGGGCAGTTTGTTGATGGAGGGCTTTTGGTATAAAGATAATTGTGTGATATAGCTGTATGATCCACACGTAGACGGTTTAAGGTACCATATTCTTTTCTGCTTGTGCCATCTGGAGGCCACCAAGGTTCCATGGTTGATTTTATGCTCCTAAGGAAGGTTGTTTGTGAGGTCCAGTCGGTGGTCCATTCCTGTTTACTGTTATTCATGAGTACGTGTACTAATGTTGATGAAGGTGGTGAGTGTTCTGGTACTGGTGAAAGTACCATATACCGAGCTTCAAGATCTACTTTATCACTACCGTGCATCCCAATGTGACTTGGGATCCACAGAAAGCAGATTTCCCTTCCTTCCTTCCTTATGTAGTGTGTGTAGATTGTGTTGGATTTCTAATATTATGGTATTTTTATTGTCTTGACGGCATATTAGTTGTAGCGAGGAGAGGGAGTCTGTCATAACCAATGCTTTTCGACGTGAAAGTACAGCTGATCTGATGTATTGAATACAGTACATAATTCCATACAACTCTGCATCCACAGAAGTGCTGCCATCGCTCAGTCGGATTGAGTGCAGTATATTATCAATTTGGTAAGAGCAAGCTGCTGGTGAATTCTCGCCGCCTGCTGTAGATTTTGCTCCGTCTGTGTATGCGTGTGTGTAGTCATTGTATTTTTGAAGAGTACTTAATACCATTTCTTTTATATTTGTAGGGTGTGTAGATTTATTTTGCTGTGTGAGAGATAAATCTATTTTTGTTTCGGAAGGATCCCAAGGAGGTATCATTATATTGTAATTCAACGTTGATTTTGGAATGAAGCTTAATGTTGATAGTATGTTAAGTAGGTTTGATATAGGGTCATTTGCAAAATGGGGGTTAGGGGATGTACGTTCTTTGGTATGTGAAAATGTTTTATTGTAGCTAAGCAGACGGCTTAAATAGAGATAAGTATGGTATTTTCTGTAGTATATAAGTGGAAAAGATCCTGCTAATTCACAGAAGCTCTTTGATGGTGATGAAGGATGTACCGCAAGGATAGATCGAAGTCCAGCATGGTGTACTGTATCTAATGTTCTTAATATAGATTTACTGGCTGTTGAGTATACCTGACACCCAGAGTTGATTCGTGATAGGATTATAGATTTATAGATAATTAAGAGGATTCGGGTTTTTATTTAAATTTATATCTTTCGATCGTTTTTTATATTTTCCTTTAAATTATCGATTGTTCACTCTGTTGTAGTAACAAATAATAATAATAACACCGTATAATCTTCTCATTGACACTATAATTTGTCCTAATATTGATTCGTCACTGTCCGTATAGTTTTACCAGCACCGTGTACGTAATGCGTCTACTTTATACGTCTTCTACCAAATTCGCCAATTATTAAATTAAATTAACCGGCTGTTTTATTTTTAAAATTCCCCGGATACAGTTACTACTTTGTTCACGTAAGTTTTCAGTTTAACGTCATCTAGCAGTATTTGTTTTATATATTTCCGTCTCTGTCTTCTTTTTGGTCTCTTCTTGTCTCTTGATAATTTTATTATCTGTATTACATATTCGTTATATCCTTAAAATATGTCCGATCTATTTACACGATATTTTTTTTTTTTTTAAATTTCTTTACTTATTATTTTCTCCGTCCATGTTATCCTTTCCTTTCTCCTCAAGCACCATATTTCAAATGCTTAACTAGGTTACACATTTCTAACAGTAAATAATGAATATTACTCATACACACATATATATTATATGCGAATTATATTTGTTTATTCTTAGTCGGGAAACTATTCTGTTTAAAAATCGCCGAGAATATAACCCTATATATAATTACGTGGCTGTTGGTAATACGATTACATGGAGTGACGAAATTAAATTGGTTTCCGAAGCGGTGAAAACTAGGAATATGGAAAACGTTGTCATCATGTGGCGTCATCATTTGTGTTTAGAGAAAAATTATTTATTTTGGGTGTTACAATATTATATACTTCATTTAGTACCCGTTCCGGCGTTTATTTTGATGGAAAAATTTTCGAAATTACCACCGAGGTTAGTAATTTTGCGAAATTTAGTTAAATTCTCATTATTATTCATTTAAAAAAAATATATATATATATATAAATAAATCATTTAATTTGTTGTAGTTTTACACGCGCTTCAATCGTATCCGATAATATTTCAAACAAGTTAATGTTCTTTATACTTTGACCACATATTTGCATACGTGTAAACTTCTCACTCAGGTTGAGAAAAGTAGCAACGAAGCAGGATTAAGACTAAACAGATCCAAATGCAACCTGATGATTATATACAGAAAAAATATAATCCTCAAGCCACTTCGCAATAAAAGGTGAAATAATTTACCTTGTAGTCCAAATATCACAAAAAGGACAATATGGAAAAGAAATAAAAAGAAGAATCAGAATGGCAAAGAATGCTTCGGCAAATCTAGAGAAAATATGGACATATTAGCAGATAAGCAAGCAAATGAAACTCTACCTTGTTCGGAAGCTAGTCTTCCCAGTAGCCGCATATGGGGCAGAATCATAGACTATGAATAAAACTACCCAAAGACGAATCGAAGGATTTGAGATGTCACGTTACCGCTGCGCCCTATACACACCATGGGCAGCAAAAAAGACCAACATATCTATACTAAAGGAGCTTATCGAAGAAAATGACCGTTTACTACCATCAATCCGTAGACAAATACTAAGTTTCCTTGGACACACGATCAGAAAGAAAGTCGATAAGAAAATAGATAATTCAAGGAAAGATGAATGGTAAATGAAGAAGAAAAGGTGCCCCAACCGATATAGTCAGGTCCTGGAGAAAGTTGTCGCTTGAGGAACTAATGCGGATGATCGAAAATCGGGACAGCTAGCAACAAATTACATTATGTATCACAACGCCCATACGATGGTGATGATACATAAACGTCACACAAATATAACATATATATATATATAGAAAATTAGACAAATGAACTAATATAAAAAAAACTGAATACATACTCCGTATATAAATTACAGTTTAAAAAAGTACTATGTTTATTTTAAATAAAATAACATTATATATCTGATTAAAACTAAAGTCGCCCATCAATATAGGTCAGCTACTAACAGTAATTACTATATATATATATATAAAAAAAAAAAAATTGAAATAATTCTGAAATGTGTATGGTTAATTGATCTAATAAAATAAGTACTTATATCAGTATATTACATATCATGTTTTTATTTATAAAAGCGACGCAAATAATTTATTAATAATCAACTGGACCCAGGCTATACTATTAAGTTTACCGTGTTCCGATCAGCCTATTTTATAATAAGGAAAGCTTATACAATAAATTTAATCCGCGTAAATGTAAACGTACTTTGCCGTTTTTAATTTCAAATACTGTGAAAATGTTAAATTTTACAAATTCTTTATTTGTTAAATTCAGTAGCATTAGTTTATGTAATATCAGTGTTATCATAGTTGCATCCTAACGGTACGTATTTAATATTATCACTTCAATTTTATATTACACATTTCCTTGAATGCGATGGTAATTTTTAAGTTGTTGTATTTTAACCAATATGAGATACATAGAAAATATTTGAACCTCCTTTCTTCATGCGGAATCGTTATCCCATCTTCTCTGTCACTCATAAATTAAAAAGGAAAAAAATTAAAAACATTAATGCAAGTAACTCGAAATAAATGCTACTGAGAAGGAAACGTTTTTTTATGAAAGAAGTATATAGTTATTAATATCTTTGAACTTATATTAGCCGAGAACCTTTAGGAAAAACATGTAGGTCTTCCATCCAATTTAACCGCTGTCCCACTTCAACGGCCCAACAGACGCAAGTGAAGAAGAAATAATTTTTTTAATGCTGCTAACGTGATTCAGAAAGCTCAAGCTTATAGGATCACCATTAAGAATCTGGAAATTCTCAACATAGAAAAGTTCTCTAACAATTCTGTACTCAGAAAATAATAAAAAGATCCAAAGGAATAACATTAGATGACACATTAACAATTGAAATAGGCAGGTCTTATAAAGAGATGAAATATTAGGCATAAATTTACCCCCCAATGAATATACGTGAGGGACACGTACTTATAAAGTGACTCCACTTGATATTTCAACCTAGATATATTTAGTTAAAGCCTATCGGGCATAAAATAGTTATTCACACTCTCTATGTATGTGGTATGTCTAAATATTTCACAAAATAGTAGAAGAATCGACTGTAGGAATGTAGTTGTAACACAAATTGTTTATTAGATATTTTGGGAATTTGGGAAGAAAAACACCATAAAAAATTACTATAACCGAAATAAATGATTTACTAGTAATTTTGATCTTAGAATCGTTGTAACGTGTTGAAAATTTAAATTTTTCGCACTAAAACATTTTCCAATTAATATATATTTTTAACGCCTAATCGACGTTCGGTGTTTGTAGCCATGTTAATATTTGTTCTATCTTGAAACAGAATATGGAAAGGATATGTAAGATTATATCGTTATACCATCCTCTACTCGTTCTTTATGGTAAATACGTGGAATTTTACATCGAAAAACGTCAGCGATTTAATATCGTTCACTAGTAAGGAGGATCAAATATTATTCAACAGAGATAACAATATAAATTGGACAACAGGTTTCTACAACATGACCAAGGGTGTACCAGCCTACATATTGAAAATACGATGGGATACGTTCGATGAAGAAAATCTCATTAAAGGATATTGGTGAGTATATTACATAAACGCGCGCGCATATACATATATAAAAGTTACGGTCTTATACAAATACAAAAAAAAAAAAAATAGCATTATTGTTCTTACGATTTTACCGGGAATAGTTCAGGCGATAATTTAAAGGAAATATTTAAAATAATTTAATAATCGGTAAGGAAAAAAAAATGAAATCATACAGAAAGTAATTCACGGTTAATTCGTTAATAAATATGAAATAAAATAAAATAAATAAAAAGTGTATGTCGAAAAAACGTAATTAACTATAACGTAAAAAGTACAATACTAAATAAAATAGCCAAAAAGTGATTTCTTACTGCTACAAGTGTAATACTCAGATAAAATAATACAATAAAATAGATTACAGGAAAAATCACAACCAAAACCTGTAATAAATATTAAATATTAAACAATAATTAATAATCGACGAAAGCTGGTCTTACGCGATAATTGAACGTTGAAATTATTACAAATAAATAAATAAATAATAAATCGGTATTTAACTTTGCAGCGTCAGGTTTATCGACGGATTTATAACATGGACGTTCAAAGGATTATTCATTTGGTTACTAGCTAAGCTGGCTTTCAATTTGATGGACTACATACATATTATGATGACAAATTTAACGGCTTAAAATAATAATAATAAATATAACATTTCGTCTAATGGAAAATGTCCGTTAATAATGATGTGTATATTTTACGATAATTTTTTTTTTAATAATTTATAAAATTTCAATTTTCTTCATAATTGTACTGATATATATATTTAATAACAGAATGTGCAAGTGTAAATTATAACCCTGAGCTTTTATTATTGCATAAATACATATATATAATATATATATATATATATATATATATATATATATATATATATATATATATATATGTATGTATACTACATACATATCAATCACATACAATATATATATATATAAACTTTTTTTTGGGCTTCCACAATGGGCTAACTTATGCTACATACTCTGTAGAGGAATTATATACATATATTTGGAAATATAAGTAAAAAATAATCATGAAAATGGTATATATGACAAGGGGACACATTAAAGAGCTATATTACTATCGACAATAAAATAGCACATTAGAAAGAGAGTTAGGATATTATTTATGGAAAGTAAGTAGGATATATTAATAGGGAGTGATTATATATATATGTATATATATATATATATATATATATATATATATATATATATATATATATATATACAGATTAAAATTCATCATAAAGAAGTTAACCGGGATGCTCGATTACGAGATATAGTTAAAAAACGCATATCTACTTTCTTTGGCCATATCATGCGACTGAACAATCTAGAAAAAACTTATAATATTAGGTATGGTTGAAGATCACAGGCGAAGAGAGAGACCACCAACGCGATGATCATATTTATAAATTATCAATAATGAGTATATTTCTCCATGCATACATTATAATACTTGCGCATAGGTATATGTGTATATAATGGATAATTCCCACATTTTTGCATTTACTAAATTATAGTTTAAGTATTACCTTGTATAAGAAGTTATAATTGCATATATGTATACTTTTGATGACTGGGGGTGAAACTGGCGTACAGCCCCATAAATGTGAATGTAAAAGTGGTTACTATATTATTATATACTATAGAGTATTGTAAAGGGGAGCAGTGCACTGATTAAGCCTAAACTGGCCGTACAGTGTATTGCACCTGGGCGAACCCGTTTCATAGTCCAACCTCCCAGATCAACCACCTACTATCGACTGTCACGGCTGTCATTGCTATCAAAGTACCAATTATAAGGCAATAAACAACAATGAGACCTTTCCAGGGTAAATTTTTTGTTTGATTTTTTCAGGATTGTGTTGTGTACCTGTTGTGACCGATCTGATGAACTCGATAAAAACGGTATATATATATATATATATATATATATATATATATATATATATATATATATATATGGGTGTGTGTATATGTGTATCTCTAGAGTACACAAAAAAATTAGCGTCGTATTTTCCATGTTCTTTTACAAAGGATAAAAATGCATGTGTCTCTATAGTACACAAAAAAATTAGTGTTGTATTTCCGATTTTTATTAATAACTTTCATGGATCCCACATATATTCTTAATATTAATAAGCTTGTTAGAGAAAAGAGTAAATTGTTGATAGTATATATAAAATCCCATCGTGCCAGATTGTATCAAAAGCTTTCTCAATGTCTAGTACTACTAATCCAATGTGTTTACTTTTATTAAAATTATCAGTAACTTTATCACTATAACAATAACAATAACAATTTATTTCAACAATTTCATTTTTACAGTAACAACTACAACTAATCTCATTAAGCTGTACCTTAGTAATAACCTTAGCAAATGAAGAGTATAAAACAATTTGAATTTAAATTAAAATTTAATTTTTATAATAAATATATGAAATATATTACGTATGAAAAACTATAATAAAAAATCTACACAAACGAACGAAACGCTATAATTAACCTTAAATTAGTCGTAATAATAATTTAAATCACGTAATTGATTTTTAAATTAAATTAAATTACATAATTATAAAAAATCTGTGCGTAAGTCTACAATGTTTATATTTAGTGTAACGCTTATGTAGATGCAGATGCGACATATCATAATTGCATAAGCTCATTATTGTGCTTTTAATTAGCTCATTATCGTGATTATCACACTTTTTTGCGATAATATATGCGTAATATATGGAAGTTTTAATTGATTATGTAAGTGTGGTATTTTGTCATATCGTGTAGCATTCAGTGAAATTCTGACGCAATAATTTTGCATTATCTGTAATTTGTAATTTGTATAAGTATTATCAGATACATTAGACCACACAGGACATGCATATGTCAATCTTCGTCGGATTATGGTAGTATAGATTAGATTTTTATTTGATGTACTAAGACCGGACCTTTCATTAAATATGGGGTACGGAATGTGGATAGCTTTATGAGCTCTAACAAAAGCATACTTAACTTGGTTATTAAACGTTAAACGACTATCCATTATCACTCCTAAATACTTAACCTCTTTAACAAATTAAATTTGCTTGGATTTCACCACAATGTCAGACAAGGGTGGTGGTCTTTTTCTTGAGAATAAGATGACCTCTATTTTTTCAGCATTAAGGTTTAGTTTCCACCTCTGGTAATATTTAGAAATTGAGTTTCAGAGGTTTTGCCTTCTAGTAGTAATCATCTAGCTGGAATACAAGAATGCTCACGCCATGGCTAGTTGGACAATTAAACAAGCCAAGCGGAAATCATAGCAAGAATTCATGTCCAAGATCGTCCCATGGATCGGTCTATGTCGATTTTACGTAAATGTTGTATTGTTCGTGTTCTTGTTACTCGGTCGGTAATTGTTACTCGGTCGGTAATCTAAACGTGATATATAAGTGTGTATATGTATATACGTATATACTCTTCCTATTACGCTCGCGATCTTTGAACTCTCGATTCGTAAACATCCTCTTCGGTGCGTGCACGCTTCATCTGCGGGGCGCGCACGTTGCGCGCTACCTTCTTAACATTTTAACATTCGTTCGTTCGGAGTATTTATCTAGTGATAAACATGCCTCTGCAACGTTCGCCTCCTTCCACGCCTAAACCATCGCTCGAATCGGCAGCTTGGGTTTTATCTCAACAAAACCACCACACATCAGTAGTTAGCAATCGTTCTCCGCTTATCAGTAATACACCGTCAATCGGTGAGTTCGTTCCGATATCTTTATGTAATAACAATAGTAGTAGTAATAATACACCGATAATCGATGTGTTCGTTCCGATACCACTATGTAATAACAATAATAGTAGTAATAATAATAAAAATTCCACTGACACACAATTAATGTCTACCGTACATTATGGCCAACACGTTTATCCTCCTATTTTATCTCCCTCTCACTTCGCTACTTCTGATGATAATATAGAAAATAATCCTACACACAAAAATGATCATAGCTGGCAAGTTGTAAATAATAGAAAAAGAGCTAGACCTTTTATGCAAAGTATTTCAACTGACAGTTCTGACCTTAATACAAGTAAAAAAAGCAATAATAGATTTGCTGCACTGGCTGTTGAAGATCAGATGGAGCAAAATGAAAATACAGAACAAGTAACAAGGAAGGAACCCAAACCGCCACAGATAACAATATATGGTGTTAATGATTATAATAAAATGATTAATGACCTCACAAATATTATCCCATCCAATACTATTCACTGTAAGTGTTTAGGTGACAAAAGAGTGCAAGTCAAAGTTGACGATGTTGACAATTATCGTGCTCTTGTAAAATATTTAAACAAGGAAGGTATTGAGCATCATACTTACCAGCTAAAAACAGAAAAATGTTTTCGAATTGTAATTAGACATTTACACTACTCAGTTAGCAAGGAAGACATTAAATTGGCACTTGAAGAACATGGTCATAAAGTAAAACATGTTACAAATGTTAAACATAGGGTTAGTAAACAACCACTACCCCTTTTTTTCATTGACTTGGAGCCGAACATAAATAATCCTGATGTTTATAAGTTAGATACACTTTTATTTTCCAAAATAAAAGTGGAAGCTCCACATAAAAAAGATACTATCCCTCAATGTTTTCGATGTCAAAAACATGGCCACACTAAGTCTTACTGTAACCGTGCATTTGTTTGCGTTAAGTGTGGTGAAAACCATAATTCCCTAAACTGTAATAAAAAGTCTAATGAAACACCAAAATGCGCTAATTGTGAAGGAAATCACCCTTCCAGTTATAAAGGTTGTGCTGTATATAAAAAATTGCAAGCTATGAGGGTAGCTACTAAAACTGGGAAGAAATACAATGAGAGAAGTGCAATAGTTCAACCATCAACTAGTTCTGCTGCAGATATCCAACAACCATCTATTCTTGATATACCACAGGAGCATTTGCAGAGTCGTTCTTACTCTCAAGTACTTAAAAACCAGCATCAATCATGTCAAAGCAACTCTCATAACAATGAGAATGTCAACATTGCTATAACACTTCAGACATTTTTAGCTGAAATAAAAACATTATTTAAAGATATGATGCAGCAGCAAAGTCAGCTTTTAAGTAATCTCATGAACACTATCATGACAGCTTTACTTAACAAGAAATGAGCTACTTGAAAGTTGTAACTTGGAATGCTAATGGTGTATTTAACCATAGACAAGAACTACAAATGTATCTAATACAAAATAATATTGACATACTCCTGTTATCTGAAACACATCTTGTGAGTACACGTCATGTCACATTTGTTGGTTATGACTCATACTACACCAATCATCCTGATGGTACAGCGCATGGAGGCACAGGAGTTGTCATAAAAAGTGATATAAAACATCATGAATTAGGAAAATATAATCAAAATTACCTACAGGCAACTAGTGTAGCAATAAATTGTACCTTAAACAGAACCATTGTTGTGTCCGCAGTTTATTGTCCACCGAAACATCGTATAAAGCAAGAACAATTTAGTGCTTTTTTAAAAACACTGGAGCCTACCTATATAATAGGCGGTGACTTTAATGCCAAAAATATTTATTGGGGATCTAGGCTTACTTTGCCAAGAGGTAAGCAGTTGAAATTAGCAATTGATGATAATAAAAGTACTGTTATATCACCTGGTACTCCTACCTATTGGCCAACTGATCCATTGAAAATACCAGATTTGTTAGACTTTTTTATAACTAGAGGGCTACCAGAAAATTTCATCGATGTTATATCAAGCAATGATCTATCGTCAGATCACTCGCCAGTGATATTGACATTAGGCAGAAATATCATTAGAAAACTATGTAAACCAAAGATCTTTACAAAATATACAAACTGGGATACTTTTCGTAACCAACTAGAAGAAAAAATTAATTTAAAAATATCATTAAAAAGTAAGGAACAGATTGAAGCTTCTATTGAATACTTCAATAATCTTATGCAGCAGGCTGCTTGGTTAGCTACACCAAACAAATTTAAAAGTGAATACAAACCATCTGTTTACTATCCTGCAGAAATAAAGCAAGAAGTAAATCTCAAGAGACAATTAAGGAAAAAGTGGCAAAGATATAGATTTCCTTCTGATAAAGCAGCACTGAATTATCAGACAAAAAAAGTAAAAAAATTATTACAAAACTTAAAAAATAAATCATTTAAGGAATATCTATCTAATCTATCGCCACTGAAGCAAAGTGACTACTCTCTTTGGCAAGCTGTACGAACCTTGAGAAAACCTAAAGAAGCAGCACATCCAATTAGGAAATCTAACGGTAACTGGGCTCGTACAGACCTTGACAAAGCAGAGGAATTTGGCAAACATTTAGCAAATACCTTCAAACCTAATGCAGGCATTTTGAATACTCTCCCTATGTCAAGCAATTTTGATACATCGAAACCAATAAGGCCAACTTCTCCGGCAGAAATTAAAAAAATAATTAATCTAATGAATCCTCATAAATCTCCAGGCTATGATCTAATCTCAGCCAAAATCCTGAAAGAACTGCCGAAGAAAGGCTTAGTTTTATTAACATATATTATTAATGCTATAATTCGGCTTGAATACATTCCCATTCAACTAAAATTTTCCCAAATTATAATTGTGAAAAAACCATCAAAGTCACCAAGTGAACTGACATCATATAGACCAATCTCGTTGTTACCAATACTCTCGAAGCTGTTTGAAAAAATCATGGTCAAACGTTTAATGCCTATAGTGGAAGACAAAAAAATTATCCCTGAACATCAATTCGGTTTTAGAGCTAAACACGGTACCATCGAACAAGTACATCGCATTACTGATATGATAGAAACATCTTTGGAACAGAAAAAAGTTTGCGACACTGTATTCATGGACATTAGTCAAGCATTTGATAGAGTTTGGCATGAGGGCTTATTGCATAAAATCAAATGTCAATTTCCTCTTCAAGTATTCAGAATCCTTGAATCATATCTCAGTGAAAGATTCTTTTCTGTAAAATATGGCAGTGAAGAATCGCAAATATATTCAATAGAAGCAGGAGTGCCTCAGGGTAGTGTGCTGGGGCCGCTGTTGTACCTCATATACACGGCTGATGCTCCCACTCTGCCTGATGTTGAAATTGCTACTTTTGCAGATGACACGGCTATTTTGTGTTCAGACGAGTGTCCAATAAAGGCAAATATGCGTCTACAACTAGCGATTGACAAATTATCGGACTGGTTTATGACATGGCGTATCAAAGTAAATGAAAACAAATCGGTACACACAACTTTTACTAATCGGAGATTAAACGATAGCAATGTAATGATGAATGGAAATATTATCCCATTAAAAGACGAAGTCAAGTATTTGGGAATATACTTGGATAAACGGTTAACGTGGAAGAAACATATCGTAACGAAGCGTACCGAAATACGCATTAAAATTAATCAGATGTACTGGCTTTTAGGGAGAAAGTCAGAACTAGCAGTTGAAAATAAGCTATTGCTCTACAACCAGGTCGTCAAACCTGTCTGGAAATACGGATGTCAACTATGGGGCTGCTCGAAAAAGAGTAACATAGCGATTATACAAAGATTACAAAATAAATGTCTAAGAATCATTACAAATGCGCCATGGTATGTGACCAATCAAACTCTGCACACAGACCTAAAGATAAATTACGTAAAGGATGAAATCGTGCAAACAGCTAAAAATCATGCCGCAAGACTGGAGTCACATCCGAATAATATGGCAGTTGCACTGTTAGATAACTCTGCAGTAATTCGCAGATTAAAGAGAACAAAATTTATGGATCTAGTATAAAGTATACATTCCGTATACATATTGTATGAGATCCTGTCACTGGACAGGATTCTTTAACAAGCCATATGTTACTGAGATATTACATTTACTTAATAGCCTATAGAGCTAGTTGTAAATTAGCAAATATTTAAAAAAAAAAAAAAAAAAAAAAAAAAAAAGATCGTCCCATCGATATCTTCAAACATTATATGGTTGAAAATTAGGGCCCTCGAACAACCACGCTCCTTTTTAACTCCTTCAGTACTGAACACACAACAAGGTAACTTTTGTATACACTTCAACTGGAATCCATCATCCTTTATGGTGTGTTACATATTACTGCTCTCATTTCTTGTAGCTTTATGTTTTCTGAACCCAAATTTAATTTCTTCTAGATATTGCTCTATATGCGCCCTGTAGTATTATTTTTGAAGCGTGTGGATGAGGCTTATTATTTTAAGATTCTCGCACTTGTTTGCTATCAGTTTTTTCGGAGTTTGAACTATTATAGAAGTTCTATGTTCCTCCAGCTATTTGCCTGTCTCGTATATTTTGCAATCTAATTCAAATAATTGATCTTAAAAATATGATAGGAAAATAGAGAGATTAAAACAACGAAAATAAAAGATAAGGTCAGTAACGAAATTATAGATCAAGAGGATAACAAGAAATACTGGAAGGCATACATTGAATAATTATATGAAGAACGTTCTGCAACCATATGAGCCCTAAAATGGTAAATAACTAGGCCGAATACAATATAATGAGAGTGGAATTTGATGTAGGTTTGAAATATTTAAAAAACAATAAATATCCAGGTATCGATAATATACCACTTGAACTACTAAAAAATAATGGTAAAATAATGACAGATAAACTGTAACATTATCCTCTCCATTTCCAATATTCTAGTTGATTGATATTCCTATAATCGTCCTGTCTCGCTTCATCTTCTCTTCAAATATGACCGTGTTTCATTGTCGCAGTCTCTGTTCCTTAATCTAATCCTCTTTTCCTACCGTGGCCTTTAGCATTAGCTGCTGTACACGGAACATAATTAATTAATTAATTTCTCCTTCATGCCATGGCTTGTAGGCCACTTATTGTGGATGACGAAAAACAAAAATTATCTGAAATCTGAGTGTACGCCATATCATAAATATATAATATACACGTTAGTTTTTATGGTGGAGAGAAGATGTAAAAGAAAGTAATAATAAATTTTAATATTTTGCAATTATGAATATTTTGAGGAATATATTGTAATATTAGTAACATGGCGAGTTCCTTCAGACATAATTTATTGTCCCCTTCATACACATTATAATCTTTACAATATGTGTGCGTGTGCACACACACACGTATATATATATATAACCAAACACACACACATATATGTATATGAGCGTGTTCCTATTCTAAATGAATGTGATATATGAAAAATTAAGATAATTTTTTTAAATGCTTAATTATTGTAATGTAGTAAAATACTTCATAATATTCGTCGTTTTCATATGATTATTGTTAGGACTGCCCTGTTATTATATTATTACACATTTATTGCTACATTAAGAAAATAATGAAATAAAATTGACGATCTTTAAATTTGAAACAATTTCTAGTCAGAAATTAGTAATCCATTTAATATATGTATAATATTATTACCATCGGATATACTGCATCCAGGAATAGAAATGTGAATCGCAATAGCAAGGATATGATAAACCACATTGTCTCAAGATCGATACGTCGACAAGTCGTATTAATAATTAATTTAATTTAATTTGATATATTACAAAGTCCATTTCATAAGTCTCCTATTTTGAATTTTAATCTAAAATTGGTGTAGTTTCTGACTCTTTGATACCGGTTTGTATCAAAAAAGAAATTTGAGAATCAGTAAAGAACCTCCCAATGACACATTTTGTTATAGAATTATTTATATTTTTAGGAAATATGTACTTTCGTTTTTAGGTAATCAGATGTATATACATATATGTAATATATAGGCGCTATACCCGTGTATGTATGTGCATATATACATATACACACTCACACACACCCATATATATATATATATATATACCGTTTTTATCGAGTTCATCCGAACGGTCAGAACAGATACACAACACAATCCTACATTTATCAGAAAAAATCGAACAAAAAATGTAACAAAAAATTTACCCTGGAAAAGTCTCATTGTTTGTGAATCCGTTTATTGCCTTATAATTGGTACTTTGATAGTAGTGACAGCCGAGACAGTCGATAGTAGGTGGATGATCTGGGATGTTGGACTATGAAACGAGTTCGCCCATATATATAGGTATGTGTGCGTAAGTTTAGAATATAAAAAATGACCGAACTTCTCCTTAGACAAAGCATCAGTTTTATTAACAAATAACTGAGCAAAATCCATTAAAAAGTAGAAAGAAACCGGAATTTGCCGAAAAAAGGTCAAGATAAAATAATAATAATAAGAATAATAAGTAGTGCGCTGAGGTCTTGAGATAATATTAGAAATAGTTTAGTCAAGTCTAAGTTTAGTCGAGGAGTTAGTTGGTTGAAGTTAAGATCGCGCGTACGACGGATCTTTGTTAAGATCGATCGCGGAGTGAGAGTCACTCTGGCGATTCGGCTAAATCGTATTAAGGGAAAGTTCCGCATTAACGATTAAAATTTAAAATGCGCGAATTAAAATAATTAATTAAATAGTACTTATATATATATATATATACATTTAATCGTGGTCTTTACGCCAAAAACGAGATATTAAAATAAATTGGTTAGTGAAAATAAAACGCGTTATTTTATTTCGTTTCGATTTATTTAATTATCGGTCATGGGCCTCTCCCATGTGGCACCCTTTTGGACAAACGAGTTCGCCGAGTATCAGCAATAAATGTCGGTAACATGCACATATATTCCTAATTTTACACAATAGTAATCATAGCAATAATAACAATATTATAATAATAACGACAAAACTATAATAATAAAAACAAAAATAATAATAAAATAAAATAAATAAAAATAAAAATAAACAAAATTATAATAAACAATTGTATGTGACGTCGCCCGTCTATGTATATATGTATATATATCGAGAGTAGTGGTGAGTAGCGTCGCACCGGAGAAAAATATTTCTATTTAATATTCATTTGCTTTTTCGATTAACTGCTTTATTAAATAAAAATTATGTATAGTGGAGTAGTTAGTACAGAAATCTGCTTGTTCAGGAGACTGTTGATCATCTAATTTATTTACTAGACGTGCGTACAATACTTTAGTAAATATTTTGTAAAAGACCTATTGGTCTGTAGTTATTCATATCGCCTTTACTTTCTTTTTTATGTAATAATATTATTTCTGTCTCATTCCATTGTTCAGGTAATTTTTCCATAAACAATATTCTGTTGAATAAACGTGTAATTTTATTAATTTAATACATCCTTCGAAATAATTATCGATTCATTACCAATCCCATCACTTCCTAGAGTTTTATCCTTCTTCAATTGATTTATCGCGTTTTCTAATTTAATATTAAAAAATGGTGGTACACTTATTTCGTCATTCATTACGATCTTCCTAAACTCTTCTAACAATTACATTCATTGGTACTGCGTATAGATTTGTGTAATATTCCATAGCTACCATAACAATTTTCTACCTTTCATATAATGTTCTTCTTGTCCACCATTCCTGTAATTAACCTTTCCTGTGACATAAATTTCCTTATTTTCCTTATCAAGTTAAAATTTTCCAATGTCTTTATTTCTTTTGTCTACAAGACTTTTGATTTTATACCTCACTGCTTTACAAATAACACTAAATTCTAGTTTTTCTTTTGATGTTTTATTATTTATTTGTCTAAGCCGTTCACGTTTTCTAATATCCATCTTTAGGTTTTCCGGAAAGCTCCTCTTCGTTTTTGTGTTCTCTTTTATAACGGCTGATGTTGATTTCCTACTACTTTTAACCAACATATCATAATAATATTGTACATCTTATTTCTTCCATCTCATTACAGTTCACGCAATTTTTTAAACTTTTAATAAATTTCTCGGTATGTTGGCTGCCCATTATCCGTATCCTTGGTTCCTTTCTTGCTAATTTTCTTTTACCTATTCCTACTTTTAAAGTTATTGTGACTAGACTAGCATACATCACAATAAATAAGTAAAAGTAGGTAAAAACGTTCTAATCATTAGAACTCTAGGATGTTTCCACTGGCAGACATGATAAATCGGAATACTCTCATGATGGGTAGTAGGTTTAGGTAGAACCACTAGTTATATATATATATATATATAAAACCTTGTGTTTATTCCTTGTAATTGTTTTGGGATTTAAAATTCAGTGTTTACTATGTGCGAGTGTGTGCCCGTGTTAAAATAAAGTATCGATCACGGATGATCAACCACGAACAAATGGCCTAATTAAGGCATAAATGCTAATGAGTCTTAAATATTAGAGGAAGGTCTCATTTTAATTTATCTTTAATGTATTCGTATAGTTCGCTCAAAAAAAAAAACAACCGAACACATTGTATATTTATGTGATATATGGGGCAAAGGTTCTCTACGACAATCGATCGGTAACGCGCATTAAAATTTGATGCGCATCTGAGCATTGATAAATTTTTATCGAACTTTATAAATTCGTTCGCGTGTTCGTTTAGTCTAGACAAATTTTCACGTAATTTTTCTATTAACGTTTCAAATTACATTTTACACGTATATTCGAGTTGAAACATATTCTGTATACGTTCATTCCAGTTATCGACAGTCGACGAAACGAAATAAATTTTTCTTAAGGTAACGATTAAAAAAATAAAAAAATAAAAAAAAAAACAAAAAAGGAGCCAATATTACTTTTAACTTTTTAAAATGAAAAATCATAATTCGGCCATTGAGCCATTATCTAGTAAACACAAATATATATATTATATATATATATATATATATATATATATATATATATATATATATATATATGTATGTATATATATATATAAATACGTACAATTTAAAATATATATATACATACAATATAAAAAATCTGGTTTACAATTTACAAAAATTAGCGTAGTGAAAAAAAAAATTTATAAAGTAATCCGATACGAAATTAATTTTTTTAACATTATATATATATATATTTTTTATAAATTGGGTATATTTTTTAAATTTGTTTTTACGTTCACTCGATAATGGTCTATCGGCCGAAAACTTTCTCGATTTTTCATTAACAAAAAGAAAAGTTTAAACTCCTTTTTTGTTGTTTATTTATTTTTTTTAAAAGATTCCGCACTTTTAAAATTAACAATAAAACGCTTTTATTATACTACGATATTTATAATATTAATTTCGATTATCAATATAATAGGTTAGCTTTTCAATTTCTTTTTCATAGATGCCTTGTATTATATTCGCACAACCAGTTTTCAATTACCGTTATTAATTCCGAAACTGAAAGTTATAAAATGCGATAAGTTTTATTATTGACTCTAGCACCTTATCGACACTGGCTTATCCATCGCTATTAATTTGTGAAATATTGATTTTTTAGAGCAAACAAATTATTAATATAATTGTTTAATTTAAAATACAATATATATATATATATATATATGTATATGTAGTAAACTGTAGCAGCAGCTCGTCGGTACAGAAGAAGTTTAGCTGTCATCCGACGGTATAACACCAGTTAAAGATTTTTGGAAAAATTACGTTAAAATGTTAAACCTAGGGAATGGATGGAATGAACTACGGCCTGAACCTGTACTACCCACTGGGGAAACAAGGGAACGGTTAGTGTTGACGAAATCATGAAGTTTTGCAATAGGTCTTCTTAACAATGACCCACTAACAACTGAAGAAGTAATAAATTGGGTATAGTGTGATAAACAAGATGAAGATTTTGACATTTTGACCGACGATAATATTGTATCTAACGTTCAGCAGTCCGGTGAAATTGACAACGATGAAGAGTCAAAATGCAACCAATACTCAGCAATGGGTCATTCGGAAGCTGAAATAACGGCAACAAAATGCATCGATTGGACTGAAAGACAAGAGGAGGCAAACTCTATAAATTTTATACGGATCCTACTTAAAAAAAAAATAAATAAAATCGGAACACTCCCGTAAAGAAAGCTCAAGCTGCAAAGAAACAAAAAAGTTACCGATTATTTTAATATGTAAAAAATTTCGCATCGAGACTGTTTTTATAGGTAATTGTACTATATTCCACTAATATTAAATTTCTCAATAAAAATACAATACTCTAAGTGTTATCCAATTAAACATATATATTTTTTAATTTCTTTTCCTAAATGATTTATAATGTGGTATTGTAATGGAATTTCTACTTTATCCGTCTATTCGGTTATCCGTCACAGGCCCGATCCCGAGGGTAACGGATTCAACAAGTTCTATTGCATATATATATATACACAATATATATATGTTATGTATATATTACATTCAATCCACGCACTCGCGAAACAATTTTTAATATATATTTCATTGATATCTGCTCATTTTTCGACGATATTTTTTTTACACTTCTATATTTGAACTTGTAACTAACCCTGTTTTTAATCATCAAAAAGTGTGATACATACTTCAATTAAACGGCATATAATAAAAATACTTTCATATCGATGCAGCGTTATCTTCTGATGCTGTCTAGCCAGTTGCGTTTATTAAATATACATGGCGATACGGTATAAAAATACACTCGTTTTATTTTGTTCGACTTCTGTACATTTATTAAGCAAATAGTGTACACAACGAGAATGGTAGTAGAGACTTATAGACGATCTAGTTGGATGTAAAATTATTCTTCCGTATGAAGTTGCATGTGTAAAAGTACACAATAACGAACAGATCCGTAACAATTGAAGCATCCTTATCCGCTATTCCCTACACAACAACTTTTCCATCACATCTGCTAAACTTTACGCAATATACTTAGCGATGCAACATTAACGATCCAACGTAATTCCGCTACGATACGCATTCGTTTGCAGTATTAAACGCGATCAACGATGTGTACAGCCACAATCAACATCCGCTCGCGACGGAAGTTATAAAAATATTAATAGCCGCACCACATCGGAAAACAATCTTGCTGTGCGTTCCAGCCCATTCTGGGATTACTGGAAACAACCTGACAGACAAAGCAGCCAAGCAAGCAGCATTATTCTTACCTACTCCGAAGATAAACCTATGGAACAACCGATGGAATCAACTGCGTCTAATTAAATCAACCATCCGGCCGTGGCAAATTCATTCTAACCGTCAAAAAGACGATGTAGTCATCAGTCGACTTCGATTGAGACATACAAATGTTACCCACAACCATTTAATACAAAAAACAACAGTACAATCCAACATATACTCCTACACTGTACTCAAGATGCTAATTTCAGATCACCGTTGAATCTATCAACATCTCTGTTCAGTTTGCTACGCGACGATGTTCAAGTCCTAACAAATGTCATCTCATATCTTCGCCAGTTAAACACATACAACGACGTATAAACAATGTTCTCGATGTTATAAATAAATAAATATAATCTAAGTCGCCGTTTACAGCGCGTAAATTTAGTATTATTATTATTATTATTATTATTATTATAACGTACGATAAGAAATACATTAAGGTTAGTTGAGAAAATTAGGTGTAAATTTTTAATATATTTATATTATCCTCATATCAGGTGCTTACCCTAAATATATAAGTTACGATATAATGCCAAATGTAATGGATGTGTGATGTGCTTACGCTACAGAAGGAAAATAACAAATTCAGGTTTTTTCTGGATACATGTAAAACGTTAAATCGACAATCTGCTGCATAGTACCCCCGGATCAAATCGATTTTTTAGCAAATCGCTTGCACGAACAAAACCTTTAGGCTTAAGTTGCTCCATTGCCGTCAGTTTTATAAAATTCTCATTTAAATACGCTACCCTTCACCGATCAAATATTTCGACAATAAATATTTATTTAATATCCCGAACTTATTTTACTTAAGTAGTTTTGCTTGCAGTCCGTAATTCTATTTATTATTTTTTATAATTCGAATTAATATTTAATTTCATATTCGTTAAATGTTCAATGTACACGTGATGTTGCTACGTTATGTAATATTTTTATGTGATTACCGGTAATTTTGCAATATTTTCTTGTAAGTTTTTTTTTTTTATAATTTACTTGATCAACAGTATTTGACCGATGGCACTAATATTTTCTTCTAGGGAGCTAATTTCTTAGTTTTCTTTGTTTGTGTGTGTTTTACTAATAATTTATAGGTTTGAATATAGCCGAATGGATTTTTACGAAGAACACAGAGAAAGTTCGTTCGTAGCTAAAGAAATTAAGGAACCACCTGTGGGTAGAACTCGGATACAGAATTATTACAAAGACAAAACCGTCTTAGTAACCGGTGGTACCGGATTTCTAGGCACGTTGATCATCGAAAAATTATTGAGGTAATCTTAGGATTTTCCGAAATATTACACGTTATTCGAATATAACATGAAAAGTAAATACAAAAACGTCTTTAACTCGCGTGGATTATTTTTAACGATAATGAACGATTTTACAAATAGAGCTAAATTAGTCGTTATTATGGATTTAAAATATGCGCGTGTGTATTTGAAGGAAAATGGAGCAGAGACGGATTTAGAACGTGCACATTGAAGAGAGAAGGTTTTTAATAAACCGAATAAGTAAAATACGTTCATCTTGGATTGGGCGTCTACTTCGACCTGATAGATTAGTTCGAGATTATTTTGAGGTTGAAATCCAGATAAGACAAGAGCGTAAGACTAAGATATTTGAAACAGCTTCGTTACGAGACCCTGAATCACGAATCTGTGTTACATTTAAAAAACAGTCGAAGACGGTTTGGGAAATCTATTATCGTGATATAGAGATTAGTCATAGGACTGTATAAACTATGATGATGGTGACATATGTACGCATATCACGAGTAATCCAATTGCTCTCTCCGTTGCACTTAATGTTTGTGCCGCATATGCAAGTTAAAACCAATTTGAAAATACGTTATAAAATCGCATAGCGAACCGGCAATGTTGACTACAATGTCATCTGTAAACAATCTCCATTCAGTTCTGTTTTTGTCCAACATTTCCCATATTGCGTTCTTTATTGGATTTACTCCAGTTTTCTTGTCACAGTGATCACATATTTGTATCATAATTTTGGACGAGCGCAGAGTCTTTTGTCGTCACCTAGTACTCCGTAAAACATACGTTTCGGAATGCGTTCCTCATGCATTCTTATTACCTGACTAATTCACCTTAGTCTAGATTTCGCTAAATACCGCTCAGTCGAATAAGAGTTAGGCATTTTTAGCACCTACTCGTCGGATACATGATCTTTACAATTTATACGAAGGATTTGCCTCAGTAATCTGACATGGCAGATACTTCTAACTTTTTGAGTTGTTTCATGTTTATGAACCAGATCTCTCCGCCATATAACATCGTCGGCAGTATCATAGCTTTATATATGATTATTTCACTTGTAGCTATTAAGATTTTGTTCTTACTCGTCTGTAGAGTCTGCAATATGCCATAATTTTATTTCTTATTCTATGCATAATCTCTTCGTCCAGGCTACCATTATTACTAATTATATTTCCCAAGTATTTAAAGTCGTTTACTTCATTTAATTTATTTCCATCAATGTAATAATTCACATACAAACCCACATCATTATATATATATATATATATATATATATATATATATATATATATATTTTGCAACGCTACTACTAACACACCGTCTAATAATATATACCTAAATTAGTATGACGTCACATATAATTGTTATTATTAGAGTTTAATATTAAATTGTTGAAATTAAAATTTTAAAATATATATATATTGCCGACATTTACGAACTCTCCTGTCCAGATGGGATGCCACGAGCGTTAAAAAAATTAATAAAACAAAATAAAAAGTAGTTTCTATTTTTATTAGAATTTTATAAAATATAAAATTAACAGATTGCGGATTTTCGAACGCGCACGATTTTCAAATACGTTTATTAAAACTAAATTAAATTAAAACTGAACCGAACTAAATTAAAACTAACTTAATTAAATAACTTACTAACTTAATTAAACTGAAACTAAACTGAACTGAATTAATTAAACTGAATAAAAATTAGACTGAACATCTCCTTTTATACTAAAAAATATGCATATATACTCACATATACATATGCCTAATTAGAACTTTCTAGATTTTTCTGGAAAGATTCGTTTATTATTATTGTATATATTTATGTAACTTCTAGAAAAATCTTTGTACATTTACATATGTGTGAGTGTATTTTTTGATTGGTTTAACATAATTTTTTAATATCCAATCATAAACGTGATTTTACCGGCTCCACGTGGAGCATCTGATGTGTTAGTAATTATCTTATCATTTAATATAATATGATATTTGTGTGTGTGTGTTTTTATTATTAATATATCGATCAGATGATTTTCAATAACCAATCAGAATGTGTTAAATTTCTTCTCATTTTCTCATTGGAAATTAGGCATATATATACTCATACATAATATACACACAACATATATACTTATTATGTAAATTAATAGGACGAGAAAGCAACAGATTAAATCATCGTCATTATCATTATTATTTTTACTTATTCTTTAATTCCCAAAACTCATCTTATTTTATTTATTTATTTAATTTTTAAAATGTAACAACATGGTTGTTACAATATACATATATACATTGTAATTATGCTTTTGTCACGTGTTATCATAATTTTTTTATGTTTATTTTTTTCAGATGTTGTCCAGATTTGAAGAAATTAATCATTTTTCTTCGTCCAAAACGCGGAAAATCGTTGACACAAAGAGCTATCGAACATTTCAAAGATCCGGTACGGTCGCTTTCACAATAATTTTTGGTGAAATTTGCATTAATACGATGTTTAAATTTAAATAACAAAAAACCATCGCCGACAACTATATAAATATTTTTTTTATTAGAAAATCGCTCATACTAGACATTTCAAAATGGTTCAATATCATGAAGAATGAGTGAGGATATTAGGTAGTTTGCGAGGATTTAAATGAGTAAGTTTCAGTGTAGGATTTACAATAGTTCAACAAACCAACAAGAACAATTTCGAACAGATATTTGAACATTCGGAAAACAAATTCGATTTATAATTTCTTATGTAAAAAGAAAAAAAAAATGTAATAACACGTGTATAACCAACTTGTAGTTTTGTATAAATAATCGGCTACTAGTTTATTCTGGATCTGGAGTATTAAATGTATTTTTTTTTCGTGCTTGGAAATGCTTTCGAAAAATAAAGATTATTCTCAGTGACGTTCCTCTTCTATATGCACCGTATGGGAGCAATATCTTGGAGTACACCTGCATAGACAACTATCGTGGAAACCACATATCGATCACATCAAGAAATCCTGCAAAAAGAAACTAAACCTTCTTTAAAAGTTAGCTCACATTTTCTACGGGGCTGATAGGACTTCCTTACTTCAAATCTATAGTTGCATTATTCTCCCAAAATGTGAATACGGTAATTCAATCGGGAAATCATATTATATTCAAATCTTAAATGTCATCCACAACTTAGTTCTTCGTCTAGCTAGCATTTCGTATAACTCCAATCGATAATTTACTAACAGAAACATGAATGGCCATTAAACTTTTTCCACAATCATTTGCTGGCTAATTTCTTTATACAATCCATTGCGTCTGACTTCACACCATCGCACAGTGTACCACCCACATCTTCCGCAGCAAGATGCTCTGAAATAATTTAATTCCACTTTAGAAATATCTTAAAAGCCATACAGATACAAGAGCCGCGATTAATTCATCACTCTATAGCAGTAATATAGGAGTTCAATCTGATATCAAGCTTGATCTTCATATTTATAATTTGAAGAAAAGTGGAGCTTCTCTTGACAAAATGAAGCAAATTATTTTGGCGCGCACCTCTTGATCAACTGTTTTTTATACAGATGGATCCAGCTATGGTGCCCTTGTTGGCTGCTTAGTCATTCAAAAAAGAATAATCTATACGCGCTGTTCGCTTCCGCAATACCTTACTGTTCTTTCTGCCGACTTACATGCAATATACCTTACAGTCGAGGATTTTACAAGCGATTCATGCGTTACATTTTCATCAGCCGTTGTCTGTCCCGACTCGTTATTAGCATTAAAGTCTATGTACGATGTATGTAATCCTAAACAGTATAGCGAAGAACATTATCGATTCCTTAAGGAAAAGTCCACAACAAAAAGTCACATTTCTTTGGTTTCAAGCTCATATTGGACTCCATGAAAATGAACTGGCCGATAGAACAGACAAAGATGCAGCGAAAACATCGCAGTACAACCGTGAAATGTAAACATGCAGTGCCGCAAAGACGACGTGCTCATTAGCCGACTTCGATTATATCATACAAAGATGATATATTTTCGCCTCCTGCAACGGAATAATCCACCTAGGTGTGCCTTCTGCAGTGTCACCGTTATTGTTTATCATGTCCTATTTGTTTACAATATTCCTCTCAGAAATTCTTATGAACCTTCCGACCTCAACTTTTCCTCCTTGACAATATCAACAACTTCTCTAACTTAACTATTTGCCTACATAAAACAGTCCTTTACCAATCAATGTAATATCTTATTCCTCTTGTGCCTCCAGCCATTGATTGTTGCACACGGCGCATTAATCTGATAATAATAATAATAATAATAATAATAATAATAAAGTATATCTATTAGCTGATTGCTATAGTCTGCCCGTTCTGAAAATTCTCAACTTATTACCTCATACACAAAACCAACGTTAATTATCCGCAATACTGCAAATCTGATAACTATTAGTGATAGTCTGCCCGTTCTGAAAATTCTCAACTTATTACCTCATACACAAAACCAACGTTAATTATCCGCAATACTGCAAATCTGATAACTATTAGTGATGTTAAAATTAACTTCGCTATAAACGTATCAAAAGTTACCAAATAACGTTCTATATCACCTTTTTGGGGGGGGGGGTAAAATTGAAATCGGAAAAGACGTTATACATTTAACTGATGTAATTATTAATATAATATTTATTATTGTATGATAAGAGCTCGCTCACCTAATTTGCAATAATAAATATAATGAGTAGGCAATGTGTGTGGCCCCTACGCTAGCGAGTGTCGAATTAAACCTTGATCCCGAATAACTGAAAAAATTAAAATAGATCGGCATTAATAGTAAATATTATTCTCTATGTCGTATATGAACTAACCTATATAGCTGTTGTGCCGAGCGGTCTTCCTGTGAGACATACAATTATATTCATGAATATATATACAAGTAAATCTATTTATATATATATATTTGTTTCTTTAATTTATTGTTATTTTTATCTCCAGGTGAACATACGACGATCGTCGTAACCGACAAAGATACACTTGTAGTAGTAGTCCTATGAAACTAAATTTATAAAACATCTTTAACAAATTTAATTAGTAAATAAATTAAGAAACTCTCTACCATTTTACAGGTGTTTGATAAATTGAGAAAGTGTAATCCGAATTATTGGAAAATAATAGAAATAATCAATGCTGACTGCGAAAAACCTAATTGGGACATAGAGCCAGATGAATGGAACCGATTACAAAAGGAAGTGAACGTGATATTCCATTCAGCGGCCACCGTTCGATTTGATGAACATATCAGAATAAGTTATAACACCAACGTAGTCGGAACGAAATATTTATTAAAACTGGCTGAAGGAGCCAGCAATCTAACCGTCAGTATTGACTTATTTTGATTTTTTTTTAATCAACGCGTTTAGTATAGATGAGATCAATGTAACATCTGGATTTATATGTAACATTCTGGCTTGTTATGCAACATTCTGATTTTACATATAAAGCCACAATGCTACATATAAAACCAGAATGTTATATAATAAATCAAACCTGGCAATTTGTAATTAGCCAAGAGTGAGGCTATCTAATAAATTATATCGTAAAGTATATATATATATAATCACGTGTAAGTGTCCAATGATACATCCCCTCGAAAATATTACAGGATTAAATTTCTCAATTTAGTTCGTTTGAGTCTTGATGGGGTTCTATGTGTGAAAGTTCGACTACCAGCTGATTTGGGTGGTTTTTGTAACTACATCATATGTTTTTGTGCGAGTTTCCCGATATTCAACGACTGAGTCAGTTTTCAAATTCCGATATATAGATTCGTTGGACACGTAATATGGTACTCTGTAACTTAGGCGCAGTACCTTATTTTGGAAACGCTGAATAATCAGTTTGTCTGATGGCTTTGCGCAACCCCAGAATTGCGCTGCGTACGATCATACTGGACGTAGTGCAGTTTTATATATTAACAGATGATTCTGTAAGCACAGTTTGGAAATAACCTAGTATCCGATAAAGTTGTTTCATCCGGAAGTTAAGTTCTTTTCTTTTGTACATGCGACCTCCATGTCGGTGGTTGATTTAGTTAAATTCCTAGATACTTCGCTTCATTGGTCCTGGGAATCGCTTTATTGTCGGTTATTACACGTTTGCTGTGTGGTTTTCCGCTGGAGAACGTGATGTGTGATTACTTGTCTGACTTAATAGTAAGTTTCAATTGTTGCGTCTACTTATGAACCTGATCTACAATATTCTTCAATTTGGCGACGGCGATGATAGAATTTTTATTATCACAGTATCATCTACAAACGTTGCTACCTGAGCGGATTCAATATAAAGATTGCATAGCATGCGTTCCAGGAAGATATTAATCATTTATTTTTTAGCTGTGGGTGGTTCGAATATAGACGTATGGATTTGCTTGATAAGTTATTCTCTCTTGGTGGCTTCCTTCCTTACTGTATCTTATCCTTGTTATCTTTGAATGTTGGTGTTTTAATAGTATTATTTAAATTCATTAGTATTAATTGTATTCTTATTGTTGGTTTCTGTTTTGTGAGTAATTGTCCTTTTCATCTTTTTATATATGGTTCCTTTACTTTTGATTTTCCTCTCTTGTTATATTAATATTTTTTAGATCCGTTTACATCTGTTTATGATTTATTTTTTGTTCTTTCGGTGGCTAAATGGCCAGAAAAAAAATGGAAATCACGACGTCTCGAAGTTTTATTACTTTAACATACTAGTATACATACACACAAACGAATATTTACATACACACATTGACAATTAGAGACATATATATAAAATAAGTTAGAAAAAAAAACACGATCTCGCCGCGTGCGAATTCGGACGATCATAGCCGATGAATCTGGATACTGTTTTAATTTAATTCCGGATAATATTATTCGGATGCTGGTGGTAACTTTTATCTGTATACTTTGTTTAACGTATTTAGAGTTTTCGAATTATTTCATTTATAGACTATCGCAATTTGCGGCTTATTTACGTAAATACAAAATAAAAGGAACAGTTAATACTATCCCGTATCCGTATTGGCCACACCGCGCTGACTCTTAAATAAAACAAATTCACCTTTGTGCGACCATTGCATCCGGACGCCCTTAACACTCCGACAATTATTTTTTGACTGCCCACAATATTCTCTTTCCGTCCCAAAAACTTCAGTAGTAATTCATTCCAAACAGTTTTATCTGATGATCCGACTGCTGTGGAAGTAACACTTCAGTTTCTTCAAACTATAAATATGATCAATCTCATCTAACATCTCACGTTTACTTTCGGGTGCTTCTGCCCATAGTAGCAGTACATAGTTTATTATACTTTGATACGACAATATTTCAAATTTTTTCTCACTTTTATCTTTTATAAATGATATTAATTATTTTTCAAATTTACGCTAAATTTAAAACTCTAATACTTAACTTATTATATTCGTATATAGCTTTAATTTAGCGAAGCCTTCTATCTTAGATACATTGGACTCAGTGTATCATACGGCGGTAAGAATAGCGCTGGTGCACTAGCCCTATTATTAGTATGCTGTGTGGAGCAGGCGAATGGCAGTGGAATCTCTGGCGAGAATATTTAATATCAACATTTTTTTCCGTCTTCAGTGCAGTCACAGAACGTTCGGATCGTGTGGAACTAAATCAACGTACAACCATTCTGGTACTTCCTCATCAAACAATATATCAAACTCTATCGAAATGACATATCGACATTCCGAATAACATCGTTTGTTTTTTTTACAAAATATCTTTACTACCACCTGCGATTTTAGCAAACATTCTGACCGACACCAAATTAATAAAATATAACAAAAAATCTGTACAAACAGTCTCTCAAGACTATGAACAACTGTTATTAGCTTACATATCGTTTAAAACATTCTGCACTGACGCATACAACTCAAGGAAAGGAACAGCGAATATATTCATTTATCACGTCACTCATGTATTGCTTTTATTTGCACGAAATTCCCAGTGTTGGATACGTTTGTTTATCATATTCATTTGTTTTCCTTTATTTATTCATATTTTCCTCATTCCGAGGTTTTCCCATCTATCTGTATACATACATACACACATATTATGTATATTTACACACACACACGCACATATATATGTGTATATATACATATATCGTAATTGTGCAACTTATAAAATAGAGGATGTGCAGCACATAGTACACACATGTAGAAATATAACCATCTGAGAAAATTATATAATATCGATTGCCCTCTTCATCCTAATGAAATTATTCTATTAGAAAAATTTCCTATTTCTATCTCGGAATTATATAAAATTAAACATAAATATTGATAGTCACTACCGGTAGCCATAAGCTACTTTCGCAGGCTACTCTATATATTTTTTTAATGTATATATATATATATATAAATGTACTTTAAGGGGTGAATATATATATATATATATGTGTGTGTGTGTGTGTATGTGTATCTTCTTCTTTTTCAGCGGCAATTCCCCGTTAGATGTATACGTATATATATATATACATATATATATATATATATATATATATATATATATATATAAAAAATATATTAATACGGGCTACAGTTTATGTGTTACAATGGAATGTTTCAAAATTGTTTCATTGCATTCGTAAATACGAAACATTTCGTATTCATTTACAGATTCGTTCTTTTGGATTAAATAAAGGTTTTTGATTTTCTTTTAAAAAGCTGAACGAACCTAATAGTTTGTTAATTAATATTTAAACATGCAAGTAATATATTATTAAACCTAACGTGCATACTAATTAGCAACAAATTGTATAACGTTATGTAAGCTTAATGCAACTTCAAGCATCACAGTCTTCTATACATCTAAATGTACAAAAGGATTTATAGCAATCCTGTGTTTTTAACTATTAAATGTAATCCTCTGATTTTAAATATAGGTTTAATAACACACACACACACACACACACATATATATATATATATATATATATATATATATATATATATATATATATATATATATGTAATGGAATGTAATATGAACAGAACAGAACAGAACAGTTTATTGAATAATTTACACTTATGACAAACAGTAAAAAGAAAAATGTGTACCACTATAAGCTTACCACACATCTACGTAAACAGAAAAATAATTTTAATTACTTAAGCATAATGATAATTACATACTAACAGGAAAATACAAAAAAACCTGTCAAATAAAAACCAAGCACTTCTTCAAGTATTATTTTGTGAAATTACACATAATTAATAAGAATTACAAATTATATGGGTTACATTAATAAGTGAGCCTAAACATATTTAAAATGGACAAAGTATGAACTAGGTATACAAATATTTATTATAAATCTAGTTATTGCATTAAATTTAAAGCAAAATTATGCTTAAGTCGCCTATGTTTATATCTGGTATACATGAAATCAAGCTGCTTGGAATCGTAATTTCCAATCGACGCAATTAATTCATTAGTGTGTATTAAGCATTTATCACAAAAATGATTTGCTAAATAAAGTACAAAATCTCTAATATAGGTAATTCTAAGATCAGCATGCATGTCAGCAATTTTTCTGTACCTGGGTGCATCTAGAATACATCGTAGGCATCTATTTTGCAAAAGCTGCAACTTATTGTAAGTAGCAACAGAAATTGAGCTCCAAACTGGCCAGGAGTACGTAATCACCGGGCGAACAAGTGTTTTGTATAGGATTAATTTATTATTAATGTTAACTTGCGACTTGCGGTTAAACAAGGGATAGTTTTGTTAGCTTTAACTATGACTCGATTTATGTGTTCTGAGAAAGTTAACCTCTTGGCTAAAGTAACACCCAAATAGCGAACATAGTTCGACCATCGAACTGATGCAGAATTTACTTCGAGCATCGCGGGAAGTAAAGGCCTTCTACGAGTGAAAAATATGGATTCTGTTTTTTCCGGATTTATATCAATTTGCCATTTGTGAAAGTAACGTATAGTGCGATTTATGGCTATTTGCAGCTTGTTACGTATTGCAGTAGGCCTGTATGAGCTACAGAAAAGTGCTGTATCATCGGCATAAAGAGCAACCTGAACATTTGCAAAGGTGGGAAAATCGGAAAGATATAAGATAAATAAAAAGGGCCCCAATACACTTCCTTGTGGTACTCCTGCTAAACACGTCTTCATAGTGGATTTGTCATTATTAACTATTACATAAAATAATCTGCTGCTTAAATAATTCGAAATTAATTTGATTAAGTATGGGGGAAATTGGAATCGAATCATTTTGTAGATAATTCCTTTATGCCACGTCGTATCAAAAGCTTTCGCTACGTCGAATAAAATCATCCCCGTATGTTTGTTACAGTTGAAATGATGTGTAATGAATTCAGTTATTCTAGCGATCTGGTGAGTAGTTGAATAATTAAAACCAAATTATACTTTGGGAACAATCGTCTGATTATCAGAGTGACTTGTTAGCCGAGAGAGAATTATTTTTTCTGCAATTTTACTCAGATTGCTTAACAAGCTGATTGGACGAATATTACAAATTTGAGTAGCGTCCTTACCTGGCTTGGATAATGCAATGATTTTACCCACTTTCCAATTAGAAGGAAAATAACCACATTTAAACATTGCATTTATGATATTTGTAAACTCAACAATCGCTTTTTTAGGTAAATTTTTTATAGCTCTAGTTGAGACGTTATCATTTCTCACAGATGTTTTAAGCTTAATAGATTTAATGTTAGCAAAAACTTCTCTCGGTGAGGCATAATGAATATTATTGAGTGTATTAATATTTTTTAAGTAATTTTTGACAGAGGATTGAATTTTATTAACCTGATAGGAAGAGGCTAAGTTGAAATTACGCATGTGAGCTTTAAAGTATTCTGAAGCGAGCAGTTCAGCTTTATCACGATTTTTATAAACGTGGCGTTGATCATGCGTATCATAGAGAGGTGGGAGACATGTATGTCGTTTATTATATTGCTTACAAACTTTCCATAGACTGTTGTCATTAGGTGACAGTTTAGACAGAAAGTTATGAAATTGATATTTTTATATTTATTCAGCAGAAAACTAACCAGTTTATGTAGAAGGTTTAATATATATTTTAAATTTCGGTACTGAAAGTGGAAACGGTTTTTGACATAAAGCCTTCGGATATGATTTTTAAATTTAATTATCACCACGATGTACATGGGTAAACTGTTATATGGTGTGTGATTTATTATTTTTTTAGGTACAAAGTATTCAGTGGAGGTAAGAATTAATTGAGTTAAATCGTCTAAATGCTTATTAATGTCAGCGATACTATGAATGCGCATGTTTAAATTTATCCTGTTAGATATAAACTGCTTAAATCCAGACCAGTCCGCATTTTTATAATCGGGTAGAACGCATTTATTTCTTTCAACCACGCTATTAGTAACAATTGTGAATATCGGGTTAATATGCGTTTCAACACGTAATTTAGTAACGTCTGTTACTATAGTTCCTAACAAAATAGAATATATTTGAAATGATTTTATAAACTTAATATGGTTCTATCGTAAGAGCGAACTCTAATTTTGTATATTTTGTACTTATTTGTTACGTATATACGAATATTTAAAAAATTGATTAAAAATGAGAAAACTTAATACTATCGGCAGGCGTTCGTGTATGTATCTACTGCGTACAGCCAATCGCATTTACAGTACATCGAAGAGGACTTTTATCCGACAGCGTTTTCCGACGAACAGATGATTCAGCTGTTAGAACAACTAGACAGTAACACGTTAGCGTGCATGACACCCATGTAAGTGGGTATAAATAAGGATTAGTTGTTTTTATATATTTTTTTTTCCGCACAAAATTAAATTAAACGTACGGAAACTGTAATTTTGTTTTCCGGATAAAAATAGAACAATTTTCACGATTGTCATCACCGAATTTGAATAATAATAATAACAAGAATGACTTTGAGAACAATCAATATTTTATAAATTCCAGATGAACAAAACTTTACTAGCACTAGATTTAAGAAGCAGAGTTATCTGCGTTATATCGTTAACTAATTGTGGATTAACGGGAAGCGGCTTCTAAGGAATTCGAAGGAGTCTTCGCCAGCACCATGTTTCGAAGCTGTCGATTCTTCTACTGTCCGTTTTTTTGTATTGTCCACGTCTCCGCCGCATATAACATGTTAGAAAATATAAACGTTTGGACAAGCTGTATTTTCACGCTTTTCGTAATGGAGTTATCCTTCCAGATGTTGTTCAGTTTCATCATGGCACTTTTAACAATTTCGATCCGCCGTTTTATTTCGGCTTGAGAGCCACCTTTATTCTCTATAAGTGATCCTACATATACAAAGCTTCCAACAGTTTCATAGCCGGTTAATGTCCTTTTATCGTATGTTATTACGTTTGCTCGGTCAATTATCATTATTTTTGTTTTATTTTTATTTATACTTAGTCCCCGTATTCTGAGCTGATATCTTTCAATTTATTCAGGAGTTTTCCCATTTCATCCATATTCGCAGCTACTAATGTTGTATCATCTGCAAATCTAAGGTTTATTATTCTTCGTCTTCCTACCAATATTCCACCATTCCATGCTTCTAGGACTAATCGCATTATATGTTCAACGTATAGATTAAAGATGATAGGTGAAGCCTTGTCTAACTTCTTTCCGAACATTAAAGATTCAAGATTTTTCAACTCTAATACGCACAATGTTGTTATTATTTTTGAATAGTTTCTTTATAAGATGTACAATGTGCTTTGGTGCAACCATTTCGGTTAACACTGTCCAGAGTTTATTCCACTGGACATTATCAAAGGTCTTTTGGTAGTCAATAAAGCACAATATTACAGATACTTCATATTCCCGTGCTTTTTCTATTAGTAATCTTATGTTGAGAATCTGCTCCCGTGTGCTCCGACCTTTCTAAAACCTGATTGTTCTGCGGATATTTCTTTAGCCATACACGCGTATATCCTATTGTTCAGTATTCGTAGAAATATCTTACTCGCGTGTGATAAAAGGGATATCGTTCGATAATTCTCACATCTTGATCTATTTCCTTTTTTTGTATAAAGGTATGTATACTGATTGGCACCAATCTGTTGGATGACTAGAGACTGGCCATTTGAATAGGAGTATCAGAAATGGAGTGTTAATAATGTTTATTACAGGTGGATTTTCTCCGTATATTCAGTAATAATTTACGTTTCGGTAATACACACCGATTCCATTATCAGGTATGAGGTGATTTTTATCGGAACACGTGCTAATATCAATAATAAACACGAAACTTTGTGATTTTTTGTTGACAGTATACTAGACGGAAGATATAATACATACGTTACTACCAAATCCATGGCGGAAAATGTAATAAAGACATATATGGGGAAATTTCCGATTGCCATATTTAGACCATCTATTGGTAAAGAAATTTGTACAACATAATATGTATGTTTATGTATACACCCCACATACACGATCACACTCCCGCGTACATATATATATATATATATATATATATATATATATATAGATATATATATATCTATACAGTGAAACCCGTGTATAACGGACACCCGTGGGGCCACAGGAAATGTACTTTATACAGAGGTGTAATGCGCAGTACATACAGTTACGTTGTGCGTTGGATAATGGAGATATAAATAATATTTATAAGGAGAATTTTACTTGAAAATAAATTAAACATAAACCATAATACACACAATGTACTTAATTTAAAACTTATACATATTTATGTATTTATATACATAGTATGTAATATTTTTTAATTTTCTTTTTTTAAGTAATTTTTCTTTGTTTTTCAACTTGGATTTCATCATTCCCAGTTCGTGATTTACTATCAGCTCACATGTCATGGAAAACCTTCATTCGTCACATTTTCATTAATAATACTCGCGAAGTCCAGTAAGTTCCTGCAGCGCTTCTGATTAAGTTCCCAACTTGATGAAGGTATCACTTTGATGTGTTTCTTCGTCGTCTATGCAAGTTGGTTTTTTCTGCTTGAATCACATTCAAAATGTAATTTCATGGGCACTCAGTTTTAAAGTTTTAATCAATTTCTGAAGTCATAGGTTAAAGCCGACCCCGATAGAAGGAATCTCACGAGTTCAATCAATTCATTTGAGGCAGGCATTCATTGTCTTCTCCTTCTGGTGTAGTACCTGGAAAACCATCCTTCACAATGCAGTTCCTAATTGTCCTAAGGAAGATTTGTTCCCACGATGTACAAGTATGAACTGTGAATGCAGAATCGGCTAATTTTTGGTCGGACTTCAACCTTTTATTGTTCATACACACACACACTTATTATTAATTCTGCTCAGCTTTGGAAAATGTATGATCATTTTTAGTCACGAACAAGTCACACATTTTTCTACTAGAGAAGCATGGTAATCGAAATTACAGTCCGCGAACGTTGAAGAGAGTCTCCGTTAACACTTTCTACAGCTGGACCTGAAAAAAGTGTCCGTTAATTTGGGTTTCATTGTATATATATATATATATATATATATATATATATATATATATATATATATATATATATATATCACCTGGTCGACGGAATCACCCGAGATTTTTTTTTGTAAATTGTTTTTTTTTCGGAAAATATATTTAGATAAGAATCACGTATTTTAAAAACCGTTACATAAATATTTTAATCGTGTAAAATTTCGTTTCACAAATTTTCAGGATAACGACGAAAAATTTCAGTTTTGACAAATATCGGAAGGGGAGACCATCTTTAATTATTTTTTGGCAACGAATTTTTGGAATGTTTCTATGGGGTTTTTTCCTTTAAAATAATTCTATCATAGATTAAAAAATACATCTGGAAGATTCGAAATCCTGAATCGAAACTCTACACCAGATAAAAAATTTTAATTATATTTATTAACACATATGCAGTGAAAATAAATTTCTCAGCTTATAACTTTCGAACGATTAAAACAATCGAGCTGAACTTTTTAACGTACGTATCAAGAAAAATACGACGGGAAAAAAATCGAAATTTCCAAAAATTTTAGTGGCGTGCGTGTATTCTGGATCCCAAATTTCAAATTTCATAATTTCCCTACAGGCCATTTTAAAAATAAATTACAGATATGTACAAAATTTCATCCAAATCGTTAGATTCGTTTCCGCGATAACTGAGTATATACACAAGGATTGTTCTTATAATATGATTATATGTATATATGTATATATGTGTATATATATATATATATATATATATATATATATATATATATATATTATATAAAATTTGCACATTTAAGTGAAAAATTAACATAAATGTTTTTAATATAACTCAATATCCCTTATTTACGTGAAATACACTGACCAAAAGTTGATCATGAATATCATAATAATAATAAAAGCCTTTACTAGATATTTAGTGTATGACAAATTTAACAATAACTAGAACTAAAAACCCATATTCTGAGCAAAGAATTTCCTCAATCTTGACCATTCCCTGCGGTCCTGAGAAATTCTCTCGTACTGTTTATTAGATATAAATACGTCTTCTTTTATTCCTAATATCCCAAATTTTTATCCTATATATCCGCATATTTTTCATCAATCTCGCAACATGTCCAACCCCACTTTTTCTTCTGATAAACATATTTCCGATCCTACACTATCGTTGAACACTTATAATGCAATCCATTCTGACTACTCTCTATTTTTTTTCACTTCCATTTTACTTGTGGACCACGTTTATATGGCACACACAACGAATACTTTACTTTTCGATGTAATCCCAAATGAACTTTAAATATATGTTTTAGATACAAATATTTTTTCCGGTGCTACTGATATTCTTCTACATACCTCTAATTTAGTCGTACAATTCCATTCTAAATAAATTATTTCACGCGTGTATTCAATTTTTTGATCGTCTATTTCAATTTTTATCTTTTCGTTTACGTCGGTAATGATTTTTGTTTTATCTATATTCGTACATAGACCAGCTCCTTACCCCGCAGCATGTAACTCCTACATCATTTCGTTTCAACTAAATTTTTCACTCTCAGTACCGTGTCATCAGCAAAATGTAGATTATTCAGGAATTCTCCATACACATTAATGCCCCTTTGTTCCCACTCTAGTTACCTAAATATTACTTCCCGAGCGCAGATAAATAATAACGTGCTTTACCTTTTTTCTAAATATGAAAGTATTCCCTCATTTTATTTGTACGTTTGTATATATGTCCGCTATTATCTTCCGATGTATACCTGAACCCATATAATTTCGAAGCGCATTTAACATAAATTTATGTTTTTTCCAACAACTTATAGAGTAATCTACAAAAGTTAAACATACTATTGACTTTCTATCGATTTTTCAGACTTGATTTATAACAAATAAGGGAAACCTTTCATAAAACCCGTCTGTTCAACTGATAACTCTGTTCATTTATAATATTTGAATTCTTTTCGCTTTTATTTTTTAATTTTTTAAATTATAGTACTTTTGGTTTCTCTATCATATTACCTATAAAGTAGGATTATGTTGTTTTTTTGTCCTAAATATAACGAAATTTTTTATTAGATTTAAATCGTCAAATTTTACTTATTTTGTCAAAACCTGGGTGTTATGTTTGCTTTTAACTTCAACTTCAGATTCCATTATACAAGGTTCTTCTTCTGTTTCCAAATTTTCAAGCTTAAGCCGAAAATCTCTCCATTATATTATAATAAGGCGTGTTGCATATTATTCTTTTGCGATGGTATATTTTTTCAAAATTCACCCATTTATTCGATAAAGATATACATTTTTCTTTATTGATTTTACACACTTTTGTAGTACTTTCTAGTATCGACCGAACAAGATTTTTTCCTTCTATTTATTTAAATATTCCGAGTCTATTAACCAATTGACATAAAACATTAAATTTGACTTTTTCTTTAATCGTTCTAGTTTTCTGTTTTCTTAAAGCTTCTCGTTTAGTTTTTGAGCAAGATGAGCTCTGCTGTTTACGCTAGAAATTATTACGCGATTAGTAAAAACCAATCGATTTTTCTATTTTTTGCTGACGCTTCGTCTTTGTTAGCTTCCGCTACCGTCGTTGTATCTGATAACGCTGATTGGCTGTTATCTCCAAATTACGTCGGTCATTTGGATATCTTGTACCAGTCATATCCATCGCGTCAAAAACATTGCTATACAGTCTAGTACAGCTCTCGTTCACTTTACAAAAAAACTTTTCCTAGCCCTCTCGTGCGCAATATATCCCTTATCACGCGTTTATTTTGCTTCGGCTGACAATTGTCGTGTCTGTCTTCATTTGCTTAAATTTTAGTAGCTGAATTTCCATACGGTCGTATATCTTTTTTCGTTCTGTTAAATAGCGGTTTTGTAATTTATCGATCTTATCTTATCAACACGTTAAACTTACATCGTTATCTTCCGTGCGGTAAGTGAACAGCTGTGTGTCTATTATTACAACTTTCTTACGCACTCTATATAACGTAACATTTACTCGTATTATTTTATTTTAAAAATATGCCGGAAGTACTAACTTTTAAGATTGCTGCTGTAGCCAATGACAGAAGACAACACAGTGAACGGCTCCAAAGGAGAAAAACAAATACTAGAAAGAAGAAAAATGTACAACGAAACCCTGAGAATACTGATGCATCAGACTGCAACTAGATGCCTCTCGATGATGCCTCATTTGATATCACAACGCTTAGGATAGAGTTGACGGAGATCCGTAAATCACTTGACTTTGTAATAAATACGATGATATGGCCAAACAAAATATCGAGCTAACAAATGAGGTGAAAAGCTTGAGATCGCAAGTGGTTGAGTTAACAAAAGAGACTCGGAACAAAGATAATCAAATCAAAGAATTGACTACAAGCTAAAGCAATACGTGCGTCGTGACAACTTTGAATTACACGGCATATCGGAAGTAAATAGTGAAAATATTAACGAAATTGTAATTAAAGTCGGTCAGAAACTAGGGGTTAATATAAAAGAAGACGATATATCAGCGGCATATCGTTTGCCGTCCAAACGGCCACATATAAATGTATTATATCGTCAAGGTATCAAGGAGGTTAGCCACAAAGTATTGGAAAAAAGAAAACACGTTGTCATTAGTAATGCGGTGATAACTGATTTATCAGGTGACGTACCCGTGTATATTAACGAAAATTTGTCACGATATAATCGTGATTTGCTTTGGCAAGCAAAACAAAAAGCTAAAAGTCTAAATTATAAATATACACGGGTCAAAAGAGGAAAAATATTCGTGAAAAGAAACGAAGACAGCAGACTAATCAGCATTACCAGCGAAGGTGATATTAATCATCTAACACCTTCACTATTTAACCTACACTTATTTATAAATTATTTTAACTTTATGTTTAATTTAGATAACCGCTTAATTGGTACTATATCTTTTTACAACAATGTTATTATCCTTAGTAACCATTTTAATGTTAACATTAAGTTTGGTCTCAAGATATATAACATATTCATTATTAATAACTGCGATAAATGCAAAAATGAATGCGAATTTATAAGAATTTTTATTACTTTTAAAAACGTCTATATATTAAAAATTTGTACAGCCTTATATGTACGTACTGGTGTATATATGTACGTATACACGAGTATACATATGCAAATATTCAGGTTTCTGTTATGTGCATACATGTAATACGTGGACACATGTATTTCCCAATATTGTTGTGGCTTTTAATGATTCTGCGATTAGAGCTTCCAACATTTGTAGTTAATGTTATAGTGATCTCAATCTCATCATGAGTGGTATGAACTACGGTAATTTGAATGTGTTAATATTGAATATCCTTAGTTTACGAAAATATTTTGATGAGCTCTTAATTTTCTTAAAGGATAGTACAATAGACTGATCTTATTAACTGAAACATATATGATGATGAAATTACGCGTTACTGAATTCCCGGATATGTATCAAAAGCGCAATGCTGACAGAATGAAAGATCTGGTGGAGTTATATCCTATATAAGACGAAGTTTTCAGTATCAACGTAAACAACTGAAAGTACCGTGTGGGAATGTTGTTCACGTGCAGTTATACGCTTAGGAACTAACATACACTTATCATTTACTGTAATATATGGTTTTTGTAAATCCAAGTACAACGATTTTTTAGAAGATTTAGATCGTATACTAGAGATTCTAGTGATAACTTAGCAATTGTTACGGGGGATATGAATATCAACTTATTAAAAGAAACTAACAGCAGATTGCAATCTTATGTTTTCACGAGGTTTCAAAAGCCTTATAAATAAGAGAACGTTTACAACGTATGAATTGCGAATCCTGCTTAGATCATCTATTCATGCGTGGTGCGGACAACAGTCGTATAAATATAACTGCGCATAGTGATTCATTAGATATCAGTTTTTCTGATCACTGTGGTATTCTAACTACTTTGTTAGTATCCTCCAAGCAATGCCGGACATCCTGTAAGCGTGAGTATTACTTTGATAAGGACATGTTTCAAAAAATAACGTCACAGCTGGAACTCACGTGTTTATATATCAGTAAAGCATCTATAGATGAAAAAATTGAATGGTTTATTCGAAAACAGTGAGTGATGTGATAGATTTTTGTAAAAGGATTAAAAAGAGTAAAATAAATCGGAAGCGATCGGATTGGATCACAGATGAACTTATTCTATTAACTCGTGAAAAACACGAATTGTATAAACTATTAAAATCCTCTCCAATGTGCAGGGACGTAAGCCGAAGATATAAAATGGTATCAAAAAGTGTACAAAAAACTACAAGAAAAGCGAAGCAAACATACAACACTAACTTATTGAATGCCTGTGGACATAATCAAAACAGTTACTGCGCTGTTATAAAATGTGTCAGTGGTAAGGCAAATGAAAGTTCGAAAGAGGTAGAAGTGAACGACAGACTCATGAATGTACAGGGGAATGAAAGATTGATTTCTTGCTGTTTTAACGATTATTTTCATGACTCGGTCGTTACCTTAGTTGAAAATAATAATCACATGGGTGAGGCGTACACTGCGGATAGAGTATCAAGAAGCTATAATCCAAATTCCTTTGGGTTTATTGAGTTTTAGAATAATGATATAATACATTCAATTGAATCTTCGCCAAACAAGCCTTCTTGTGGGTTCGATGGAATATCTATTAACCTAGTATAAAGAATAACAAAAATTTCTTTTCTCAACCGTTAACATTTTTATTTAATGAATCCGTGTTAAAAAGGAAATTTCCTGAAATATTTAAATTAGCCATTGTTCGACCAATTTATAAAAAGGTAACAAACATGATATTTCAAATTACAGACCGATTTGTGTTCTCTCTACAATTTCTAAAATATTCGAAAAATGCGTTAAAAAGATTCTATTAAATTACTTGCTACAATTAAATTATTTTCGCGTGAATCAATTCGGGTTCTTACCTAAAAAAGGTACTGATAATGCATTATTTGAACATGTAAAGTGCATAACCGAAAATATTGAAAATGGTTATTCTGCTATTGTTGTATATTTTGACTTTTGTAAAGCCTTCGATACATTAGATCATAATATTTTATTGGAAAAGCTTTACGATTGTGGGATAAGAGGAAATATACATAATTAGTTTAAAACGTACATAGAAAACAGGCGCTATGTTACAGAGATAAATAATGTACGAAGTGAAGGTGTAGCGCAAACTTTTGGCGTTCCACAAGGGAGTGTATTAAGTCCCCCACTTGTTTTTAATATGCATGTAAATGACATGTGTAATATTACGGTTAACGGTAAGATATTTAGCTACTAAGACGATACTACATTAGTGATTACTTCCCGTTACTCGAGTATTCTTAAACAGATGGCGCAAGCTGATATGTAACTGCTGGATGGCTGAAGCGAAACCGACTAATTGTTAACGAAAAGAAAACAAAATATCTAATTTTATCAATCCCCTCATTTGTGAAATGGTATGAAACTTATGCTAAACGATAAATATGAGATAGAAAGAACGCAGGAAGTGAAATATTCAGGGATTCAATTTGACAGTAAGTTAACGTGGAATAAACATCTTCTGTACCTAGCTAAAAAAACTAAGGAACTTTAATTAGCTATGTACCAGCCTGCTCTCAGTTATGGAATAATTCATTGGGGAGGGGCGGCTAAACAACATATTAAGCCAATTCAAACGCTGCAAAATAGATTGGTAAAATTTGTTTTAACCAAAAAAATCCTTCTTCTCATGACATAATCCTAAATATTCAAGAGATATACCAATTACAATTACTTTACTATGTTTTCAAGAATAATGTTGCCCATCACGGAATACTTTACGAGATCAAATCGAGAGGGGATGGTACAAATACCGAAGTTCAATAAGTATAACTCCAGAATTCAAGCTATATATAAAGGTGCTGTAATTTATAACACGTTGCCCATGTATGTAGACTTGAAAAATTTTAAGAAACGCCGCAAGCATTTAATGAGGTACATAAAAAATAAAAAGTAAAATAGAACTTCGTTGGTTTTTAGCCGTTAGGGTTTTTCTACAAATTTATGTGTATGCATATGTTGAGTACGGCGGTGCGGTGTGTGTGTGTATGCATTTGAAAATTCCAGGGTTAGCTTAATATTATATGCATGTACACCTGTATCCTAAGTTACATTAGATTACACTTATGCTACATTTGTAACATATTTATTATTTTTGTTTTTTACTAACAATCGCATAATTATTTTATAAGTTTGTTTAATTTATTTTCCGTAATAAACACCGTATATTTAAGAAAATAATTCTATTGTTTATGCTGCTACTCGCGCGTTACATTTGCAGCATGTTATTGTAAACTGTTATATATAAGGAAGTAAAAATAAGGATTGATAAAAAAAAATTATTTATACCTATTCGATGGCTATTTATAGGCGACTAAATCATTTGTTACTTTTTTTACTCTTATCGTAGCATTATTAACCCTCGTGAATAATCGTTTAGCCGCCTTTATATCGTCGTCGTTTAATTTAACATTTAGCTTTAACCATCCACTAATTTCCTACTCGCGTTGTCATCGTTCTCTATTGGCATACCGTTAACAACGATATCATCCATTCTTGAATGTTGCTGTAGAATGTTTGAAATTTACTGTCCGTGTTTAAATTTTAATATTTATATTTTTAATCATTTTATTTACATTTCTCTAAATCAACCGTTATTGGTATCCTTTATTTTTAGTATAATCATATTTCACAATTACTAATTTACAAGTTAAAAAATTGTTATATTTTTATCGTCAACAATCAAACTTCTACTTAATTTTTGCGGTTTTATTATTACCATCTTAATAACGTATCATTCACTCTTGTGATTTTATTTGCTTATTTGCAATACTCTATATGTTTTATTTGTATTCGTAACTTGTTTTTTGTTATATTTTGTTCGTTATTGTTATTTTGCTTTTAATGTTTTCAGTATAATATTCTTGTGTATATTGTTTTATATTAAGTTTATTTCTTAAATTACAAACTCCACACACACATCCTTGATGGCTTAAGGGACTATCACATCAACCATCCTATGTCTTAAGTTATACACTTGCCGAACCGTGTAAGTGCGGAATGGGGAACCAAATAAAAGAAACTAAACCAAATAAAAGAAACTAAACAAAATAAAAAGGCTCCCCTTTACAATACTTTATAGTATATAATAATACAGTAAGCACTTGTACACATACACACTCCCAGTTATCGAAAGTATACATGCATGCACTTATAACTTGTCTAATACGTGGTAATATTTAAACTATAATTTAAGTGTACTAGATGCGTAAATGTGGGAATTATCCGTATACGATACATATATATATACACGTGTAGATATACGCAACTATTTTTTTTTATACCGTAGTAACAGCCACTATAGAAGATCCATTAACGTCATGGACGAGCAGCATAGCCGGTTTAACGGGAGTATTTCTAGGAGTTGCAGTTGGATTTCTTCGTACCCTTTACTGTGATCCGAACGCCTCAGCGGAAGTAATCCCGTGCGACAGGGTTATCAGCGCTCTATTGACGGTACCGTTACATATACAGGTTCAAGCGACTATCAAATCGAATACTTCTAATAAGTGAGTATTATTTTTAACAATACTTAAACAATAACACCTAATTTCGATGCTAATATTTCAACGTCACGATGAAGAATTTTGATCATCGATGATGTCAGAAATTGATCTGTTTTAACTCTTTCAAGCACACTGGTAAAAACGTTGTACCACATTTTTCATTACAATGGCTGCATAGTGGTACGATTTGTGGATCATCTATATATTTTTTCGTACGGAGCAGCTTGGTTCAAAATATGCCCAGCTGTGTCACATGTTTCCTTCCAGCCAGTAGGATGTTACGAAACTAAAAATATCTCACAGAGTATTAGACGTCCTTGATGGATCTTACAGAACTGGTTTGAGTGAAAATGTGGTCGTTCCAACTTTTCATCATTATTTGTTTCGTTATTTTCGTGTTTAGCTGTTAATGTGAATTACACGTATTTTGTTAGTCCATAAGAAAAGAATACACCCCTGGGAAAATTTTTTACGGTAAGTTGACAAATTTTATATCAATATTTGCCGTGGTTTAATTTCAGTACCACCATGCTGTTCAGTACTATTATTTATATATGTTTCATTTTATTTTTATTTCCAATTTAGTTGTTAAAATGCCGCGCATTCTTGATGATAACGATATATATGAAGTACTTTTCGAAAGTGTACCGTCTGGAGATTCCGAATCTGATTTAAGTTCAATTGAATATAATTCTGTTGATGATGTTGATGTTATGGAACAGATAGATACAACCACAGATAAGTGCATTAGCCATATAAGGTGTAATAAAAATGATAAACCAACAAAACCTTTAGTTTTTAATTGTGTTACCGGTCCCTCGGAAGAAGTTTTAGAAATGAACGACATCTCTCCAGGTAATTTATTTAAATTATTTATCGATGACGGATTACTAGAAGATATAGTTTTTCAAACAAATTTGTACGCAGAGCAAAAATTCCATGCCAATGGAAAACGGTACCACCAAACTAACAAAGCGGAAATGGAAACGTTTCTTGGCATTAATATCTTAATGGGTATTAAAAAAATGCCTATTTATCGGGATCATTGGAACTCGTCTATAGATTTAAATGATCCATTTATATCTAAGTTGATGACGGTAAATCGTTTTGGTTGGATGTTGTCAAATTTGCATCTAAACAACAACAGTTTGATGCCAAATAGAAATACTCCAGATTTTGATAAATTGTATAAAGTGCGACCATTCCTTGACAAAATTGGAATTAAATTCCAAAAATATTTTCTTGCAAATCCTTATGTTTCGATCGATGAGTCTACGATCAAATTTAAGGGTCGAAATAGTATAAAGCAGTACATGCCAAACAAACCGATAAAGCGTGGTTACAAGGTGTGGATGATGGCCGATATGTCGGGTTATGCGCTGAAGTTCGATATATATACCGGTAAAATCGGCAATACAGTCCAAAAAAATCTTGACGAATCGGTTGTAAAATCATTTACTGAAGATCTAAAAGGAAAAAATTATACAGTATTTTTCGAAAATTATTTTACGTTGTATAATTTAATGAATGAATTAAAACAGGACAAAATTTATGCGTGTGGAACTGTGAATAAATCTCGAAAATATCAAAATGACAATTCAAGTAGAGCCCGAGTGGTTTACTGCTGACGAAGTGATGGCGATAAAATGGAAAGATAAGAGGTCTGTTCACGTTCTTTCCAATTTCCACGCTACTTTTACATCCAAACAAGTAAACAGAAAACAGCATGATGATAACGTTAAAAGGGTGTCATGTCCACAGGCGGTTATTGATTACAATGCACGCATGAATGGTGTTGATAACTTCGATCAACTGAAATCCACATATGAAATAGATAGGAAAAGTAAAAAATGGTGGCGCAGAATATTTTTTTATTTTATTGATGCTGCTGTAATTAATTCTTATATTTTACATAAATGTCTCCCAGTGTCCACATTAAGTCTAAAAGATTTTCGTCGTGAAATTGTCATGAAATTAGTAAGTGAAGAATTGGTGAACAATCTTAGTGGTATCTCCCGTACAGTCCAAATAAAAAAATCGAAACCGTGGATTCCAGTTGCAATACGGCAACAAGCTTCAGTGCATCAACCAGTGAGATCGACAAGATGAAGATGCGCAGTTTGCAGTACATGGAAGAAGCAGATCAGAACGGAATGGACCTGTAGCGTGTGTAACGTTCCTTTATGTTTAAGTATAAAAACTGCTTCCAAAATTATCATAAATAATATTTTTATTTTATTTCATGTACTCTTGACATTTGTGTCTGTATTATAATATTACTTTCATTATTTACTTTTTTTGAACTATAATTTAATCGCGATGAATTGGTAATAATAAAATTTGTTTTGAAGTAATATACTTTTATTTTTTACAAAATTTTGTATATCAACTAATACTTGTAATCAATCAGTAGTTTGTTGCACGGTGGTGCAAAATGTGTACCATAGAATTTCTGCTTATGTAAGCAATAATTTAAAATTTCACATAAATATTTGTTTCACATCATCATTAAGCACGTAAGATAATTAGAAACTCAATAAAAAGGAAAATAAAATCTCGTGCCTGACGGGCCAATATTTTAATGTCTATTCTGGTGCTTGAAAGAGTGTTGCTTACACGCATACACACGTATAAACATGCACTCGCGCAGTGTCAGCTCATGGTTAAAAAATCTAGCGGTTGCAATTACATCTAACACCCCAGCATACGTACACAAACAACAATTTTTTTGTTTCACATAATATCACAAATGAATAATATCAAAATCAACAAAGTGTAATAACCTTTTAAAACTGTAATCAGAATAACTAAAAATTATGAAGTTAGATTATCAATCCCAAGATAAAAACTTGTATTACATTAAACTAAAATATATTGAAAATTTATTTTCGCACGAATAAGTAGAAAATTTAAAATATTAAAATGAAACAACTTGATAAACGATGTAGTTCTTATTACAATTTACACAATACCCTCTGAAAATGAAATGATCAATTGCCATTATAAATAATAAAGCTTCAATAAGGAAAAAATTCTAGACATATTAACATCGGTCAGTAATAATATGAACAACATAAACTGGAGAGAGGCAATGAAACAATTCGCACGCGGAAATGTACACGGTAAAAGAAACACAAACAGATATTCTAGTAATCTCGGAAAGAGATGAAATATATCATAGATTTGTTCGTTAGCCGGTAATATGCGCACGCAACCACGTGTTACGAACAACATAACGAGAAAAATCTGTTCTGCCGTGTCAAGTTATGTACCTCTACGATTCCGGTTGCAAAAAAACGATTGCAACCAGCAGTTGCCAATATAGTCCCATGTAAACTCTACACACACATAGTAGCATAATGCGCAAAATGTCCACAGCATATGGCTTTCCGATGCCTTCTTCAAGTTACATCGAGGTGCAACCATCAACCATTGTAACAAAAATTTCAAAGACACTTTTTAATTATTTTTTTTTTACTTTTTATAATATATTCTATCGGAAATATAATTAAAATTCACTTATTTTGTTTAATCTCCATAAAATAATGAGTATTTTTAATTATTTCATTACATTATTAATTTTTACGCTGTTCTGGATATTTCTAGTGGTTGTGCAACCATGCAACCTTTATGTGTGAGGCGCTATTGCACTCAAATAACAACGAATAATTAAATAAAAAAAAGTATATGGTTTTCGTCGGACATTTAATTTTCAACAATAACAGGGCTCGTAATATATATTTGTAGGATACAAGAAAAGAACGAGTTCATACCGATATACAATTACGTGGCTAAAAATAGAATCACTTGGTTTGATCAAATGGAAATATTTTTTTGGGTATCAAAAACGGGTAGATTTTTGAAAAATATGGTAATTATGTGGCCTCCGCATTCAATTTTGGAGAAACACTACACACTTTGGATTTTGGAATTTTACATCCTACATTTACTGCCCCTTCCAGTATTTCTTCTGATGGAAAAATTGTCGAAACAACCTCCTAGGTAATTTTATTGTTATTATTTGTTCCCATTCATTTTAGAAATACACCGCGTTTTTTTAAAGACATAAATGGTTGCTTATAATATTAGGATTTTTTTTTTCTTCGTCAAGCTTTCGGTAATGTGACTGACATTGTCCATTACCGTCAGCCCATGTGATTTTTTTGTATAAGTGTAATAACATGCTAATTTTTAATTTTTACTCCGTATTTATAAATATCACTTTAATTACTGTACTTAACTTAAAATTTTTCTATTTTTTTTTAATAAAACCTCAAAAAAGGCGTCAGTCACACTTATGACTGACACATTGTTATCAAACATGTTTATATTTGAAAGTACAAAGTTTTCATCTGAAACTTTCATGTACCATTATATTAACCATTCAACGTACTAAAAATTATTTTACATTAATTAGAAACCAAAAAATCTCATGTAAAAGCGTCAGTCATATACGACTAATACTTTTTTTACATTACAAACAAAACTTCCTTGTTATATTAGTTTCAAAACAAAAACTTATTTAATCAAAATAGTTATAAAGTTAAAAGTGTCAGTCAGAAAGGACTGATATTGAATATTTTATCACAAGCATACTCTTATATTCGGACCATTCAATTGTTATATTAACGATTAGTGACCCGGTTTGAATAAAGGCAACAAAACCTACACTAACCTATAGGTTTACTGATTGGAACAAGTTTAAACAGCTATTAGATGACTCAGTCGATCTAACTATTTCACTGAAAACAAAATCTAGTATCGATGACGCTACAAATTTATTTACCAATCTCGTTATAAATGCTGCTTATTCAAGTAGTCCGCCGCTAAACACCGAAGTCAGTCAAAGTATAATTTATCCTGACTTTGTTCGTAAACAATTAAAAGGCAACTCCTTAAACGATGGAGATGATTACTAGGTGGCCAAAAGACAAAACTCAACTAAATAATCAAACAAAAAAGCTCAAGATGCTATTACAAAAATTTAAAAACGATTCATTTACCGATTACGTAACTAAGTTATCTAGTTCTAAAGATTACAACTACTATTTGTGGAAAGCAACTAAATATATGAATCCCCCAAAATATAGAAACGATCCGATCAAAACGCATGACGGAAATTGGGCAATAGACGACGAAATAAAAACAGAAATATTCGCTACTCATCTGGCAGACACTTTTCCAGTTACATAACATCACGTCACATCTTGAAACTGAAGTTCATGATTATCTTAAACATTCCTCAGCAACCATGCATAGACAGATAAAACCATTTTCTCCAATGGAGATAGGAGCGGTAATAAAAAACTGAATAATAAAAAAGCACCGGAGTATGATCTAATTACTATAAACATTCTCGAGCAACTTCCAAGAAAATCTCTAGTATTTCTGACATATGTGTATAATGCAATGCTAAGACTTCAGTATGTTCCGATACTATGGAAGTTTGCTAATATTAAAATGATATTAAAACCAGGTAAACCCCCAGAAAATATTACATCTTATCGACCCATCTCTCTCCTTCCAATGTTTTCTAAAGTCTTTGAAAAATTAATACAAAAAAGACTTCAGATTATTGATCAAGAGAAGGCAATACCGAATCATCAATTCGGATTTCGCATTGGACACTCGACTGTACAGCAGGTTCATCGAGTTGTAAGCCAAATTGAACAGTGTCTTGAAAAAAAAAAGGTTTGCTCCGCCGTATTTCTCGATGTGAAACAAGCCTTTGATAGAGTTTGGCATCCAGGCCTTCTCTATAAATACAAACAAATTTTGCCACCGGAATATTATAATATTTTTAATTAAAAATTGTCAATCATCCCCCCATAAGATTCAGGCTGGAGTACCTCAGGGCAGTGTCCTGGGGCCACTTTTATACTCAGTATTTACGAGAGATATTACAGAAAATACATTTATAGCAACCTTCGCTGATGATACGGCAATACTAGCTTCACATGACTGCCCTAGTACGTCCACTCGGCATCTTCAAGTTGCTCTAGACCAGATCGCTGAATGGTTCAGCATTTGGAAAATAGCAATTAACGAAGCTAAATGTAAACATTTATTATTTACAAAAATTGAACGCAAAAAATATCAAGTTTCATTAAGTGAAACAACAATACCTCAAGACTCTTCTGTTAGATACCTAGGAATCCATCTTGATCAGTCTTTAACATGGTCATCACATATAACGGCAAATATTGAATTAAATATCAAAACAGCAAAATTAAAGTGGTTATTAAAACCCAGATCGCAATTAGATATTAAAAATAAATGTTCTACATTCATTACATTTGGGTGATGGGTGGCCAGCTTGTGTTATCAGCTGCTTATTGTCCACCACGACACAAGACAACGACAATCGAATTTAGAAAATACATAAAATATTTGGGGAGTAAATTCGTTTCTGGAGCTGATTGGAACGCCAAACATACAGCGTGGGTCTCCAGGTTAACGACAACAAGGGGGCGTATGCTGAAACAAGCACTGGAAAGTCATAATGGTTAATCAATGGGGGAACCGACATATTGGCCAACCGACAATGGTAAAATACCGGATCTGCTGGATTTTTTCATTACAAAAGGAACAGCTAGTTATTACTCAGAAATAAATTCTTCTTTCGATCTTTTTTCGGACCACTCTTGTATCATTTTAACGTTTGGCTATTTGGTTATATGTCGTGAGGAAAAAATATATTTGTGTAACCACAAAACAGATTGGGAATCATTTAGGGAATACTTAGATACCAAATTAAATCTAAAAATTCCATTAAGAAGCGAAATTGACATCGAGAATGCCGTACGGTATCTAACTAGGGAGATATAAACAGCAGCCACGCTGAATACTCCAGTTAATACTTACAAAAAAAAGTAATAATTATCCGCTATCAGTCCGAAAGCTAGTCTTGGAAAAGAGAAAGTTTAGACGAAGGTGGTTCCAAACAGGGAATCCTTGGGATAAAAAAATTTTCAACAATAAAGTAAACGAATTAAAAATGTTATTAGCAGAAATTAAAAACAAAACCCTCAATAGCTATTTAAATAAACTTTCACCCGTAGCAATAGATGACTATTCCTTCTGGAAGTGCACCAAAAAATATTAAACGGTCCAATACACATATTCCTCCGATAAAACATGGTAACGGATCATGGGCGAGAGATGATAAACAGAAGTCAGATTTAGCACCTGGTAACCGTGTTTCAGTCAAACATAACGGCTAGCACGGACAGGGAAATATACGACTATATAAATAGTCCATATGAATCATATTCTTCGATTAAGTTAGCCTCACCTTCTGAGGTGAAATGTTTACTTAAAACGATAAAAAAGAAGAAAAGTCCGGGTTTCGACTTAATAAGCGCTGAATTATTGAATGAACTTCCGCGAAAAGCTAATTGCTGACTTATATATGTAATGCAATATTTCGCGTACAATATTTTCCAGTACAGTGGAAATTCGCGCAAATTATAATGATTCCGAAACCTGGCAAAGATCCGTATTCTGTTTCATCTTATCGTCCGATCTCTTTGTTGCCTGTTTTATCGAAGGTAGTAGAAAAATTAATATTAAAAAGAGATTACAGCCTTACATACAATCCAATGTTATAATTCCGCAACATCAATTCGGTTTTATAAAACGCCATTCCACCACTGATCAATTACATAGGGTGGTTAGTGTAATTGAAAATAGCTTAGAAACCAAAAAAGTATGTACCGCGGCATTTCTCGATGTTCAACAAGCTTTTGACAAAGTTTGGCACGATGGTCTATTATATAAACTGAAATGTCTATTGCCGAAAAATTTTTACCCGTTGTTGAAATCATACATAGAAAATCGACACTTTCAAGCGTGTTAAAAAACATACCTATTCAGAAATACATCCTGTTTTAGCAGGCGTTCCCCAAGGCTCTGTGCTGGGCCCCACGCTGTACTTGTTATACACGACTGATTTCCCTACAATTGAAAACGTACAGCTGGCTATATTTGCGGATGACACTACTCTCAACACACACGGATCCGAAGATAGCTAGCCGTAACCTACAGAAAGCTCTTACTAAGGCGGAGATATGGTTTAAAAAATGGAAAATTGGAATTAATGAAAACAAATCTGTCAATATCCATTTTACCAACAGAAAAGTTACACTCCCACCCGTCAGGATTAATAGCACCGATCTGTCAGTGCGATCAACGGTCAAGTACTTAGGATTACACCTGGATAGCCGATTAACATGGAAACATTACATACGGATGAAGAAAAAATAATTAGATATTCGAGTTAAAAAAATGTATTGGCTGATAGGGAGAAACAGTGTACTAACGACAGATAATAAACGTTTAATATATACGGTGGTTCTAAGACCTGTCTGGACCTATGGGGTGCAAATTTGGGGTTGTGCTAGACCATCAAACCTGAAAATAATACAAACGTCACAAAATAAAATTCTTCCGATGATATCCAAGGCACCCTGGTATGTAACAAATCTAACGTTGCATCGAGATTTACGTATAGATTATATGGCCGAGGTCATAAAAGTTCACGCTAAAAAACACGCAAGAAGACTCGATAGCCACCCGAATACTTTTGCTAGGTGATTGCTTGATACCACCGGTGACATAAGGAGGCTAAAACGTCAGAAACCGCAGGATCTCGTTTAGGGTCGTCGTAATCGGGTAGGTATCGCTGGATACTTGTCCCCTCATGCTCGATTCTTTTAAACGTACTGCTAAATGTCCTTGGTGGTCAGCTCACAGTATTATAAATAATTAAAAAAAAAAAAAAAATTACATCTGGTAGATGACGGGTTAGACACGTCAGTATCAGAAGAAGTTATAAAAAAAAAAAATACTCGTCAAAGATAATTCACCGACATATGTTTTGTTATCAGCAATGTGACTTTGGGTTCCTAGTGTTAATAAGTTTCCTTTTTATTTCCGTAATACGCAATAATTAACGAGGAAAAAGCTTCGTTTTAATTTCTAATCATTTTTTACTCCAGTTTAAATATTACACAAATACACAGTCGTGAATGTCGTGAAAAAGGGAGTTGTTGACAGATTGCAATTGAATTCAGAATGAAAGCGTCAAAAAAACGATAGTAGTTTCACAAATTCAGATTGTAGTCTGCACGTCAGATGTCGATAGACAAGTAGATTTTACAAACTAGTTTAACAAGAGCCTAGATAAATCTTATGTGATGGCCAATACTGTTAACCAGCAGTGTTGCCAGGTGAGACGTATCCCCCCACAAGTAAAAAAAAAACTTAAAGTACGCATATTTTTCAAAAAAATATCCCATAAATTTTCAAATATTTTTGACCACACATAAAAATTATTACCTAAAAATAAAAAATAATTACAATCTCATTATTGAAGAAACAATATTTACCAAATATTGTATATAATTGACTAAAAATTTTTAAGTAATTATTTTTTATTACATATAATAATTATTACATAAAAACAAAGAACCCGTTACAAATGGCATTATTAGAGAAAAAATATTTGATAAATACCATATATTTAATGATTTTAGATTATCATCAACATCACCAATCACTATACATTTCGCTGGCAAATTTTTTTACACACATGTAGCTATAATTTTCGTGCGATCAATAGCAACGTCGGTGTTAATAATTACGGAGTAATGACTATTTCCTACATCTTTAATTAGATTTTCCGGAAGACACGGGTATATCACGTTTTTAATTAATGCCATACAACTTGTCCTATGGATTTGAATCTCGTTCAAGATTTTAAAATTAACATAGAGTTGTTTTATAATATTGCTCAAATTATCGACTACTTTAATGGAACAATTCTGCGCAATAAATAGAGCAATTTTTAATTCGGCTATTTTTCTTTCTTTTGTGACGTCGGGTACGATAAATTTAGTTATAGATACACATTTTGGTATTTTAGATGCTGATATGTGTCGTTAAGTTGTGCAGCCTGAAAGTAAATTTTATTATGTACTTGAAGCGAAACACGACATACGCTACAGATAGCTTTGGTTTCATTCTGGGGATCTGGTTCCAACCACTCTAAAATTAAAAATGCGCCTTCGTAATTATGTAATTTTAAGTGTAAAAGTTACGTTTGGAATGAATTTTATTGCATGAACGTATGAAGCAGATGAGAAATGTTTATAGCAGTTTACTGAATATAAAAGTAACAATTATTTTATTGTTAAAGAAACGTTTAATTCCAAATTTAGAAATGAATACATCTGAATTGTATTCTTGTTTAATGAGTCTCGGAAATTGACACTGGTGCACTTTTGATTACAAAGATAATTATGTAATTCAATATAATATACTAAACATAGAGCGGTCTAATATATTTGCCACTGCGTCACCGTGTGCGTATATTATGTAATAATGCGTCATTATAACAGTGTAATTTTATAAATTTCAAAACAATACAAAATTCGCTGGTTAATCCTACCAATCACACTCAAAGCAAAAGGTCCGTTTTAGGACCAAAACCAAGTTTATATATATATATATATATATATATATATATATATATATATATATATATATATATATATATATATATATATATACACATACGAGGAATGAAAAACTTTATTCCTCAAGCTGGAATCAAACACTAAACCATTGGTTTAGCAGTCGAGAGTGGTTTAGTAAATTTGCTAGCGTATATTACATAATAATGTCATTCCGAAAGTGTTTTAAAACTAATAAGTCGCTGTTTTTTCTTATGTATAATTCGTATTATCAAGTTATAATTTTATGAATTTTGTTTTCGATCTAAATATACTTTTCATTATTAACCGGTTTGAAAATTAAATTCTAGTTTAAAAAATTTATTACGTATAATGGTAGCAGGGTATTTTTTTTGTGTGTGTGTGTGTTTATTGTTGATAATTCAAAATATATTTATTCTTCCTCTTCCATACAATTTGGAACAAATTTTGATCTCTCACGTGTAGTATAAAATTTATTTACGTCGCAGATTATGGAAATTGTACATGAAATTGCTTTACTACACGAAACAATACTCGTTCTTCATGATAAAGTCGTGGAATTTCAGTTCGAAGAATGTCGCCGATCTAATAGAATTTACCGATGAAAATGATAAAAATTTATTTAACGCCGACAATACTATCGATTGGAAGTCGTATAACCTTTCTATACCCACAGGAATCGGAAAACACATCCTGAAATTAGATATCCAGACATTTACCGAGGACAAATTTCAGACAAAAGGCGCCGTGTAAGTACAAATTTTAGAATTTCCTAAAACTTTAACGTAGAATTCATTTTCGTCCGTATAGATAAGAAAGTTTACCATCTGTTACGGATGATTTTCAAGATTATCGCGTTCATGCAAAATAGTCGTGGTTTTTTTTTCTATTTTTTAAAATAAGTTTATAAAAAGGTTGCATACATTTAAACTAAAAAGCATTTAAACTGATTAGGAGAGTGTGAATATTTGACGAATTAAGGATGAATACGATACACCTGAATCACGCGCGTACACACAAACGTATACCTATATTGTAAGATTACCTTCTCTTTATATATATATATATATATATATATATATATATATATATATATATATAGTTTTGCATTGAATGTCTCATAAACTGTATGTCCAATGTTGTCAATTAAAATCGTTTTTATAAATAATTTATTCGTAATTTACTAATCACACAGGCGCATTGCATATTTTTGGGAATACAATAATTATATTTTTACGTGTATTTAGGTCAGTAACTTCATAAAAAAAAAAAAAAAAATTAAAAATATCTTGGTACACTTTGGATGATCTTAAGCACCAAACAAAATTTTATGATTGTGGGTCTATCACGAAAGGATTAAATCATCCCCTTCAAGTATGCTTACGTAACTTTTGCATTATGTTGCTTAATTAGTAAAAATTTTATGTTCAGTACTTCGACAGGATTTCCTATTTAGTTATGTTAGAGTATTTGGTTTTTATTACCGATTGTGTGCGCTGTTAAAAATTCAAAAATAAAAAAGTTTCAAAAAAGAAAAGAAAAAAGAGAAAACGACATAAAGACTAATTTTAGATATAAAGACGTAGGTGGCCAGAGCTGCGAGGATACCGTTGTTATTCAGGGCCAATAAGTAAGCCACCGTGTAGGGGGGGAAATATTTAATTGTAAAATTTTCTCGATAAATACAAATCACAAGCAAAAATCACATGATTAGCGCCGGCTATATTTCCCGCATGCACAGGGCAGTATACAGATGGAGTCAGATTGATACAGTACAATTGACTAGGAAGGCAATTGTGGTTGGAACGAAGTCTGACCAGGATTGAAAAAAACAGTCGAGCTTGGAGATTTTTAGGAGGCGTAAGAGCGAGAATGGATGTGGAAGGGAGGTTAGGTTGGATGGATTTATAAAAGTTGAACCGTCTTTTACAATAGACTTCCATCGATGAAGAAGGTCTGCTCGAGCGGATGCTACTAAATAGGAGGAGGGAACCCTCGGAATGAGAATGCAATGCCCTAAGTTTTGCAGCCCGATCACATACTTTATTACTCTGAATACCCTCATGGGCGGGAACCCAAACGAAAGATACCAGGACATGGTTATTGTATAAGTAAACTAAATTTTCTACTATAGATACCAGAATGTAGTCCCTATGGTAGGGTAACCTAGGTTTCTTCGGGTTTTTAAGAACACTAAGAGAGTCACTTGCTATTAATATTTTCCTTCTGATCCCATTACATCTGATATACTGAATGGCTTTGAGAATGGGCAAAAGCCTCTGATGTAAACACACTACAAAATTTAGGGAACCTAAACAGTTTGGTGTAATTTAAATGAGGAATATAAAATGCTGTACCCATTGGGTATCAATATATTATCTTCCTATTTTACTTTCAACTTACTAATGGCACTATAGAGTTAAAGAGATTTTACACATAAATAATTTTAATATGCGCTTAATGAAATTCAAATAAAAAATGACTAGAACTAGAAGCTCCGTTTCTTGTATTAGTAGAAAGTTATGGAACTGCTTTAATAATAATAATCAGGCTGGTAATATTCTCTTTGAAACTGCATTACGTTAAAATTTTTGTATCTGTACTCCTAAAGAATCTACTTACTTTCCCGATGCTGTGCAATATCGAACTAGCGTCTTAGATTTTGATTTGGTTAAAAATATCGCAATTACATCTCCTGTTTCAATTAACTGCTTGTCCTCAAACCACAACCCTATTTTCACTACCATCACAGGAGATAGCCGATAAATTTTTACCCGATTTCCAAAATGTTAATCGGGCAGGATTTGGAGAGTATATAACCAATAATATAAAGCTGCTTCTTCAGATACATAGCTCAGCTGATATTGATCATCATTTATCAACAACACTTACGAAATTAAATTACTTATTCTTCGGAACTTTTTATTCCGAATAAATCACTTAATAATTATCCACACACAATATTACCGATTTCTATCTTGTTACTCGTCAAATTTTAAAATTACATTAAGAGATCGTACATTAAACATCGTTTTACTAATCGTTCTCAAAATCTGAAAAATATGTTTAATATACTTAACAGACTTATTAGTTTTCTACTGCGTAAATTTAAAAATTACAATTTTAATTCAACATTCTCAAAGCTTAAAACCAATGATAGTCGTCTACAGAATGTTTGCAGACAATACACGAGACACAGTATACGGCTCTTTCACCACTCCTCTACGATTCAAACTTAAATAACTATGTTTATGAATCGAAAAGCTGAGTTGTTAGCGTAAGAATATTTCAAAGTTAATCGTAGAAATTCTAATTTTGTTTCTGGGTATCAAGCGAACGAAATTCATTCTGCTCCTAAAAATTACCCGAATGTTAATTCAACAATTTACCTCTCGTCACCCCTTATTTATTTATTTAATACACGACCGCGATGCCAATTTGGCTTAGTCACGGTATTCGTGGAATACAATCTTAAATTTAGATTATATATATAATATATATATGCTATATTCTAATACGCTTCCTCGTAGCACAATTAACGTAGTTAACGAACGAACAACAGTTTGATAAGTTTAAACCCTAGTGAAGTTTTTAACTACATTACAGCTATTAAGGCAAAATGTTCATTAAGGGATGATAATATTTCTACTACTCTTATTAAGAAATAGCCGCTAAAAGCTGTAATTGAACTTACAAATTCAGTAAATGCCATTTTTAGATTCCGGTATTATCCAAACAGTTGGAAGATAGCCAAAATTGTTGCTCTTCCCAAACTAGGTAAAATTGCGTCGCACACAATTAACGCACGTTCGTTTATTCATTAAGTAATCTCAGTAAAATAGCAGAAAATCATGCGGACAATTAAAAATCATTCCTAGCAGACAGTTTGGTTTTCGGCCAGAATATTCTACCACCCAACAAGTAGAACGAATTACGGAGTTTATTTAACTTTAATCGTAATAAACATGGTACGATTCTGCTGGATGTAACGAAAGCTTTGGATACAACTGGACATAAAGTTATTATTTACAAAATGATACAATGTAAATTCCCTCGTTATGTAATTGCAATTCGCAGCTATTTAGCAAGCAGATTATTTTACGTTACCATCAATGAGTCAAAGTCTACTATGAAAACCTTCTCAGCGGTAGTTCCTTAAAGTTGGGCCCCTTTTCTGTTTACTTTGTTCTTACCTGATTTCCGAACTCTACCTAATGCTCAGATTGCTCTTTACCCGGACGATACAGCACTTCTCTGTACTTCTAATATACCTAAAGCAATTTCTAATAAGTTACAGACAAGAATAAATCGAATTTTGCGTTATTATAAAAAATGACAAATTGAGTTGAACTGCGACAAAACTGAGGCTATATTTTTCACCCGCAAGCGTCCTACATTACACTGAAATTAGGGTTAATTCCATCATAGTGAGCTGGTCAAAACGTGTTCGTTACCTCAGGGTAATGTTGGATAACAGACTAAATTTTTCCGAACATGCTACCGTGAAAGATAATAAAATCATATCTGCCATATATCCACTAATTAACAAAAATCATGTCTTAATGTTAATAATAAATTAATTCTGTACAAAACACTTATTCGTCTCCCAATCACGTAGTCCAGCCGGGAGTTTTTCTTTAAAACACCAATTTTTAACAAATTACAATTATTACAAATAGGTGTCTCAGATGTGTGCTAAATGTCCCTAGATACTACAGAATCGTTGACATGCGTACTTAAACATTCCTTATATGAAGAATCATATTATGAAATTTAACGTGTAAGTTCTGCGATGACTGCTTAGTCCGCGATAATGATTTACTTTCTACCATCGGTAATTACGATTCTATTCAATTTCAATTTATGTATATAGTAAATATAAACTTAGGAGGCTCAAACATAAACTTTCGTAACGTCGTTAATATGAAAACGTTCTAATTTTTGCTTTTCAGTATGAGATTTATAGATAACGCTTTTATATGGATTATGAAGAGTTTGCTAGTTTGGTTACTAATAAAATCAATTCTGGCGGTCATCGGTTATATATTTCAAGACGTAAACTGAATTCAGAAGAACGGCCATAATTACGCAATACCGGTGAAAAAATTGATTTATTACGCAAATATTGTATCTCTGATTAAATCGAATGTCGGAACTTGCACCTGCCAAATATAGTCAGATAACACATTTTATATTTTAAATTACCTCCAATATATATTATACGTTCAATGATTAAAAATCCTCTTTGTCAATATTTTATATATATATATATATGTGTGTCTAATAATTTATATATATATATATATATGTATGTATGTATGTATATAGTATAACGTATTATCGGTATTTAAATGTTGTTTAAATATCCAGCTCTATGCATAATATATTTATGATGAAATTAAAAATTACAAATAAATTTCAAGAATATTACGATCTATTCAAATATGATATATTTTTTTAATTTTTAACCATATATGAACGTTTCGTGCTAAAACAATGTTTCTTCTTATTCTTCTTCGTTGGTAACTGTGTCGTGTACTAATACTAGAATCAAAGGAACGGGAGGAATTTGTATGAACGGGTAGATCTTAGAAAAATCTAAGAAGGTAGGCAGTATAGATTCGGATGTAGAATCTTTTTTTTTTAATTTCTTCTCATTTAGGAGTGACCAATGAGACCATCCACTAGATTTTTTTTACTTATGTATTGTCATGAAATTTCGGACACACTCATTAACATAATCCGGGATCTGCTAACTCGATGACCAGACCAAATGAGTCATTTTTTTTTTCGTTTTAATTTCCTCGGGCTTACTGATTGTTCCAGTAAGTTCGCTGCGAAGGAATTTTCATGTACCTCTGGTCTCGACGCATGTTTCCTGCTGATTATTGTATATTATCAGTCACATATTTGATTCCGAGATCCTAATGTAGTGTCTGGTTAGATATATATCATGGTACCCCGATCAACGAACGAAGTAATTTATTTTGGAAGCGCTGAATCTTATTCGCATTATTTTTGGACGCACATCCCCCAAAGTTCAGCTGCATACATCCATATCGGCTTTAACACCATTTGATAAAGTAATATATTGTTAGCAACTTTTAGTTGCGAGTGTGGTCCTAGCAACCAATGAAGCCGTCTTGTTTTATGATTTAGCTCCACTATTTTCGCTTTGATATGATTAAGCCATGTAAGTGTTTCATCTAAGTGTACTCCAAGATATCTAATGGATTTGTCTTGTTGTACTCGTTTGACATTTACAGATAAGTGATAATTACGAAGCATTATTTTTTGTTTTGTAGAAATGATGTGGTTACTTTTGTTAACGTTTATAACTATCTTCCAGTTATGAGACCATTCAGTAATTTTATTCAGCACAGTTTGTAGACTTTTTGTTGTCTTTTCTGGACTGTCATGTGTTGTCATCAGCGCCATATCATCAGCAAAAGTTGCTAATAATGTATCTTCAGTTTGTGGCATATCATATGTAAACAGCAGATATAGAATAGGACCAAGTACACTTCCTTGAGGGACATTCAGTTTTATAATTATTCATTACCATTATTATTGTAGTACTGACACAGTTGTATCTTGTTGCACTTGTACAATAATCTCGGATGCTAGAAATTGTCAAAAGCTTGCTGTACATCGAGGAAGACGGCAGAAGTGACTCTTTTCTTTCCAAATGTTTCTTCAATTTTATTGACTAAACGATGTACTGTTGAATGTCTAGTTCTAAAGCCAAATCGATGATCTGGAATAAGTTGCTTCTCACCAATGAATTTTTGGATTTTATTTTTTATAAGCTTTTCAAACACCTTGGTCAGGATCGAGAGAAGTGGAATTGGACGATAGAAATTTAGCTATACGATTTTTCTTTTTCGGTTTTTCAAAAACCAGCCATGTACTTGTTGGTACACTTCTTTATTTCAGCATCGTGTATTCGAAGTAATATACCTTATGTTGTAGATAATATCGGCAAACAGAAGAGATGATGTTGTACTTGCTCGTCTGCGCCTAGGCCATACTAATATCGCCACACAGCTATATCCTACAACATTTTCCTCCTCCTCTTTGTTCAACCCGTAATGTCCTCATTAGCGTCGAACATATTCTCCTTGAATGTGTGCAATTCAACTCCCAACGTTCTATCCTCGACAAACCGCTCAGACCTAAACATTCTTTCCTACACGCAAGATGCTTCCGATAGTTTATTAAATTTTCTTAAATCCTCCAATTTATATAATCTAATTTAACAATCCGTACTTCCAATTTATTCTTCCAACTTTCTACTGATTCTCACTAACCTTACGTTCTCTCCTTTCCCGTGCCTCTGGCCTAGGTGCAGTACATGGCACGTAAATCTACAGGTAATCTACAGGTAGATAAAAATACCGATTGTCTGCGTCGATGTAATAATAATATTATTTCGCTTTTCATCGCCGTGTTTGTAATAAGTCCTATAATAGCGAACTAACTCGAGATATAATTTTATAAAACAGTCGGGAATGGTTTTGATAACACCTGAAACGAAACGAAGATTACAGGTATAAGTCGACAAGTCCGATTATGTATAAGTCGCCTACTAAATATGGATTAATGTTACAAATGGAGCAAGTACAAAACGGTCAATCAGAACGACTTTTGCAGAAAAAGTACCGTCGAAAAATGTACACGTTCCATACTACGCGTCTAATATTCAAGACGCGCCTATACGTACGGAATATACAAGCCATTTTTGTAAGTCTAAAAATATGCATTTAAAATTCTTACACAAATATTACTTTTAAAGTATTTTTAATTTTTTTACGTTTAATCAACATTAGTTAACATCTTATAATTAAAAATAATATTAAATCACCTTTTATATATATATATATATATATATATATATATATATATATATATATATATATGAATATTAAATAAATTATGATTAAAACTTGGTAAAACGTTTTTATTAATATACTTTTTTTTTTAGCACGACTCATTTAATTTTACTTCAAATTTATTAATTTTTTTTTTTAAATGTACACAAATGTCACGAAATTATGTTAGTATTTTTAAAAATTTAGATATATACGTCAGTAATTTAAACACGTCGGTCAAAATGACCGGTCGTCTGTGACAATGTTCTAAAAACAGTACGTCTGTGGTTAAGAGTTAAGTCGATGTTGTTCCGCGTAAATCGGTAATAAGAAATAAGGTGCGTGAATAGGATTCGGTAATTTTACTGCGGAACTTTTTTCCGCAGCATAATTTTCATCGGAAGAGCTTTCGGACGAAATACTTTTAGATTCTTCGTGATTAGTATAACAAGTCGGCGATTCGTATTTTAATCGCGAGCTACTATCGACAATAGTATTTCCCTTAATATCTTTTATCGAAATTAAATCCTCAGCGTTTAATCGATTCGACGACGATATTCTTTCGAAGGATTTTTCGTAATTGCGATTTCGCGAATTGTCGGCGATAATATCTGTATCGTCTTTACCGGCATTTTCTTCTAATACTATATTATCGAAAATACCGTTATCGATCGAGCCTAACGATGAATCGTCCGTATTAATCTTTTGGTCGTATAACATATCAGATATCGGCGAATTATCGCGACTATCGTCATCGTTCCGAAAATAAGGTACTAAATTTAACGGTATCGCCGGATTCTTTATTAATTTCGGTATAAAATTCGATTTTACTTCGAAGTCTGTATCGGTTATCATCAGATCGTCTACGTTACTATTTTGATAATCATCGTCATTATCATCAATTGTCGTTTGTAAAGTATTACTCGTCGCATCGATAGGAATGTCGTTCGTTAACGCGTAAGGTCCTAATTTTAAAGTTAATCTCGGATTTTTCTTTAGTTTCGGTATAAATTCGGAGTTTTTTTCGTAACTCGTCGACTCGTTCGACATTACATCGTCGACGTTTGGAAGATGTTTCGTAATTGAATTATCGTCTCCCGAGTCGTAATCGATGTACGGACCGAGTTTTAACGGAATTAACGGAATTTTTCTTAATTTCGGTATAATATCATTCGTCGCTGCTAACGATCGTTTTAAATTGACGATCGTTGACAAATTCATCGAATCAGACGATAGATCCGGTTGGTAATTGATCATATCGGAGGATTCAGCGCTAATTGAGGTCGGAATAATACCGAACTCGTTTTTAACGAACGATTTGTTGTCGTTATAATTATCATCATCGATATAATTGTCTTTATAGATATCGTTATCGTTATCGGAGAGTAGAGACGGCGTGTCCGCGATTAGAATATCATCACTGACTAATTTCGAAATTATCGTCGTCGACTCGTTATTAAGAATAGGAAAAACATTATTTCCAGCCGGTACGTTTTCCAATCGTTCCATATTATCGGACTGATTGGACGATCGAACCGGTTCGTAATTGTCGTTGATCATATTGGAGGATTCGGTATCAATTAAAGTCGGAGTAATACTGAAATCGTTCTTAACGAACAATTCGTTACCGTTATCATTATCATTATTATTATCCTTATAATTATCATCGTCGATATAGTTATCATTATCGTTGCCATCGATATAATTCTCTTCATAGGTATCACTATTGTCGTTATCGGATAGTAGAGACGGTGTGTTTGCAATTAGAATTTCATCACTGACTAATTTCGAAACTATCGTCATCGATTCGCTACTAATAATAGGAGAAATATTATTTTCAGCCGGTATATCTTCCAATCGTTCTACATTGGATTGTGACTCGGTGGTCAGTTCGTTCAGCTCTGTATCCGACGTTGGACTTAGATAGCCGTCGTCCGCTAAGGCTAATTGTTCGATATCCGAATAGAGCCGTCGATCATTATGCTCATCGTCGTATTCCGATAATACATTTTCGTCACAGAGTTCATCCGAGATAGCATCGAAATTCGGGGTGAAAACGACGGGAGAAGATTCGGATAAATGTTCGTCCGCATACGATAACGGTGCTCTATTATCGTAGGTATTCTCGTTTAAACGTACGTTCAATTCGATCGGAAGATTCGTTAACTTATTATCAGTATTTTCGATTTTAAAATCAACGTCTTCGTTTTCCAACTCGGAATTCGTTGAATAACCTACTAACGATGACGGCATTTCGTTATTCGAAGATTCGATCATACGATTTTCGTTAAAAAAATCATCCAGTTCGTAAGTACTATCGTCAATCGGTTTTAATCGGTCTATCGGATTTTCGATAATATTATTCATTTCTCCGAGCGGACGATCGTAATTTTCATTTTTTACCTTCAGTAGATCCGGATAAGGTGTTTCCACTATGTTTTCTTTCGCGATTTCCGAGTACCGTTTCGGATTCCGTTGTAACAAAGAAGACGATACGTCTAAATTATTTCTATCTAGATACGTCGATTCGTCGTGCAGAGTTAAAACTTTTTTTAAACGATTCATAAAACTTACGAAATTATCATCGTTCATTTCTACACTATCGGAATCGTAATATTTTTTCCTTTTTCTCGTTTTCATTCTTTTCCGTCCCCTTTCTTCATATTCATCTTCTTCTGAAGATGATGACGATGACGACGATGACGATGAAGATGAAGAGGATGATGATGATGAATAAGAACATGAAGAACAAGATTTTTTGCGTTTATATTTTTTATCGATTTTGGACGATAAATTGGTACTAATTAAATTCGATCTTTCATCGAATAACGTCAAGTTCGAATCGCCCACTTCGAATTGTTCGCCGGAATTTTTGGACGAATCTGCCTCCTTTAGCGATAACGTAATTTCGTTGTCTGATAATCGGTCAATTGTTTGCACATTGCCACCCGGATTACCGTCTTCTAACGTCACAATAACGGGTTTCTCTGGCAGTGAACTTTGCACATTTCCTACAGAATAATACGGATTAAAATCGTCGACACTAATTTTGCTTAACGTATCGTCGAAAACATTTCCGTTATCGTTTACAGCTATGTCTGTCGTTTTGACTGCATTCTGAAAAACTTTAGAATTATTTACATTTTCATTATCATCACCATTATCGGCGTCGCTATATTGCATTCGTTCAAAAACATTCCCAGTAATATGGTCATCCTTTCGAAGAATGACGTCCACTTCATTTAACTGATTCAGACTATCTCGAGTATTATCATACGGATGTTCAACTACAAGGGAAGTTTCTACATGATTATCATTATTTGGTAATTCGTTTAAAGTTTCGACGACTTCCCGATGAAAAGATTCCGGTACATCATCGACACTGTCATCATCCACAGTCAGCACGATGATTTTCTTTTCGAAATTTACATCGTTCGAGACATCGTCAGTAAATTCGTTCTCAACAACATCTAAACTTTTCGAACATCCATCTTCGTCCTCATCATTATCATCCTGTGCTTCGTTCACAATTGCATTATCGACATTGTCTAGACCGTCATCATTATCCGTTATAATATCTTTTAAATCATTTAACACGTTTTCACCATCTGTATCGAACTGTTCGATCGATTCTTTCTCAATATCGTCTAAGTTATTCCAACCGCCATCGTTGTCCTGTAATTCCTTTGTTTCCGATATTTCTTTGGTAGATTCGTCAACATTGTCCAGACTATCGCTATCATTTATTAGCATAACGGTTTTATCTACGATCGAATCTTCAAAATCGTCGACGTCTAACTCGTTTCGATCATCTGTATCGAATGTTTCGATCGATTCTTCTACAATATTATCCAAATTAATCGATCCATCATCGTTATTCTGTACAAACGAATCGACCATATCCTGAATCGATTCTAAATTATCGATATTGTCATCGTTATCGTTTATTAGCGTAACAGTTTTATCTACAATCGAATCTTCAATATCTTCGATGTCTAACTCGTTCCGATCATCTGTATTGAATGTTTCGATCGATTCTTCTACAATATTATCCGAATTAATCGATCCATCATCATTATTCTGTGCAAACGAATCGACAATATCCTGAATCGATTCTACATTATCGATATTGTCATCGTTATCGTTTATTAGCGTAACAGTTTTATCTACAATCGAATCTTCAAAATCGTCGACCTCTAACTCGTTTCGATCATCTGTATCGAATGTTTCGATCGATTCTTCTACAATATTATCCCAATTAATCGATCCATCATCATTATTCTGTACAAACGAATCGACCATATCCTGAATCGATTCTACATTATCGATATTGTTTATTAATGTAACAGTTTTATCTACGATCGAATCTTCAAAATCGTCGACCTCTAACTTGTTCTGATCATCTGTATCGAATGTTTCGATCGATTCTTCTACAATATTATCTGAATTAATCGATCCATCATCGTTATTCTGTATAAACGAATCGACCATATCCTGAATCGATTCTACATTATCAATATTGCCATCGTTATCGTTTATTAGCGTGACAGTTTTATCTACGATCGAATCTTCAAAATCGTCTACATCTAACTCGTTTCGATCATCTGTATCGAATGTTTTGATCGATTCTTCTGCGATATTATCCGATGTAATGGGTACTTCATCGTCATTATCTTGTAATTCTTTTAACGTTTCGACGGTTTCTCGAATAGATTCTACATTATCGACATTGTCCAAGCTATCATTACCTACAAACTCGACAGAGCCCAAGGCGTAATTATCCTCCATATCGAACCTTTCTACTGAGATATTATTATCGAAACTATTCGGTCCGCCATCATCATGATCCCATGATTCCTTTAACACATTATCAACGTTATCTAAACTATCGCTATCCATCACTGTCGTGACAGTCTCATCTGCGATTAAACGACTGTCGTCTACCACCATGTTTTCATCTTCCACATCTGACTTCATGACCAACTCTTTTACAATATTATTTAAGCTATTCCATCCGTTATTGTCGTTTTGAACTTCTTGAAAATATTCTAAATTATCCACATCGTACAAACTATCTTTACCGGTTTCCTTTACGGCGGTAGTTTTATCTTCGATCAAATTTTCATAAGGAAGCACGATCGGATCATCTAGATCGGTTATTAGTAGACTGCTGCTGGTTTTACTAGATTTTTTCTCTTTTTTAGACAAATTTCGCTTAGACGAGTAAGATTCCGTGTTCGACGATAAAAACTCATCATCGCCATTGTCCAATGAGATTTGCTTATCGACAGACAAATTTTGTATATCAGAATTCGACGCTAAATCATTATTATTCGAAGAATAAGGCTTAAAGTAATCGTACACTCGATCCCACGACGACAACCAAGTACCTTGCTCCTGTTGTTGCTGCTGCTGCTGCTGGGAAAATTTCTTTATTTTTTTGCGAGAAGAAGAACTCTGTTTTTTCTCTTCAACATGCTGATAGGATTCATTTCGAACGCTGTCGGTTGTTGTCGAATCGTCGACCAAATATGGCGATAAATAGTCGAACTTTTTCCAGTAGTTGTCCAGTGGCGAATTCAGTTCCGATTTATGATGCTCTTTTGGGATATAATATCCATCACTTAATATCGAAATACTAAAATAAAAACGATATTATAAATAATACTATCCCACGAATTATACGATATAATCAACCGAAAAAAAAAAAAAAAAATATTGAAAAGCGAAAGAAGCAATTTATGCAACTCAAACCAGACCTTCTTTGAATGTCCTTCTTGGACAGAGGATTTTAATCAGTTCTGTGCAATGGAATCACACTGAATAAACTGTAAATACATCCTTATTACAAATGAGAAAAATGAGAATGACAACAATTAAATTTAATGGCGTGAGCGATAATTTGAAAACGTGACGAACAACATCATCCTGATGGATACTTTTGTTTTATATTTAATGTAAATATCTCAGTAATCAAAGCAAATATCCAGACATATGTACATTTAGAAGTGAATTATAAGGATAAAAATCTGAATTTATTGAAAGGTTAAATTAAAGCCTAAGTTTGTTTGAGTATATTGTCCTTAAAAGCATCAATTCCACTAATATGTATATACAATCATCATTATCATGATCGCTTCTCCTTTACATTACATTCCCCTTTTCATTCATATTTGTCGGTTTCTAGCGTCCGTAATGAGTTGAGGTTCTTACAAAGTTAGTTGCTCGATGAATTTGTGTTATCAATTCCAGTCGCCTTCTTCCATTTATTAGTTTTCCCAGTATTTTCCCTTGTACTGCAAGCATGAAAATGACACCTCGGATTTTATGCGCTATATATTTCGTTTTCTCGTTTTTAATATCGTCTACTATGTTTTTCTGATTTCCTCCTATTTTCCTTAAGACCTACTCATTGGTTATGTAATCTATCCATGATATTCGTAACAATCTTCGACAGTACCACATTTCAAAAGCAGAAAATTTTATTGTTTTCACATTCATTTCAATACAAACCGTATGTAGCATTTCATTATTGTTTTTCGCAGGTTCATGTTCATCTTTTCATTTCAAAGCGCTTTACTTATTCTTGTTTCTATTTTTTTGTAATCTCGACCATCGTTGTTTATAATCGCTCCAAGACATCTGATTTTATTTACGTATTCCATTCTTGTGTTCCGGTTTTGACTGTAGTTGTCTTGTTGACATTTTTCGTTAATTTAATTTACTTTTGTTTTACCTACATTAATTTTCATTTAATATTTTAACCCAACTTTGTTTATTCGTTCGATCATCTCTGTGTCAAGATTATCCCCATGTCGTTCGCATAACTTATTTCACTTTAATTTTATTTTTCCAATTCACGCTTCCATCGTTGAATAGTCTTGGCGTGAGAAAGCAGACCTGTCTGACGGCTTTCTTTTAAATTAGCGCTTTGATTCCAGTAAAGGTTCTTGATGATTTGCCAGTGCTTATCGTCGATATTACAGTCCTGTAGTATTTTGATCATCCACTCGTAATTAACACTATCAAATGCTTTTTCGTATTCAATGAAGCATGCAATAATTTCCCTACTAGCAATTCATGACCTTTGGATGACTAGTTTCAGAAGGGTTACCGCATCACTAGTTCGTTTTTTCTTATGTATTTGTGCGCTATATATATTTTATATATATATATATATATATATATATATATATATATATATATATATATATATTCTGTTATTGATTCCAACGATATTAACAGAAAATTGAGAAATTACAAATGATAAGTGAATTCATGCGAACTACCACTTGTATTGACAGCCAAGGTAAATGTACCGAAAGCTAATTTCAGTGATTACATAATGATAGTATCACGTCCTCACATAGAAAATCATAAGGGAACGATATATACGTACAATTATGTTTGCGTTTAAAATTACGATGTTATAAAATCAACGCTTACTAACAGCGCCCTAGAATAAATACAATCATTTAACCAGCGAGTGAGACAGATAATCAAAACCCTAACATCGTATCTGAATATTAGACAAACGGAAAATAATTTAGTGCATACGTGGAACAAATGCATTACACGATTCAATAGAACGAATTGCTTCGTTTAAATTGAAATTGAAACGAACATGTAGCTGACATAATGTAACAACAGGAGGACCAAGTGCGTGTTAGTAAAGTGCCCACCGGTTCAGAAGCGGCGAGTAGACAGACCGTTTAACTTGCTGATAGAGTGACATAGTCAAAGTAGCGGGAAAAAATTGGATCAAGATAGAAGTATTTGGAAGGAACTGGAGAAAACGTTAGTATGGCAGTGAACTAATATATTCGATCATAATTGTGCATACGTATAATGGTCTAACGACTGTCACATAAAGTGCCGACAGCGGCAGAAAATCAGATACCAAAGCGATCACGGAAAATTATAAGGCAGATAAAGATTATGTATGCATCAAATATAGAAAACACCGCTAAAATTACACTTCTTAGGTACGGTAAAACACAACTAATGACGCCCTGCAAATCGATGCCAAGTAAGTTTATGATAATATAGAGATGAATCTATAAAAATAGATAATATAGCATTAAGGAAGGCAGTTAAATTCAAATACCTAGGGTCAAGTATTACCTCAGAGTGAGATACACAATGCGAAATAGACTCCCGGATCCAAATAGCGTGGATGAAATTGTATCGTATCGTATCGTATGATGTTGATTTATAGATCGAGCTCTAAACGGGAAAGCCAGTCAACCGTAATCCCATTTTCCGAGTATACTTCGCATTCTTCGACGATGTGTTTTATTGTTTGCATGGGATATCCGCAACAGCAACTAGCCGAGTCAGAAATACTCCACTTCTGCAGGAGGTGACCGTATCTTGACCAGTTCGGATTCTGTTCAAGAGTCAACACTCCTTTCGTCGAAGTTCCATTCCTAGAGGTTGCTCCGTAGTCGACGAGGGATCCATTTATGAACGAATTACGCACCGAATTCCATTCCTTGGTCCATTGTTCTTTCCAATCGAATGCAAATCATGCTTGATCCAAAGTTGTCCATGGGGATTTCCTAGATTTTAATCTAACTTTAGGAGCGTCTCTTATAAATTTTGTAATTAGTAAATTTTCATTTTCTTTGAATTTTGCTGAGTTCTTTTTCAAAGAGCCGGTTCTTCGAATATGAGGCGGTTGAATGTTCGTAAGAACTGGAAGCCGTGCAGTCGGTGTGCTGCGAATCGTTGCTGAGATAATACGCATTACTTCGTTAAGCTGAATTTCCGCACATATGTTCATCCACACCGACGAGCAAAATTCCGCGGCTGCATAAACTAACAACAAAGCGGATATGCGCAAAGTCTTAGCTGTTGATCCCCACGACGTACCAGCTAATCTTCTTATGAGATTTACGCGTGTTCTAATTTTCTGGCTTAGGTTAGTGAGGTGTGTTTTGTACGTGAGCGAACGATCTAACGTTATTCCTAGATATTTTGGATTATTCGTGTTATTAAGTTGGTGGATGAAATGGAAGCAATTAACTGGGACACTGCGATAAAAGGATTCTGATACATCTTAAAGGGAAGATTTATAAAACAGTTATTAGACCTGCTATGTTATATGAGGCTGAATGCTGGTCGACGACTGCAAAAATCGAACAAAATCTCCACGTGGCTGAAATGAAAATGCTACGCTGGTCACTCGGCTACACACGCTTTGACCATGTCAAAAATGATGATATAAGGGAGCATATAGGCGTTACACCTATGCAGTCGGAATTGCAGGAAGCGGGCCTCCGATGGTATAGTCATACCACGAAGAAAGATGACAGAAGTCCAGTAAAGACGTTAATGGAGTACGACCCCGGAGGAAAGCGGCCACGAGGTCGACGAAGAAGGCGATGGATAGACTCTGTCAACCACGACATGGTGGAAGTTGGTGCCAATATAGAGGACGTAAAGAATCGCAAGAAATGGAAAAGAACGAGTTATCAAGCGGACCCCTTAACAGGAAGACGCTAGGAAAGAAGAAGAAGATATATATATATATAAAGAAGATAAATGTAAATTATTTTTTTTTTTTAGTATGTGCATAACACGCGTTAAAAGGAATAGAATTTTTGTGTTCTACTAGCACTATATTTAAAGTTTATAGACTTGGGTTTAAAATTAACACAGATAAAACAGAAGCTATTCTCATGACTGGGCGGCGTCAACCCTCTTTAGAGGAGAAAAATAAATCGAGTCATTTTGGATTCTCGTTTATTCTTTAATAATAATATTGATAACATTATTGATAACACGCAAAATACAATCCGTGTACTTTGAACAATCTTTAGTCGGCGATCGTATTTATCCGTAGTTAATAAGAAATTATTATATACACATATGAACTAACTACGCGTGTCCTGTTTGATGGTCAGTTTCCAACACAACGCTTTTAATATTACAACTGATTCGAAATGATCGTTCTAGAGTTATATTAAATCGCTAAAGGTATGCAAAACTTACTGATATGTATTCAGCATTGCGCATTTCATATTTACTTTCATAAATAAAAATAAATTATCCGAAAACTTTTACAATACACGCAAAAAGTATCGGACTAAGTTAACTAACGTTATAGACCAGTACGATGTGCTAAGTCTCATCATGCTCTATTCTAAGTATAAAATCTTCTAGTCCTATAAAATGACCCTACCTCGCCGTTAAGACGAGTTAATACGTGATAAACGTTTTCGTAATGAAGAATAGAACAGTAACAACGCAGTCTACGATGATGCGGTACTATCGTCTGGAAACTAACGAAAACGTAAACGAATAACGAGGAGATAAACCCCCCATTTAAAAGCGGATGCTCACAAAGACATAGCAATAGGGTGACCCAGAGAAGACGGACAGTTTTGTTTTTTGAATAGCGCACTTGGTAATACTGCTATATCGAATTTAGTGTACACACAAGAGATTCATTTTTGTCCAGTTTCAGTTATCACGGCATAAAGAGAGAGCGCGCGTTTAAAATGGGACCTTATTTTCGGCGTGAATCGATTACGACAGTGCAAAAAGAGTTTCGAAAAGAATTCAAAGTTACGTGATTTTTTTTATTTGTGGGATACCTGAAGAGCCACGTTTACGAGACACGTCCAGGAGATCTGGAAGACCTGAAAAATCGGATTTCTGAAGAAATTTCAAAAATTCAGCGACCCATGCCGAAAAACAGTAAAACAGCCCGTCTTCTCTGGGTCACATATATATATATATATATATATATATATGGTCCTTCTTCGCGTTAGAGCGATAATTTCGACCCATCCGCTGACAATTCCATTCTAATATAGGCTCGAGTTTATTTAATTATTTTTTAACATTTAATTTAAACAAAAAAATGAAACATTAAACTCGTTTGTGATTACAAAAAAATACTTACCATAATAGAAAAATCGTATTATACAAAATCGTTAAATCGAAAGAGTTCATAATTTTAAATAATCGTTCTGTTTTAAAGCGAGTCGGTCTCTCTAGCGTGTAAACCGATTACGAATGATTAATTAATTAAAATTTATTTAGATCGATCATCGATCATTCTCGGTAAATAAAATTTGTATAAACCTCCTGTCTTCGCACGAACGTCAAACGGATGATGCGCGTGCAGGCTGAGCAAATCGTTATTTTACATTTTATATTTTTCTTTTTTTTCCCACTTATACGAATTTAGACAGATGGCTGGTCTAATAACGAGGACATAATTAGGAGCGAATTAATTTATTGTTATCGTTATCATTATCGTTATTATACTATATTATATATATATATATATATATATATATGTATATATATATATGTGTGTGTGTTGTGTATATATGTGTCAAAAACCTGGATTAGGCGAAGTAATCTCCCGAAACTATTTATCAAACTATGTATCTAACTACGTATCTACCTACGTACGTACCTATCTACTTATTCGCTGTAATATTTCCGCATAATTATTTCGAGGTATATTTTTGAAAATATATATATATATATATATATAATTTACGAGAATGAGAAACCGATGCAAACGTACGTAATAATAATTTAGTAATAAAAATTTCGCGTGCAATAAATTCGTCATTGTTAAATCACTTGCAGACAGTTCGACAGTGTCGAATAATATGTAACGAAAATAGTATATACATATGTATATACATATACATATATATATATACATATATATATATACATATATTCCAATATTATATACCAAAACTAACGAAAGAATTTTAAAATAATGTTAAAAATCCCCTACTTCCGCTATCGCCATAAAAATCAGCTAATAGTGGAATAGAGCAAATCTTAAACAAAATAAAATCTCTGTTCAAAGAGATTATCCAGCAACAGAATTTAATGTTTAATAATGTCCGCTCTGGTTACTAAGAAATAATGAATAATACATAAGTCACATCCTACAAAATTCTTCTAGGGAATGCAAACTGATTATTTCAAACATCGAAATGAATTAGAATATTATTTGCACGAAAATAACATCGACATAATCCTCACATCAGAAGCCCGGTTTACTGATAGAAGTTATATGACAATACCAAATAATGCCATTTACTGGACTCTACAGTATAAAAAAGCTCACGCAGCTACTGCCATCATTAGAAAATTCAATCCTCACTTGGTCAAAGAAAGGTATAAAAAAGATTATCTGCAGGCAACATGTGTCGCAATAAAGCTCGGTGATTCACTACTTACATTGGCAGCGGCTTATTGTAAACATCGGTACTTACTACTACAAAAAAATCATTTTCATCCTCAATTTGTTCTATATCTTCCACGTCGACTTCATGTTCGGTATTTGAATTATTCTCATTTTTAAATTATCCTCTTTATCGTACTCTGACTCCGAGAAGTCTCCTTCAGGTAAAGTATTTATATTTAAATTATTATTAAGATTTTATATTTTCATTCATTTTTATAACATAATTCGATCTAAAAAAAAAAATGTAATACTACAGCCACAAATAAACCGAGAAGATAACGCGCGTCAGCAGAAGTTAATAAAACGATGAACGGGCGTTAGTATAAGGAAGTAGCAGAAAAAATAGTGCCGTACATAGTCGCACTGTTTCCACATGGAGGCTAGAGAAGACTTCATTAATATTCTGTACTGAAAGAAGCTCTCTCCATTTTAAACTTGGAATTGTCGATAAAAAAAACGCTGAAATGTTCAGAATTAACCGCATCTTAAATAAAGAGGTATCAGTTGAAAAACCTAAAAATCACAATTTACGCAATAGAAAAGATTATAATTATTTGGTCACACGGCCTATTACAGCAATTTACCATTGCGTTGTGTGAAATGTTCTAGGATGCGCTATACTAAACTTTGTAATAGAGGCCAATTTTAACTTGCAAAATGTGATTTGTGCGACGATCATCTCGAGTGCTCAGTATACAAGCAGCAATCGGAATTCTGGAATAAAATGAGCTCTTCTTATACCCGTTCTCATATAAATATCAATATTTAGAAATACTTATTTTAATAAAAACTTACGTATACTAATGCTATGTCCCTCAAGCAGGAAGTACAACTTCCACCAGAAACCTAACTGAAGCTGATCAGATGTCCACGGCAGTCCAGAATTCTGCGTACAATGGTACTTGCACCTTATTTTCTATCGAATGACAAACTGCATGCGGGCTTGAACGTTCCATATGTAAATCTACTGGTGCATCAAATGTTCACTATTTACGTCCAGAGGCTTACTACGTCTTAAACGTTTTATATCGCTGACCGTGTGCAACAGCCCTGATAGGGTATTTGGATGATTTTCCAGCATTATAGCATGGCTCCGTTCATACTGTTTAATGACCCCGCATACATCATGAATGTTTATATAATCTGGTTTGCTACATACCAAGGCGTATTTTTTATCTTCCGAAGAATTCTATTCTGAGCGGTCTGCATAATTCATACATTTGTCGGCTTTGCATAGCCACACAGCTGCACCACAAAGTTAAAATGTTAATAATTTTGTGACATTATCTTTCGTAACTGCATGTTGTGTGTTGCCTGCGTTTATCTCCGTTTCTCAAGTTCGCTCTTACAACAATCAGTTTATCGCGCATCACGTGCTATTCGATAATATAGCGAAATATCGATAGAAGGTGATAATTACATTCGGTGAGTTTGTTCCATTTTGTGATAACCGAACTACTAACCCTATTGTATTATCTATCTTATAATAACGCGCGTTCTAACATACCTTCGTCGCTTATAAATACTAATTCGTAAACTATAACATTTAATAATAACGCTGTATGTGGTTTATATATAACCCAATTCCGTAACATTACATGTAATGTCAAAATCACACACTGCTAATAAAGCAATTGCTTGTACCAAGATTGGTACCGCAAGTTGTAGTATTAACGCCAATACGATTACTCTCAGAAAGTAGGAGCAATAGCAGTGGTAATAACAAAAGTGATGATAATAGCGACTGTTATATCGCCGATAACGATATTACCAATACTACTCACGATATAGAAATAAAAGAAAACAACAATTCTAATGTATCTAACAAATTAGTACCACCATTAAAAATCGTACAAAAATTACATAATAGTTGGCAAATAATCCCTACAGAAAGAGATTCAAACGCCGGAATTATCACCAGAATTATCATCAAAAAGTACGAAAAGAGGCAACAAATTCTGGCCTTTATTAAACCATCCAGATTCTGACAATACTCAAATATGGTCTCAGGAAAATAACGAACCAAATCTGTCCAAAACCAACGAAGTTAAAAGCTCGCCGAGCTTCAACACAAATTAAGTGTAACATTTATACAATTTCGTAGAAGCAAAACCATATCCGATTACTTATCTTATAAACACCTGGAAGCAATTACTAGGCAAGTATTACTCACCAGTAAAAGGTGGAGTTGGAAAAAATTCGTTACTTTTATCAATCGTACACAACCTACTTCTCACATATGGAAAAAAGTCAAATAATTTATGAACTCTGCATACTATAATCCTTCTTCAGTTGATGTGGATACTGAAAATTTTCACCATCGTACGTCCCAGATATTACAGAACTTGTATACAATCCACATTGTACAACTAGCCACCCGGACAACCACTTTCCTTCCTTTCCCATTACCCTAACAGAAATCCAACACACTTTATCTCGTAATAAAAGATCCTCCCCTGGTATTGATGGGATCACCTTTCAAATATTAAATAATTTGCAAACTTCTGCCATACATATATTATTAAACTGCTTCAACTATTTTTTAAACTCTGCTTTATTTCCCGAGGAATGGTCAGAATTCATCAATATCCCCATAAAAAAATCATACCACATTACCTAATTTTTCATCTTACCGCCCTATATCTCTGGCCTCTTGCCTAAGAAAAATTTTTGAAAAGATTCTCAAAAACAGAATAGCCTGATGGTTGGAAAATCGTCATCTATTTCCACCTGGAATGTACGGCTTCCGTAGTAATTTTAGCTCTTTAAACTGCGTGGCGCAATTGGTAGGTGATATCTACAAATCTTTCATTTCCAAGAAGTATTTAATGGCTTGTTTTTTAGACATAAATAAAGCCTTTGATAACATCTCAATTCTTGTCTTACACGAGTCTCTGACGAACTTGGATGTACCATCCCCATTTAAAGAACCGTTGTGTAACCTACTCACCAAAAGACAGCTTATCTTCTTTCATTCCAATATGAAACCAACAACTCGCATGATGTACGTAGGTATTCCCCAAGGGTCCATTCTCAGCCCTATTTTATTTAACATATTATTGTTTAAACTTCTCAATACACCTCTTCCAGATACAGTGAAAATTTTAACTTTCGCAGACGATATAATAGTTTACGTCATGCACGATAATCCAGATAATGCTATCCAAACTCTATATAGAACCGTCAATACCGACTCACACGGACTTATGTATAACAACAATCCCATACCTTTTGTTCATTACCATCAGTACTTAGGATTTATTCTTGATGGCAGGTTAACGTGGAGACTGCATACGGAAAAAGTTTATACCAAGGCTTTTAAAAGAATAAGTCTTGTAAAAGCACTGAAAGTCACACTCCTTGGGGTGGAGACCCCTTAACTTTACTACTTTTGTATAAAAATTTCATACGTTCTATTCTCGACTATGGCAGTTTTATTTTCGGGAATACTTCTAATCACTGCCTTTCTAGGCTAGATAAAATTCAAAACGAGTGCTTACGCTGATGCTGTACCTGCTCTCGAGATGGAGGCAAAGGTTCCCCCTCTATCCTCACGAAGAATGTTTCTGTCAGATAAATTTCTTCTAAAAGCATGGCGTTTCTCATACTTCGACGTCCTTTATTATGTCATTCCTCTGGTCATCTTTCCAGGTATAGTGATATTCTTCTTCCATCCTACCCGTCTCCCTTCTATACGATTCCTTTCGAGTATAATACCGTTAGCCTTAATATCAACATACAACTGTTTTCCACATTTAAGAACAATGTTCTACCACTAGCCACCAATTATAATTTTTCCTCCTTGATTAATAGAAACTATCGTAACTTTCTTCTAATTTTCTGTGATGGCTCGAAGTGCTCTTTTTCAGTCGGAGCTGCATTCGTAATCCCCGCTTTCAACATTTCAAAAAATTTACCCTTAATAGAATATCCCATTTTTACTGCAGTCATCTCTCCGATATGTATCTGTAATTCTGATCCTCTCCGATTGTAAAAGTTGTTTGCTGGCATTACAGTACTCACAGCTCAACTCTCGTTTACCATCAATTATTTACAACATTTCTAATTACATATCGGGCATAGCGGTATCCATGGTAAAAATCTAGCTGATCATTTAGTCACTTCAACGGTTACATTAGGGACTCTTTTGTTTTATACTCCTATAGATCTCCTAGCGTACATTAAATATGCGCATAAGGAATACTAGAAAATTCTGTGGTCTGATCCATTTACTGCAAAGCATTATAAATCCATTCAACCCGACATACCTTCTAATCCATGGTTCTACAATATTAAAGTTGAAACGATCAAATTGCGGGGTTTTGTTACTACCATTTGTCGACTGAGACTCGGCTGTAGTCGCCTTCCTGCTTCGTTACACAAGTTGAAACTTATTAGTTCTCCTAATTGCTCTCATCCTATGGATACCTATTTAGTGACCGATGCAGACCATGTTATCCTAGAGTGTTCCCATCATAGTAATTTTCGTGTTGCATTTTATCAAGCTCTTCACAGCCTTAAAGTTCCTTTTCCTATAAATATTGCATTTCTTTAGCTCTTCAAAATGCTGAAGTATATACGGCCCTCTACTCCTATATTTTAGATTCCGGTATCATTATTTAATTTTACACATCCCTACATGACTTCTTACTCTGCCTAATTTATAAGTAGCCCTTTCCTATTCATTCTATAATATACAGACATGGGTAAACTGTATGCAAGCAAAAAAAAAAAAAAACCTATAAAGAAATGAAAAACTGCATCTCTTCAATTTTAACAAAAAGAAGAGTATATTTGCCAGGTTTTAAATGATAATAAAATCAGGTTGGAAACAAACAACTCTGATAACTATAGGGACATAATCAAACACTTGAAGGATCAAGTATATTAAATGTAATCGGACCATGGTCATGAAACACATCGAAGGAGTAAACTGTCTAATCCTGAATTTTCCGAATCAACGACAAAGTTCGCATTCCGACTGACCGGAGATATTAAAAAAAGTTGGCATATAATCTAATGAATTCAATACATACAAATTGTGAGGAGCTATAAACCTGTCCATCAGGAGTTCTTCTCCGTTTGTATTTCTCGATCCCCACAATTCAGATCAGTACCCACAACGACTGGAACATTACTTAGAGCGGACAGGACATGTTCCAAACGCTTAAGAAGTTTTTCAACCGGGTCCGAAAACCGAAAATAAACACTGAAAGCATACAGCGTGCGATCACTAGTGAAACGCAACTGACACACCGCCAGATACTTATCCGACAACGAACCCAGAGTAAAATCCATAACAAGAATCGCCGCTCAAGGACTTAGAGTAGATACATATCTAATGTCAGAAGGAACATGTATAATATGCCCACCGACTGAGGATCTGACCATAATCGGTCTTCATGACAAACCTCAGAATTTCCCGGGGGATTGAGGCGCACTGTTTATCATGGGTCCTGTATCCGACAACCTCAAAACTTCTTGCAATTTACGTAAACCGGCGCTTTATTAAATACAGATAAATCGCATGTCATATCGTTTACTAAAATATATTCCTCCCTCCCTGTCAGAAGATATTACTATTAATAGTAAATGCGTTTCTTAGCGGAAACAGGTTAACAACTTTGAAATTACTCCAGACTCACGTCCTTCATTTAACATGCACAGTAATAAATCTATCAGCAAAACCAAAAAAAGTAGTTATTCGAATACTTGCACCAACCTTCAATTACCACTCCCATCTTTCTCCAGTTAACGAGAAGTTAATATATACTATCATTATAAGATTTAGATGCAGTCTAGGGTTCAATGTCTGCCAATACTTGTAAAAAAAATTCAGTTAATGCAAAACTAATGTTTTAGAATATCATTAAGCGCTCCTCCATGGATTAAAGTACTGTACATGCATTCCTCGCTAAATATTCCTCGTTGATCATACTTATAAATCATCAAGAAGAAATTTTATGATAAATGTATCGTGGCAATAATTTAATTCAAGTAATCGGAGATTACAATACGCTCGATTTTAGCATACGTTACATTAAATATAAGGATCGTCGTATTAAGGCACAGATTTTAGATGGGATCAGATGTGTGTGTTAAATTAGTTCTTAATATATACTATACGATGTTTACGCATGTTAAATATTAAATTTAATATACGAATTAATTTTTTTGAAATTTTTTAATTGATATTTTAATTTTGTTTTCTTCATTATTTCTTTATTTTTGTAAAGTCGTTTGTTTGTATGTAGTTGATAAATTAACTGTAAGGATACTTAGTATATGTATTGTTTCTTTTTTGCTACCACAGCGGTTTGAACTTTATAACATAATTTTAACAAAATAAAATTATCTTAGTTTTAACTATATGAATATGTTACAATTAACAATAAACAGACAAGTGTATATATGTTCATGTTACGTGTAGAGAGTACGAAAGGTATATCGACAGGAAAAGGAACGTGTAGGGAGATGAGATGATTATAGAAGTTGTTACGAGAGGGCAGGTAGTGCTAACATTCCATGAAAATATGATTTGCGTCTGCGATAAAGTGGATACCGGAAGGATGTGAACAGAACGGAAAAGCAACGAGATGCATTTATAAAAGCGTAACCGCTAGACGATTTTTTCCAAAGCGTAGTTTACATAAAGTGACAATAAATGGAGCAGACCCACTTTTGTATTTCGAAATTATAGAATCAGATTAGACAAGGAAGATTAGACTCAAGCAAGTTTGTGTAACATTATATATTCCAAGTAGCTTTCTAGTGTTCTTTATATGCTGTCTTAATAATTGACAGGCGATCAATGAAGGGTGTGTAAGCGATGAATGAACCAAGGAATGTTGTGTATTTAGCATAATCAAATAAATTCCCTCTAATTGGTATATGTTCACGTACGTATAAATTATTCGTGATTTATAGAATTTTATATAGAAATAATTTTTTATTTTTAATAAATAATAATAATAGAATGAACGACCGCTGTATCGCAAAATAGTAACACACATAAAAACGCTTACGTAGAAAACTAAGTACTCGCCACTCTAATGGAAACAACGTACATAGCTGAAGCAAACAGTTTCCTAATAATAATAATAATGTGAAAAATAAATATAATAATAGAAATAAATAATGCGTCATATCGACTACCGCCGGCGATATTGTAATATTATTGTTTACACGTCGATAACGATAACTGTTCGCCTAGAATTCCGTATAGATAAATACCGTAGGAATTGATATATCTGAAGAAAAAAATAAACGAATACCACGATAAACGTATTAAGTAAATACGAATTATTAATTATTTGATTATTTAATTATTTAAATTATACGACAAAACGCGTTAAATATACACAGCTGCTTTTTCGAACGTAATTTAATTCGGTATCAAACAAAAGGAATATTTCGGAAAAACAACAAGTACCTCCGCGGGTAAGTATATCAATCGATTGAGAATTGGCAAACGTATTAAAAGTTTAGCGTCGTGGCATGTTATTAGTTGAACTTTCTATTCATCAGAAAGTTTGACAGGGACTACTAATTCAGGATGTATATCGGGAACTTCGCCATATTTCTGACCGGAGTTCTGTAAGTGATTATTATGTACATACATATATATATATATATATATATATATATATATATATATATAACACACTTTTTTAATTTGTAGTCACCGCCTAAAAAAAAATCATTAGCAATTTCGTGAACATAATTGGAAACACCTAAAAATATTTAAAATTTGTAGACGTTACATTATGTAATACATTTATATCAGAATATTATAATTTGGTCCGTGTGTACACGGTTGTTTCTTTATTTTAGGCTAGTTGTACTTCAGATAATGAAGGCCAAGTTCCTATTATGATTTCGACTTCTAGCCGATAGTGTACTTTCCGTAGAAAAAAAATCGTCCTTCGTAACCGTTAGTTCGCACGGCCTTCCTCAATTATTAGAAATTAAAAAGAGGAATGATAAAAAAAAAGGAATTAAAGAAAGGAAAAAATTACGTTATATTAAATAAACAAGCATTAGTGCAATTGTTACAATGCACTCTTCAGACTGAATTATTCTTTTTCTTAGTTACGCCATCTCCGATCGAAGTTTGGCAATAAATAATGCTAGGCTATTCTTATTTTCCGTCGGTTCTGTTTCTGATTTTTCACTCCAACTTAACATGTGCGCCATCTTTCACGATGTTCTTCTTCGCCCTATGCTCCAATTTTCCTTTCAGGACCAATTGAACGGGTTCGAATTTCAAATTTCTACATGTATGCCCGTAATATTTCACTTTTCGTTAAAGTTCTTTTCAAAACGTCTTCATTCGTAACTTTATCTATCCAGGATAACTTCAATATAATATTTCGAACTCTAGTAGTTTTCCTTCTAACTTCTTCATTAGAATCCAGCTCTCGATTCCATACAACAATACTGAGAGAACGTAACGTCGGACGAGCTGCATGCGCGCAACTCCAAAGTTATTGTCCTTCCGTATTAATAGCTTTTCCGTGGTTTCGAAAGTCGTTCTTGATTCATGTCCTACAAATCATTCAGACTGTCCGATATTAACACCGTATCGCCTGCGTACCGTATATGAATATCCGACTATCGCCAATCTTAATACCGTCTTCCGACTTTGATGACAATTCTGAAGATGTTTTATGAGTATACGTTGAAAAGTATTGGCGACAAAACACATCCTTATCGTACTATCTTTTTATTTTTATATCTCTGTAGCGATATCCTCGTAACGAATTACAGCTGATTGTAATATAGGTTACGAATTATTCGTACGTCTGCCGCGTCTGAATCATTTTTTTTACAGAAGTGTAATTAAATATGACGACTTGCATAATTAAACGCGTTCCTGTGAATCGATGAAATATAAATAAATTTCGTAATTCATCTCTTTACAGCTCTGCGCTAATATATTTAGAATATATAAGACATACTTCCGAATTACTATTGGTTCTGGTTTTCTTCACATTTCTTGTCCATTCTCGCATGTATTATCTTTAAGAAGATTTTTAATGTATTCAACATGAAACTTATGGTGCGAAAATTATCACCCTGTGTTGCATTTATATTTTTCGGCAGTGGTAAAAACACTGATTTTAGTCAATCTATCGGCAACAGCTCAGAGTATCAAATTCTGTTAAAGAACTAGCTCTTTCGTTATTCAAAATGTTTATTATTTCACCGAGCCGTCCTGACCAACTTGTTTTTCCAGTCTTTAGGTTTTTCATCGCTTCCATTATTTCTAGCTTCTGGATTTCATTTATTTTTGCTAAATCATGTTTTCTATTTGTTGTTGAATTTGTTCTGCGATATAAAAAAATTCTCGAATATAAGTTTTCCATAATACCGATCTACACAAATAAACGGATTTTGGGCTATATTTTCATTCTATCGCCATACTATAGTAAGCATTGCATCTGAGGATTCATACACAAAATATTTTAGTTTATGTTTTCTTATTCAATTCGCATATACACCGCACTTACGTATAAGTTTTTAATAACGTTAGTTCTCAGCATAACTTATTACAAATTTTTAAATTACTTCGCCAGAGATTCAGGGACTGGGGTTCATTACAAGAAAAAAAAAACTCCGAAATTTTATTATTTACTTCTCAAAATATCCTAGTATTTATAACGTGTATCCTAATGGGAATCTTTGAGTTCTTTGATAATTTATAGCGTGGCCAATTTGGAAGTAAGTTCGACGAGTGTAAATTACAAGCGATAAATCTTGTAATCTTTTAGTTCAGTAACCAAAAGTATACTACCTTTAATGTGGACGTCGTGAGATAAATTATTATTAACATTTGCAATTTAATAATCTGCCATTATCATCGAAAGTACCTCTACCTTCTTGCTTATCATTACATTTTTATCCGCAACCATCGACCCGACATATTAATAATATTTAGATACTTTCATCTTGTTACGTTCAACGTCATTGTGCGTCATTCTCATTATTTCCCTAACATAATCATCGTTCTACCTACTTTGCTGTTAAAATCGCCCATTATGATCAACAACTCGCGTTTTGATATGCCATCAATTACTTCTTGTAGCTGCATGTAGAATTTCTACGTTATTTTATCTGACTCGGCACATGTAGGAGCATATACTTGAATTATATTTATTAGTGATGAAACTCTGCAAAAATACTTCTAGTAATGAAACTCTACGGAAAGTTCAAAAAACCGTTTAAAAAACCCGACAGTACAATCACAACCGCAGCGCAGCAGAATATTTTCCGACAAAGGAAGCGTTCAGAATTTTGCAAGATCATCAATAATAAAATTAAGATAAGCAAGATAAAAACAACTTCATCAGTACTATAGCGATGAAATACAAAAACATGTAGTTGGACGAAAGATCTCTTCCGAAAAATGTATCAAGAGTTTACAGAAATTAATACTGAGCAATAGAGGATAATCGCTGAAAACATATTTCCAGGAAGTAGCGGAAACTTGGAGAGAGCTCTGCCGAAATTTATATGAAATTGCACAAACACCAGTGAAACCGAAACGATAAATCTAAAAGAGCCGGATATTTTAAAATGTGAAATATCAGAAGCAATAGCTTCTATGAAAATCAGTAAAATAGCCCTGCGGAAGTACTAAATGTTACTGAAGACATTGGAATTGATAAGCTTCATTCCTATGAAATTCCATTTGGAACTCGGGAGACCAAGAATGGTGCAGATCACGGTACATACCACTTTTTAAAAAAAGAAAAAGAACGAAATGTGAGAATTATAGAGCTATCTTATTTTTTCCCCCTCGACGAGTAGAATAATGCTCCGCATAATCCATAAACGCCTGGGAAAGATAGTAAAATCCCAAATTCCGTATGAACAAACACAGTTTTATAAACGGATGCAGAACGTAGGAACAGACTGATAATAGAAAAAAACTTGGAGTAAAATATGCCGGTAGTTATGTACTTTATAGATTATCAAAAGGCGTTTGACAATGTAATATAGAGTCAGTTGTAAACCAGACGTACGTATTTATCAATGAGAACATCACGATTAATTGACCTCAGTAGAGTATCCTAATTATTCTTCGCATCTTGCGATGAATATACATGCACTTAGGGGTAATCAATAATGCAACGATATAATTTATGATTCACATTACGATATCATCGGGTTAATATGTTTAATGAGCAAATTGCTGTGCCATAGTTACTTCCAATTCTAAAAACTGGTTTGTACTCGAGTCTGGCACCTGGTGTATAATCTAAAGAAATGTTTTTATAATATATGGCATAAGGCTGATTATACAGTAGCCATCGCACTTGGTTGTATTGCTTTTCTTATTTATCGTAATAAACACATATTTGAACAAATGTTTTGGAATAGCGTCATTCGATAAAATTAAGTTGACAAATTTGATTACAAAGCTTAAGGTAAGATAATTTGTTTTGAGGAGTTTGACCATTTACATACATCAAATCTGATCGATAGCATTTACTGATCTTTATCTCCAGAGTAATTAGTGGAGTCGGAATTTTTAATTACGAGATTCATTTCAGGTCTTATATCATCAAACAAATTTTCAATATACGGTTCCCAACGACATGATCTAAAAACGTTTTCCACAATAACGTTCCCGACATTCTTCTTCCACTTATCTTGCGTTTGTAATTCGTGAATTATTTTACTTTTCTTTGTGTGTGTTAAACATACAACGTTTAAATTATAAATCTTCAATTGTCGATATTCAGTCAATTCTATTCTGTTTTATGTATCTCACAACGAATTTCATTAAGTACAAATTTTCTTCCGTAAGTTATAATATTTGTCATCTATTTTTTATTTTTTTTCCTTTTATTAGACCGAATATATTAGCTTTTATAATATTCCATTGAGCAGTCATCCAATTATCCACACCTTTTTAATATTATATTTACTTAGTTGTTTATTACAGGTATCAAATAGTATTGACTTCCTATTTAACATCCACATAAAAATTACATTGGGTTATTAATGTTTTTAAATGTAAAATACAAAAATATTGTTCAGAAAACGTTACTTTAAATGTTTTAAAAATTATCATTTACAATGGCCATAAGTACACGACATAACAATTTTTAAACACCGCACTATTCAAACAATTTGTTGATTTGTATACATCGGCAACACGACTAATTTTATATTAATTCATTAATACATATACTGTTAGTCTCAATTGTGGTACAATAAGAATTTAGAATAATAATTGATCAAATTTTAGGTATGTTACAGCATGTCCGCCAAATCGACCGCCGTGTAGTAAATGTGGATCCTTCCCCGGTCGTCCGGATGTACCTAGTCCACGTCCAATACCTGGTTCATTAACACGCGTTTCCAACCAATTATCACTTTCAGAAGAAAAAATATCCGATAACAGTAGTTCCTCCAAAAAGTCTCAATATCAGAAGGATGTTTCTTCTAGCGGATGTGGCGGTGTTAGTTCTAGTCGAATTTCAGCATCTGACAGCGAATCAGAGAAATCTACCGCTTACAAACGCGCTAGCGAACTCAGTATTTCCGAATCGTCAAATAAATCTTCTAATTCAGACTATCCGGATAATTTAATACCATTACCAGGATGGGATAATAATCCATCTACTCCTAACTGTCCGGGAAAACCATTATCACCTGGTAATCGCGGTTTACCGCATCGTCCAAGATGTTTACCTGCATCATCTAAACCTTCCTCTCCGAGACCTGGCAAACCTTGTTCACCACATACTCCTGACTGGTCATCCGGGCCTTCTCATCCGGACTATCCAGACGATTTTATACCATTGCCAGGCTGGGGAAATAATCCATCCGGCCCTAACTGTCCGGAAAGACCATTACCACCTGGTAATCCTGGATTACCGCATCATCCTGGCTGTTCGTGCGGTTCATCTAAATCTCCAAAACCTGGGAAACCTAATTCATCAGGTTGTTCGTGTAGATCATCAAAACCTGACTATCCAGATAACTTAGTACCGTTACCAGGTTGGGGAAATAGTCCTTCTATTACTAACGGCCCACAATCAAGTACACCTAGCTTACCTCATTCGTCAGGCTGTTCGTGTAGTGCGTCTATTCCGAATGTTCCAAATAAACCTATGCCATTACCGACACCTAATACACCACACCGGCCACATGGTCCGTCTGGACCATCCAATCCCGACTACCCCGATAACCTAATTCCATTACCAGGATGGAAGGATGATACTTCCAGTGAATCATTGTCGTTGTCTGATAATTCCGCTGATTATTCTTCTGGTTCGACGATTCTCAACCGTCCGAATAAATCGGCAAATTTTAACCAATTATCCGCTTCCAACAGCGAGTCGAGAAATAAATCCGGATCCGGAAGTTACAGTCAATTCCAATCTTCCGGACCATCGGGAATTATTTCTTCTTCGAAAGATTCGAACAAAAACTCAGGAACTCACGGACGGTCCTCCGATTTTTTAACATCCGGTAAAAATGGTTATGTATCCGCTTCCGAAAGAGAATCCGATCAATATTCTGATTACGATAATTCCGAAACATTTTCAGCCTCTGATGGAAGATCAAGCGTAAAAGGAAGATCGAAAAATTCTGGAAAAGACACGACTAAAGAAAAATCAAAAAGATTTTCTTCCGCGACCTCTGACGGACGAAGAATTAAATTTGAATCGGACGAAGCGGAACAAAGTTCTTCCGACTATTCGGCTTCCGAATTTCAAAGTTATTCCCGTTGTTAATTGATTAATAAAATAATTAGAATAATGTAAACGATTAAACGGGTCAATTTCTACCGAGTTTTATTTTACGTGTGCATCGATCGTTATCATATTGTAATTATACGTTTTAATTAAAACAGTAAGAAAACACATAAAATGATAGAAAGGCGAACAAAATTTGTCGTAAGAATTTTCGAAACGCGCATGAAGGAAAAAAACGGTTGAAAAATGAATTATGTGACGTCGCAAACACGAATAATAAATTAAAACTAGTTCGACCCGTCTGCTGAACCGAAATCAAAAAATAATCGAAAAAATGATCAAAAAAATAATCGAAAAAATAATCGAAAAAATAATCAAAAAAATAATCGAAAAAATAATCGAAAAAATAATCAAAAAAATAATCGAAAAAATAATCGAAAAAATAATCAAAAAAATAATCGAAAAAATAATCGAAAAAATAATTAAATTCGATTCAAATTTCGAAAGATCCGCAAAATTCGACTGCGTTTACTACGATGATTAAGGATAAGAGAAAGAAATTATTTTTCTTTTTCTGTTTTTCAACTAAAAATTTCGTAAATTCTATATAACGAATTTGGAATTGATAGAATTTACTGTTTTGTTTTTTTTATTTCCTTTATTTACAGACGATCGATTACTAAGATCATTTGCGTCTAAGGGTAGGGTTATATGGTATTAATTAATCCGGTTTCTGCAAGAAATTTTAATAATATATCTATTTTTTGAGGGTCATCCTGTAGTACCTAGTGAACTGGTTGATATATTGTAAAGGTTTCGATGGTTTGCATATTCTGCACATTCCAGTAGTATGTGTTTTATTGTTATCGGAGTATTACATGTTGGGCATTTTGGAGCAGGTGTATTGTTCAGTAGGTATTGTGATGTAAATAGGGTGTGGCCTATAATCTAGTTATAGCTACTTCGTTGCGCCTTTTATCTTGTTTTGTGGTTTTCCAGTATCCTAAAATTGGTTTGTTTTGAAAAAGATGTGTGTGAGCGCACTGGGTCTCCCAGTATTCCTGATATAAAGCGTTGACTTTTTGTGTTATGATTGAGTAGAGATCGTTTGCGAGTGCGGATGTTATGATTTTTTTTGTTTTTCGATTTTGTTCTGGTGGCTTTATCAACTATTTCATTTCCTGTGATTCCCGAGTGGGCTGGAGTTCAAAGGAACACTATTTGATTTTTTTTCTGTATGCGTTTATGGATGATGAATTTTATATTTACAATATCTATGTTAGTATTTTTAATCAGTTTCTGAATCTGTTGTAGAGCGGATATTGAGTCGGAGCGTATTATAAAGTTATTTTTGTGTTTTTCTTCGACCATATTTTTTAACGCTTTGTATATAGCTATTAATTCACCTGTGTACATAGATGTCTCGATAGGTAAGTGGTATGCTTTTTGCCCTTTATAAGGTACGCGGAAGTGGTTTGGTTTAGCGTCTTAGAGGCGGTCGGTGTATGTTTGAGTGTAGTTCCGTAGTTTCTGCAGACAAATTCGTTGAATTTAGTTTTAAGGATTAGCGCTGATGTTGAATTTTTACTATATTTGTTTAGGTCGATATTTATCGTTGCAGTAACTTTGGTCCATGTAATTTTTCCTAATTTTGGGTAAGGTGTATTGAAGTCTATCTAAAAGGTTATGAATTCGGACGGTTGTAGATTTAGAAATTGATTGTAGATGATGAAAGAATGTCCATTACGATTAAAATAATTAATTAATTGTTTCAAGCAATCGTAATGCGAAACTTCGTTGCGATTTATCGCAAAATATGAAATAAAATTTATTTCATATTTTACGATATCTAAAATCGGATACGAGAATTCAACGCGCCTTGTTGGTTTAATTAAAAATTCTAAAATTTTCATTTCATCCGATTTTTAATTATAAAAATTGCGAATTATTCACGTTTGACGTTATTTACGTATTAAACGGATTTAAAAAATTTATTCCGAAAAAAAGAATTGCGAAAATTTTACTTAAAACTAACTTAATTAAACGTCCGATTAAAGATACTATTAAATCGTAGCTTTAATCGGACGTAAATTTAAATAATCGATTTTTTTTTCAAATTGAATCGAATTTGACGATATTTTTCAAGTTATTAGCGTTAAATAAACGCGGTAAGATATACTTAGTGAATTTCTATAAATATAAATACGAGATTAAAACAGTTCATATAAATAAATATTGTCAGAAGTTACGTCGCGTTTAGGTTAGTATTAAAATAAAACTGCTTTAGGGCAAAAACACACTTAGCGGTTTGACCGCCGCATTTATCGAGTCGGTTTTAAATGCGTAAAACACATTCGTCGGTTTTCTAGCGTTTTTAAAGCGGTAACCGCCTGTCGGTTTCTTGGCTTTTTATTATTTACCAGGAAAAACGGAATATAAAATGAACGTATATAAAAACAAAAACCGCTTTGAAAAACGCCGTGTTTGGTTTAATACATCTGAATGAATACAAACGAGAAACGCTTCTAATGTATAAAACGCCGCGTTTCACGCCAGACAATCACAAAACGCGTCGGTTTTAAAACCGACAGGCGGTTTCGTCGCTGTGTGTGTTTACACCATAAGAAACGTATTTATCTGAAACCGACTCGGTTTTACTTTCGGGAAACGCTTCGGTCAAAAGCGCTTAATGTGTGTTAGCCCTTAGAATAATCTAGCTTCACTGTTACATGTGATACTATTTCCGTTTTCCAGATACTCCTCAATGAACTCAATTTACATCCTATAGATTCTTAATCATTTGTCCGTCTTCCTTATGCTCCTAAACGGTGATGCACTCAACGTTCTGGCATCTCCGTGCCTTTAGCTAATAGTCACCGTACACAGCGCGTAAATTAATTAAATATATATATATATGTCGTCGAGATAGCCTAGTGGTTAGAGCACGGATTTCTATACAGAAGGTAGCGAGTTTGAATACGATCGGCGATGCAAAAATTGTTATCAGAAAATTAAAATATAAATAATCCTTATGATCGCGTGGAGGCAAGATTTTTTTTCGTGTGTTTTATTTTAAATCTTTATTTTGATCTAAATTTAAATATCGCTTGATAAGAGCGTAATTGCCGAAAAGCTTTGTGAATTTCAAGAAAATAAATTTTAGTGATTTTAACTGATTTTTGTAATTAAAGTAATAAAAAATCACTACGTTCCACAATTTAAACTTTATACTATAGTTACTTATTATGTTATATAAATAATATTGATAATCCAAATTTAACTGAAGTATTATTGATATTTATTTTCACTTTACTATCAGCGTAGTAATTACAGAAAATTTTATACGTTTAAATAAAATTTTTATATATATATATATATATACATTCCTACACGTTTCCAGTTGTTTATAATATAACCACATTCGTAATTGTGTTCTGTTTAATTTCTCTTCCCCAATACGATGAGTGACGCAAGTTCGTTAGTACGTTAAGCGTGAGCAAATAGAACGTGGGTCTCACTACAAAATAAACGCAATAACATTAGTAGGTTTTTAACTTAATATTTATGTTTATGTTATTAATTTTCTACCTCTTTTTCCTTAAATTACAAAATTATTTTCTCAATCCTCCACTGTCCCCAATGTACTGTACACTAGTCCACTCATTGGCTCACAGATATAAATCTGAACTCAATCCATCTATTCAAATTCTTATATCCAGAATATATCCTCGAAACTACGAAAATATACGGATTACGTACGCTATTTTAAGGATGGCTCAAAATCTAATTTCGGTTCCTAAAACTTCGTTCTGTATTTTCGGGCCGAATCTTTCGTTTCATTTTTTTTTTTTGTTAATCGAACCGGAGAAGTCTAAAAGGCGAAAAAAAAATAACGATAACATTTACAGCAATTAAAAATTACCAAATCAAACTAAAAATCAACAAAATTAACCCTAAAAATAAACTCAAACAGAAATAAATAAAATGAGCAATGATACTCAGAAGACTGAAATCTTTCACGGGATAAAAACTTTCTAAGATAAAATTTTTCCAAATTTCGTTCTATTATGAAAACCCACGATTTACAACAAATGTTTTTCTTCTCGTTAAATTGACATTTCTGAAATCGGGGTAACTGAGAAATTAATCATTAAATTTCATCGCGTTCTCGCTGTAATATAGAAGAAGAAGAAGAAAAGTATATTTTGATTGATTAAATTTTACAAGAAAAATAATAACTTATAATAAACGGTTCTATCGTTCCGAAATATAAAAAATTCCTTAACCGATAAACTTATAATTTTAAAAAATATACACGAGTGATAGTTATAAACGTTCATTGCTTAATGAAATTTACAGGAAAAATTCCGCAAAAAACCTGCAACGTGTAATTCATAAGTAAATTTTAAACACAATGGTTAAAATAATTTATAAAATTTAAAGAGAAAAACAAAAAATATATCAAATAAAATTTATCTATAATATCATTGAATTTTAAACCTAATGCTACCCTAATAAGATATGTTTAATTCGTCTATGTTTATATTTTTTATACCTGTGTCGTAGAGACTGATAATCGTAGTTTCCAATTTCATTGACATTTCGGTCAGCAGACATTATGCATTAAAAAATTTTAAGGTCCTGTTTTTTATTATTTCTTGTATATAGGGATAGTTTAAAATGTCATGCATTGTTTTAATGGGCGTGTATCTGGATTTGTTCAACACTATTCTTAGGCAATGATTTTGTAATCGTTGTAATTTGTTTATATTACTTAGGCAGGTGTTCGACCATACAGGACTAACATAAAGAATTTTAGGTTGAATTACCTGATTATAAATCAAAAGCTTGTTCACCGATGATAGCGGAGATTTCCTGTTAAATATTGGAAACAGTACACTCATTTTTTTATGTCCTCTGTAGATACACTCGTTAATATGTTTAGTAAAAGTTAGCTTACTATCTAGTGTTACACCGAGATAGTTTACTTTAGATTTCCAGTCTAGATACTCATTATGAATTCGAACAAAGTCATTTATAGCAGGTTTACGCTTTGTGAAAATAATAGTCTCTGTTTTACTATCATTAATTTTAATTTTCCACTTATGAAAGTATTTGGACATTCTGTTAATTGCAGCGATTAATCTGTTGCTAATCGTATCAATACGGTATGATGACGTCAACAGAGCAGTATCATCAGCATATAAATTAACATCAACTTTTTTAATTGTACTAATATCATTTATGTAAATAATAAACAAGAATGGACCAAGGATGCTGCCCTGAGGTACTCCTGCCGATGCATATCTAACTTTAGAATTCTGATTTTTAATTTTCACATAAAATTTTCTGTTATGTAAATATGCTTTAGTCATGGAAACTAGTTGATATGGAAAACCATATTTTATTAATTTATACAGAATTCCATCGTGCCAAGTAGTGTCGAAAGCTTTTTCAATGTCTAGCAGTGCTAGCCCAGTGTGCTTATTTTTATTAAAATTATCAGTAATCAGATCACAAATTTTTACTAGCTGCGTGGTAGTGTTTAAATTCGGTCGAAAGCCGAATTGGAACTTATTAAGAATACCATTTAAATCGCTATGTTTTCTAAATCTAATGAGTAATATTTTCTCAAAAATTTTGCTAATGTTACTGAGCAGGCTAACAGGTCGTATATTTTTCATCAAGGAAGCCTCCTTGCCCACGCCAACAGTAAGGTATAGTATTACCTCGTACTTAAATTTGCAGATATTATAAGGAAGTGAATACTTATAAATTTACATTTCGTTTTTAGTTGACTCTTTAAATATTATCAATTTTTTTTTATACAGAATTGTAAATTCTGGTATATGAAATAGTTAAAGACTTCTATGTATAATATGTATCGATGGGTACTGACATTTTTGAGGGGATTCTCATATACGGTATAAAATGGCTTAAACAGATGAAAGTATATTGTTCTATGTACAATATCGTTTCCTAAACGATTCTTGATTGATTTATTATGAACTTTCACGGCAACAGACGATTAAAATGTCACACACACCGTACCGACTAAAACGATCAAAATTTACTATTTCCATTCTTAATGTTAAATGAAAATCCTCAAGTTCAATATTCAAATAGACAGTGTAAAAAACGATCCATTAACAAATTAAATGTTCAGTAAATTCTTGCAAATCGGACTTTCGCGGAAACGTGTTGTCAGTGGCGACTCGTGGTTAAAAAATCTCATCATTAAGTGCGTCTCCAATGTAAGTAGCGTACAAAGCAATTATAATATGGCGCTAGCGCAGTTAAACAATCTAGCGGTTCAAATTACATCTTATTCCCCTCCTCAACATACACAACGAAATTATTTTTTGTTTCACTCAATATTACAAAGTAACATTAATAATATTAAAGTCAACAAATTGTAATACAAATACAAGAACCTTTTAAAATTGTAATCAAAAAAACTAACCAAGATAAAAAATTGTAATATTAAAATATATATATATATTAAAAAATTATATCCGCGTGAATAAGTACAAAATTTATAAAATTGTTTTTAAAATACAAAACCAAACAATTCGATAAACTGTATATAATAGTTAAATATTCTTATTTTTTCACAATTTACGTAAAACAGTCCTCTGAAAATAAAACGATCAACTGCGGTATAAATGATAAAGTTTCAGTAATGAAAAAATTCTACCTATATTAACATCGGCTGGTAATAATATGAACAACATAGGCTGCAGACAGGCAATGAAACAATTCACCCGCGGAAATGTACACAGTAAAAGGAACACCGATAGTAATTCGAGGGAGAAAAACTAATCTTGGGAAGAGATGAAATATAAGCCCTAGACTTGTTCGTTTGCAGATAGTTGCATGCTCCCACAACCACACCTGTGTGTTGTGAAGAACACACGAGAAAAGACTATTCTACTGCGTCAAGTGTGTGTACTTCAAGGATTCCGGTTAGAAAATGAATTGAACCAGCAGTCGCTAATTCAGTCCTATGTCAACTATACACCTAAAAGTAGCACTAGGCGCAAAATCACCACTATTTTCTCCAGGTTGTATCGAGCATGCAACCACCAACCATTGTAACTAGGCATTTCAAAGCACTTTTTTTTTTTTAAATTACTTGTTATAATATATTCTACAAAAAATATAATTAAAATTCAATTATTTTCTTTAATCTCCATAAAATAATTATTACTTTTAACTATTTCATTACATCATCAATTTTTATACTGTTCAGGATATTTCTGGTGGTTGTGCAACCATGCAAAAACTTTTTGTATGAACTGCCACTGCCTGTTGTTACTTAAAATTTTGCATTGTCGCATATAATGTTCGCTCAGCCATGTTGATATAATAAATTGTTATTTTTAAAATAGAAAATTCAAGACTGGAAGTTTCAGTAATATATAATCGATTTCAAATGGGTTGAATAATTAAAAAAATATTTTTTCTTTTTCTATAAATATGCATTGCAATATATATATATATATGATTGATTAGTAATTAAACATGTATAGAATATTGACTCGTTAACTAATTTCAACTATTTATATATGTAAGTATTGTTTACATGACTCTCGTTCAGTTTTTAATCACTTAAGGCGTCTAACATCTGATAGTATGTCAATCAAATGGGTTGCGTTTATAGAATCGCTTTTCATACTTGGTAACAAAGTCGCACATGACCTCGTCAACTCACTTCAGATTCAGGACTCATGGCACACGAAAAAAATTGAAGCGAAAAGTACTTCCAAAAGACAAAAAAATATGAAAATTTCACTATTGATGTAAATAATAGGTTTTCGGGTATTTAAGTTGATCAAGAAGTTTTTTTTATTTGTTTTTTTTTTTTTAAGTTTTTGTCAAAAGCATCAACATCATTTGCCTTAATCATAATTTTATTCTTAACAATATTTTTTTTTTATTAGCTACAGCATCTCTATAAGAAACGCCAGTAGCGGACGCCACTTTTCCAGGTGAATGTAGCACACTATGTACAACACTGTGGATAGTAGATTGCTTGGTGTATAAAGTCTTTTTTAGTCTATCGGCAAGTCCAATATACTTAGTTAATAGAGAATCTATCTTCAAGGAAGCATAAATGATTGCTTCCTTCTCTGCCTTAATAATACTTTTCCCTTTAAATTGGGAGCATATATTATTGATGAACTGAGAAAGCAGATTCATCAACTCACCAGTAAAGTTCATTTCGACTGTCCGGTGAGTTTCCCCACCGACAATGAAAAACATTAAAACAAACGTCAAAGAAACATCAACACATAAACTACTTAAATAAAAATTGGCATGAAATGTGTAAAGTTAATAACACTAAAACTATTTGTCCTAAAAAGGCGCAGTTAGCACAGAAATAAATAAAAACACAAAGTTGACAAATCTAGCATAAAAACTTTAAAAAATAAAAAATGAAAAAAAATGTAAAAATCCATCAGGAACTAAATGTGATAGTGGAACGAAAAGAATGTTAACAACCACAAACACCAACTTAATAATATACACTTAAAAACTAAAAAACTAAAAAAAAGTTTTAAAATCAATAGATGTAAAAATAGTAGCACGTACAAGGCCGGGAAGAAGAGGAGAAAAAACTTACCTCAGCCCCGGAACTTGAACGCTCCAATGAAACAACCATGCACAATAAGTTGTTATGAACGCTGTTCACAGTGTTCCGATAACGGCTGTATCGAACCACACGGAGTTATTCTCTCATATTAAATCTAGATCAAGTAATAAATTTAAATTAAAATTTCAAAATAGTAAATATTATATTTGTACATATAGTTAAGATGATTATAAAAATATTTATAAATTTTTTGTTAACACTAATACTAAATTCTATATGCATACACCAAAGGATCTGAAGCCCATTAAGTTTGTTTCCAAATAATACTTCTATTGAGGAAATATCTCAATGTACTGTTCTAGGTATGTGTCTAAACATACAAAAAACAGTGATTATAAAATATTATTACCTCTTTTTATAGTACATTTTACTCCGAATACAACTCTTAGGCAAGTTCATTGAATTAAAATTACAGTCCATTATACTATTTGATTGGATAAATACAAAAGTTCTAAAATGATTATTCAATGTTATAAGTGTCAATCCTTTAAACATATAGCCTCCAACTGCTTCAAGAATCCTCTCTGCGCGATGTGCGAAAATTCACATAATAACACAAATACATTACATCATTTCGAATACGGCCGATACAGCGACCGCTAGGTTTAGGTGTAACAGAGTTCCACCTCAACTTATTACGTTAATTAAATCCAAAAACTTCATCAGACGCCGATATCAAAAATGTCGATTGCAATTAGCGACGATTACAAGACTTTATAACAGATAGTTTTAATCAAAATAAACATAGTGGACTACTTCTTTTAGACATAGACATTTGATACTACGTGACACCTCGATTTCATATACAATCTAATTCAACTTAAATTTTGTAATTATATTATCAGGCTTATAAAAGATTATTTAAACAAATATGAATTTTACGATTAATATTAATAACATTAATTCCACTTGAAGATATACCCGAGATGAAGTACCGCAGGATTATATCTTTTTTCATGTTATTTACTAACGGTATTCCTAAAATTAAAAAAGATACTATATGAAAAAGCCTAAAAAGAGGTTTTCAGAAGTTAAAATCACACTTCAATAAATGGAAAATTAACATAAATTCTAATAAAATGCAGTCAGTATTATTCATTAAAAGGAGAAATCGTCATCTAAGCCCTAAAATAGTTGATGCCCATAGAATTGAAAAGCCAACATAAATACTTCGGTGTTATCCTAGATGAAAGTCTCACCTTTTCCGAACGTATTGATCATATTCTTAATCAAATCAATGCAACGTCTTTTAAACTATTGCCGATTTTTAATCGCTAATAAATTAATTATCTACAAAAATATCTTACGCCCAATAATGTTATATAAATGTCCCATTTGATCTTATGCAAATCGCCTAATTTGAATTATTTGCTAGCTGCGTTTTACACACATTGTATAGCATCAAACTTCGAACCTTCACATACAATAAGAAATTCAATCGCGCGTTCTCACCAAACCGCCCAAACTGTCGCATTTCGATATCAACAGATTCTGTCAACTATCGATACAAACAAACCACAAATTATGACAAACCCCTACGCAGTTATTCTACCATGGGCTTATAATCCAGTAATTATAGACATCGGCGTATTAAAAAGCAGCAGAGATAAAAATACAATTTTAGAAAAAGCAACTCATAAAATAAACTCCTACACTGCAGAGTCATCTATATTTTTTACTGATGCGTCTAGTTTTAACTTGTTTGTTGGCTGCTTTGTAACAATTGAAAATCGCATCCTTATCCGGTATTTCCTACCTAAAAAAGAATAGAAATAGCTAGAAATTCTATGACAAAACTAAACCGCATTTGGAAAGATTAATAAAAATTAAAAATCTATTTCGTAAGCAGCACCAAAAGTATAAAACAACTCGGCTAAAATCAATTCTAAACTTCTTAACACGTTTAGTAAAAACTAAGCTCCTAGAACATCGTAATGATGTGTGGAATAACAAATTAAAATCATTGTCTACCAAGGACAAAAGCCTCTGGAACATTACAAAGAATTTCGCGTGCGTACATGTTAATATTCCGCCAGTAACGCACAATAAATATATTGCATATTCTGATAAAGATAAAGCTAAATTCTTAGCTCATCATTACTATCAAGTGCATAATCAAAACACAACCCTCTCCACCATATCTCATACAAAAAAAGTTGATCTCACTGTGCGTAAATATTGTAGCGCTCCGCCAGCATCTGACTCATTAATTAAGCTCGCCACACCAAAAGAAATAAATTATTTCATAAAAAGACTTAAATGCAAGTCATCCACAGGACAAGACTTAATACACACATTAATGCTCAAGAACCTGCCTAAAATAGCAATAGTATACTTGACAAATATAATTAATGCTATTATAATCACTGGTCATTACCCTAAAATATGGAAAACTTCAACTGTTATTCCCATTCCAAAAGTGGGGAAAGATAGTTCATTACCCAAAAATATAAGGCCTATTAGTTTAATCAGTAACATTAGTAAAATAGCTGCAAAAGTAATACTTCAAAGATTAAAACAATTCTCAGATGAACATAGTATTATAAACGAAACCCAGTTTGGATTCAAACCCCAACTCTCAACCGTCATGCAGCTAGCGCGCCTTACTGATCACATTCTTGATCAGTTTAACCTGAACAAACATACTGGACTATTGTTATTAGATGTAGAAAAGGCATTTGACACTACATGGCACAGTGGAATAATATACAAAATGATTCATTATGGCTTTCCCAAGCAATTTATAATGATCATGAAATCGTATCTAACTGATAGGCAGTTTATTGTTAAGGTAAATGATACCTACTCTAGTACTAAAACACTAACAGCTGGAGTTCCATAGGGTAGTATCTTGGGACCCTTCCTATATATATTATATATTAATGATTTGGCTTGGCTGAGGGATGTTGATACATCTCTTTACGCCGATGACACTGCTCTATTTACAGCTTCCTATCGAATCGATACAATAACAAACAGACTCGCCAAAAGCTATTACAAAATATACAAATATTACACAAAGTGGAAAATTAAAATTAACACCGAAAAAACGGAAGATATACTATTTACGAGACGCAGGCCGCAAATAACTCACCACATTGAAATAAGCAACAGGCAACTACCGTGGAAACCTCGTGTAACCTATCTTGGTCTTACAATGGACAAGCGACTGTCGTTCCATGAACACATTAAACACATCACGGACAAAGCGCACTCCCGATTATATAAAATTTTCCCCATATTTCACAAACGCTCTAAAGTTAGTATTAAAATAAACTAATAATATATAAAGCATACATACTGCCGATATTATTATACTCTTGCCCAATTTGGTTCGGTGTTAGTAATTCCACCTTAAATAAATTACAAATTGTTCAAAATAAATGTCTGCGTATTGTACTTAATGCCCATTACTATACTAAGATAACTGACATGCATGCAGCTCTTCATCAGCGTACTATTCCTGAGCTAGTACAGGAACAAGCAGATAGGTTCTACAGCAAATGCCTGACTAGCCATTACCCTATCGTACAGCGAATTGGAACTATACTCGCGACTCGCTGACCAGAAAATATAAAAAATGTAAACACAAAAGAATTAAACATTCACTTCTGTAGCACCAGATTGTCGAACTACTTAAGTCGTTATTAATAAGTCTCTATCCTCATGTAATCTATTGTATCAGTATTTCTCTCTTCTATCCTCTTATTTATTTGTTTAACCTTAATATAATTTGTATAATTTTACCCATATTCTTATTGTACTATTAAGATCAAACTATAATTAATTAATTTCTCTATTTTCGGCTACGCAGGGTTTTTGTTGTGTGTTTTCCCTGTATATTTATTGTATAATTATAAAATAAATTTTAAGATTTCTTTGTACACTATTTTCTAAGACGCGTAGTAAGAGCGTTAACGCTGCTCGGTATGCGCATTTTTTTATTTACTTATTATTTGCTGATGTATAAAACATAAATATACTTTATTGAATTGAATTGAAATTTGGAAAGATAATTCGATTACAAAACCTGTAAAAATTAAATTAGTCGAAACGCTCATATTTTCAATTCTACTATACGCAGCAGAAACGTGGACAATGAAAAAGTCTGATAAAAAGATAATTGATTCCTTCGAATTATGGTGTTGGAGGCGGCTTCTCAGGATACCGTCTACAGCAAAATGGACAAATGAGTCTGTTTTACGGGAAATTGGTACCACGCAAAGACTGTCAACCATTGTTTCCACAAGAGTGATTAAATTCTTTGGACATGTCATGCGGAGACCAGAAGGATTACAAAAGCTGATGATCATGGGATTGTTAATGGTAAACGACCACCAGGACGTATACCGAAACGATGGACAGATGTTCAACAAAGGACAGGACTTTCAATTGTGGAATGTATACGACTGTCGGCAGATCGATGTAATTGGCGAACACTTATTGCTTCAGCGACGAACTAAAATTAATCACGATACGCTAATTAGGGTGACGACTACTGATGATGATATATATATATATCAATTTTTTTTTTCAAATCTAGGAAATGGATTGTTTTCCTCCTATTTTCAATGTATTGAATGTTTTTATTATAGATATTTCGATTTGATACAAAATTGTTCAAAATTTTATTATTAACTATTTCACACTACTGGAATATCATCAACATGTATTTTTCGTAATTTAACATTATTTTTAAATATATTAATATTTTTAATATTATTTTCTAATTTGTTCATATAAATATCAGCTAGAATGGAGGATAATGGAGATGCCGTAATTAAACCGCTATTTTGTTTATGGTATTTATTTTGAAAGTGGAAATAATTTTGATTTAATAATGTCTCTAACATTTTTATGTAAAAATCCTTAAATATATTATTACTTAAATTCACCAGAAAAACATGTTCCAATAACATGCTACTCTGAGCGATGATGTCACTTTGACGACATTTCGAAAGAAAAATGCATAAATTACCAGCTTAAGGAGTCTTATCAATAGAGCAAAAACAATTTTAACAGACAGGGATAAAGTGAATAAAAAAAAAACATAATAAAACAAATATCAATCAGTAATAAATATAATCCTACTGATAAAATGTGGAATAAATCTAAAATACAGAAAACAATAAAAAGAATTATTTAGGTTCAATAAGTTATGTAGAAAGTCATACTAGATTTAGCGATAAAGAATAAACGCAATATTGAAATCAATTAATAACAACGAAATAAAATATAGAAATATACTAAAAAATGTCAGGAGCATACAAATTAAATTGCAATCAATGTGAAAAACAATATATTAGAGAAACAGGCAGACAATTCACGTTAGTATTTACAGAACACTTAAATTCACATCTGAATAATTGGTAAAAAATCATTATTTTGAAAACATTGTAAAGAATTTAAACACAAAATCAATAATATTAACCAAAATTATCAAATTTTACATACGAAAAAACATTATAAAAAAAGAAAACCATTATAAAAAATGGAAGTTGATAAAAGAAAGAGTAAAAAATAATTTATTAAATTAAATGACAAATTTTCGTTAATTTTTTTTTCAAATCTTTCGTGCCATGCACTGCTACAAAGGATAAAAGCACGGAGTCTATTATTCCGTTATTAAGGATGTGAAGATAATTTAGTGCGAACGAGGAAAGTTATAAGAGTATTTTCATTTTTATGTAAAAGGATTTCATTAAGTGTGTTAGGAAACTGTAATGAAGAGCGAATAGAGTTATACAGAGAACAGTGGAGTAAGATACGAGCTATAGTGATTTGAACATTACAGGGTGAACAAATAGGAAGATCGGTTTTGGATAGGATATAAGAATGAGTCAAACGAATATTGTGCGGATACGGAACAGCATCACTTGATCCTGTCTTGTATAATGAAAACGTTGAATAAGCCAGATGCCACTATGTTGAGATAAACCGGAAAATCTGACTGTTGCTTGTTTCTCATTCGAACATGCAGCGACACGTATCGGAACATGTTGCTGGAAGTAATTCTGCAGGAGACATGAAGGCGGCTTCTTTCGCAGCTCAATCTGCTTTTTTATTCCTTCTATATTTCCTATGTCCAGGAATCCAAAGTACATGGGTTTGCAGACTTTGCTTGCTAATTTTAGAATTAATTTTCACAGCCAATGGATACATGCATCTGGAATTTTCAACAACGAATCTGTGACATTGACAATTTCCTGCTCATTTTTAAAATATGTAATTAATATAGCCTCCAGAATTACAAATAGTTCATATGATAGGGTAAGACTTGTTGTCAACGTGGAAAATTCATTACAATAGATGAAAATATGGAACCAGCTTCATACAGTACATAACCGGCTAAATATGGTCTGAAAATATTCGCTATGTGCGACTCACTACACTTGCGATTTCGAACTTATAAACATGAGAATACACCAAGTGATATAGTGAAAAGACTGATAATTGGTATATCAGTTGTCCACTAGCCTGTGATTTATTGAATTATAAATTAACCCTAGTGAGCACTGTAAAAAAAAATGAAAGAGAAATTCCGGCGGCTGCTTAATATATTTAGAAAACCTACAGCAACAATCTTTGGTTTCCAGGATAAAATGATGTTAGTATAATATACACCAAAAAAGAATAGGTCCATTATTTTACTTTCTGGATGAAATTGATAAATCCACTGGGGAAGATGCCAAGCCTGAAATAATTACATTTTATATAACAAAAGGAGCCGTTGATTCGGCTGATCAAAAATGCAGCCTGTATTCTTGTTCCAGATGAACAAAAAGGTAGCCTACGGCTTTAATTTTTGCGTTATTGAACATTGCTGGAATCAATAGCCATATTCTTTATTGTTGGACAAAAAAGGAATTTAAATTACCTAGAAAACAGTTCCTAAAAAATTTATTGCTCGCATTAGTAAATGGACTCATACAGAAGCGAAGTAGTTTGACAAATTTAAACTCCAAACTAAGAACTGTAGTGGCAAAATATTCTGAAGCAAATCGGAGCGGAATAAATGTAGAAGATAATTCTACAAAAAGTAGAGATCGTTGTTACATGTGTGGTCGTACTAAAAATAACTACACTACTATTAGATGTTATAAATGTAGAAAATGTTGCTGCAAAGCGCACAATGCAGCCATATGCACAAATCGCAACGTTAACGAATAGCATACACAAATATAACTATCAATAAATAAAAATTAATAAACGTAGCAAATTTTCATTTTTCCCCCTTGACAGAAAATGTTCTGGCGCACGGTATACGCCGCGCGCCTAATTACATAATATTTTAATTGCGTCTAACTGAGGGTTAAAGAGTGACTTACAGGATTGATTATATTTGTCCCAATCAGTGCGCTTATAATTGATACCTGTGTAGTAGTGGTGCTATGGATTTTGTGTCATTCTATTATTGAGAATGGGGAGATGATCACTTCCCACTAGATGGTGATAGAATGTCTGTAATGTACCCTCAATCGCTGCAGATGACATAACTAGATCGAATGTTGACCATTTACGGTATGAGAAACTGAAATGGGCTTGATTTGTGTTATGTAGAATAAACTTTAATTACAAAAATCAGTTAAAATCCCTAAAACTTTATTTTCTCGAAATTCACAAAGTTTTTCGGCAATTACGCCATTATCAAGCGATATTTAACTTTAGATAAAAATAAAGATTTAAAAAATAAAAACACAAAATATAAATTTAAGTTCACAAATCAAGATTTAAAAAATAAAAACAAAATATAAATTTAAATATAAGATTTATATTTTGTGTTTTTATTTTTTAAATCTTTACTTTTATCTAAATTTAAATATCGTTTGATAATGGCATAATTACCGCAAAGCTTTGTGAATTTCGAGAAAATAAAGTTTTAGTGATTTTAACAGATTTTTGTAATTAAAGTAATAAAAAATCACTACATTCCACAATCTAAACTTTATGTAGAATAAAGTTATTTTTATCAATTAGATTTTGGATCGTTTTACCTATTAAAGTTGTACACTGACTAGCCCATGTTGGGCTGTGTGCGTTGAAATCACCTGCGAGTTTTAAAAGTATATCATAAATTTAATCAATCTTTATATTAGACGTGGCGTTTTAATTTATCCGCTGTTGATTGTGTTTATCACATTCACTATTACATTATGTTTCATTTTGGTATTTTTGCAATATTGTACATATAGATTAAGTATTTTCTCGCACTTCATTCTATTATTTGTTGTGTTTTCTATATTTTTATTATTATTTATCTCCGCTTAAAAATAGCTTAATAGCCGAAAAGCTTTTGTAGTTTTTTAATATAAAAATTAACTGATTTTAAGAACTTTTTCAATAAAAATCACTACATTCCAAATTAGTTAAATATATATATATATATATATATATGTGTGTGTGTATTCCTACGATTATGTACTGAACGGAGTGTGAAAAATAAATAAAAGGTGCGTACGTATACGTTTATAAATGGTCTGTATGATTTATACGTGTATATATATACATATATATATATATATATATATATATATATATATATATATATATATATATACATATATATACATACATATATATATATACATATATATATATATTTATATATATATATTTATATAATATGCTAATATTTCATTTCATACTACGTTCTCCATTTTGTTTAAAACATATTTGTATATATATAATTTTGTACGTACAAATAGCTTGACAGGACGTTCGGCAATGAACAATACAATGATGATGGTTATATATACATATCATCATTGTATTGTTCATTGCCGAACGTCCTGTATAGCTATTTGTACGTACAAAATGAGCTAGCATTCAAGGCACTATTTAAATGCGACACAGATGCGCATGCATATGATGTTATACGGAGTGGGGTGCCACTGCCATCACCCTGATAATTAAGAATTAAATAACGATGAAAACTTTCTATGTCGCGTGTTGGTTTCGAACCCCCGACCGCCGAGTTGACAGTCGAGCACTCTAGCAACTACGCCAACACGACTTATATATATAATTGTTGATATATCAGAGAGCAGTGATTTTATGAATTGTAAATAAAGCAAAATCATAACACAGTTTAATCACAATAAGTTTTTTATTGCCACACTTTTCCTCAGTTATGTCATTATCAAACACACACAATAAATGTTACATAAATATATATATATGTATGTACATATATTAACGAGCACGGATTATTCACAAACACACATATTATATTTATATATATATATATATAATTATTTTAGAAATGAACTTTCATAAAAAGTCTTCATCAAATGTGGTAATGAACCGTCTTTCATCAGTTTATAATTATTGTGACACACAAACACATTATATATGGATGTGTGTGTGTGTGTGTGTGTGCATATATATATTATTATTATTATTATTAAACTAATGCACCGTGTACAGCAGCTATATAGCTAGAAGCACGATAGGAAATGTGGATTAGATTAAGGAATAGAGACCGGAACGGTGGAAGAGGGTAATTAGATTCAACAATGAACATGGTCATCTTTGAAGAGGATATGAAGCGAACGAGGAAGATTAGGAGACGCTCTAAGCGATGAATATGACAGATATCCAACTAGAATATGAGAAACAGGAAGGCGTGGAGACAAAGTTTTATTAATAAGGTACTCGTGAGTGAGACGCGTATAGCCCAGGCACAATGTAATGATGAACACATCGTCTCTGCGGTTTAGAAGCGAAGTTATCCAAAGATGGATCGAATGTTTGAATATATGTATATTTATAAAACTCTATCGATTTATTGAAAACTACTAATTGTCCGACGAATGATTTATAAATATATCTGTGTATGTATATATATTTCATATATATATATATATATATGCTTTAAATCGAAGGACACCGATTTTAATTTAATTTAATTACGAACGTCGATGTTGTTATTCTGTTTAAATTGAAATTGATCTATAAAAAATAATATGTTCATAAACAGTCATTACTAACCACGCAAAATTATTCTCGTTAGTCGTGCGTAACATTTGCGCAAATCGAAGTTTAACAAATAAATCGGAACGGTGAATTTCGCGTAAAATTTACATTCTGTTCGCACTAATTAAAGATGCCAATCGAGCCAACTGAATAAACAACAGCTAATGAATCGCCTCTAACGCGACCAAAATATCGAGTGCCTTCTAGTCTGTTAGAAATAATAATCTTCGCGCAGCGCCTAATTTGGTACGGTATATTAATTATGCATAAAATAATGAAATACGTTCATTTCCGATGTTATTGGGTGTCGGGCCCTATTTCCTCGTGACAAATAAAGTCACTGAAAAGAAAACAAGATACCAGTAACGTTGTCTTGTTCCTAAAGTGTAACTGTCGAGACAATAAAATTCTAGCGCGGCTATGAACGAAATCACCATTATTTTCCTGTTCACGATTATTACTATGTAAGTAAATAGTTCATTCGACAAACACATATAACATATAAATATATATATATATATATATATATATATATATATATATATATCAGCTTATTTATTTATATTTATACACCGAATAAACAATTTCACTTTACTTTTACATGATATGAAAATAATGCAACGTTGATAATAATTTTGAAAATTTTATTTTTGTGAAATCACAATTATCGAGGCTATGCGTTTTCGAATTTGTCGTATTTCATTTCGGCTTTTGCCGGATTTCGTATAAAACCGTAATAGTATACAGTTATATAAATATATTAAGGTTTCCCCAAAACACTTCCAAAGTTGCCTATGTTGTGCAACGCGAATTCAGTTGATTCCGGTGACTTTAACAGTGTCGTCTCTTCATCCAGTCATGGGTCTTCCTTGCCTGCGACGACGATTAATCGGCCACCATTGCAATATAATCGTCATCTCGTCCGTCAATATGTCTGCTCATTTCCATTTCAGTTTAGCTACACGTTCTAATGAATCTGCTAATTTTGTTTTCGTTGTTTAATCCGTGGAATATTCTCGTGATCTCCGAGTCTGATATTGAGCACGACTCTTTCGTTTGCGCCGTTTGAGTTTTTCTAATTCGTATAATTATTTGTTTTGCACGACTCCGTGTATTAGCTCCGTATATTAGAAGTGACAATGCACGTTGATTGTATACTTTACTTTTTAAGCTATCCGGTATTTCTTTATTCTGAAAAACGCTGCTTAATTTCCCGAATGTAATCCAGATAAGTCCTTGTTTTAGTTTTCAACTGCATAAACATTTATATATGACGTTACATAAACATGAAATAGCTGAATTCTTTAAATACTATAATAGTAAATGATGTATTTACTGTTTGCAGATGCTTCAGTTACACCGATAAATCTTTTTTAGAGTGTAGTGAAAACAAATATCTGAAAATTATGTGACTATTTTCTAAGCTAAAATTATTTATATTTTGTTGTTTTATGTAATTTTAGTACTGAACTACACAAATACACACACACACACACTTATTAAAATAAAACTTTAGTGTAAAATGTGAGCTTATGCTTTTTTAATATATATATATTATTATTTTTCTTCATCCGCCATTTCCATTACGAAGGAGATCGGTCAACTTGGCTACAGTCTCTTTCGACACAGCAGTCCGGAATAATTGAATAAACAAACACCCAAAACCAGCGTCGTAGGTCTCCCATCCATGAATGAATTCTACTGATCTCTTGCCAGCGATTTTGCCTTCTATAATAGTCGTAATATTTCATATCTAGGTACTCTCAGAATGTGTCCTAAATATTTTCTTGAATACAGATTAATAATTCTGGATTCTTTTTATTCGCTTTATTAACAACTTCTTTATTACTGACTTTTGTATCCGAGGAATTTTTAATATCCGTCTATATAGGTACATCTCGAAATCTTCAATGCGCTTTTTAACTCTAGCATCCAGTGTCCAGCTTTCGAAGCCATATAGCAGAACCTAGTTGAAACATAACATTCTTTGACAGAATCTTTTGACAGTATTGAATGTTATTTTTTAATATTAAATTAACAGAGTAGTATAAACGTATTAATCTGTTTTCAATAATTATGGTTATATTTAAAGCGTCCGACCACGTAAAGAACTGATTTTTTAAATTTGTTTCGAATGTTATACATTTTTAACTCGAGGAAGTTAATAAAAATGATGACGGAACATTTTTCCGCGGGTAATTTTAAACTAGTTGTCTAGCCTTCTTAAAAGGTTATTACAGAAGGTTTCTAGATCGGGTGTACGAAAATTATATCACATATGCAGAAAAGTCCACATTTTCACGGTAAATTGGTTTCGAAACGCCATTAAAAAGTATGTTTTATAAAAGTGGCCCCGAAACACTTCTTACGGACAACTCGGAATTGTTTTTTTTTATAGCTGGATTTTTCCTGTCCGTAGAATGTCCCTTCTGTTTGTCTAGATACAGTAGTTGATTAATACTTTATTATGCAAATTAATAATGTACAACTTGTTGCATTTATAGAGGAGCAATACACTGCACCACCGCTTAGGTTTAATCAGTGTATTGCTCCCCTTTACAATACTCTATAGTTGACAATAATATAGTAACCACTTTTACACTCGCATTTGCGCGGGCTGTGCGTCAGTTTCACTCGCAGTCATAGTATACATGTATTCCTCTATAACTTCTTATACTAGTTAATAATTAAAATTATAACTTAGGTGTACTAGCTAATAATTAAAATTATAACTTATAGATACAGTAGTAGATAATAGCTAATAATCTTCTGTTCACACCTGACGAGATCCCTAAATGATTAAATATAGCGACACGCTATTTATAGAAAATTCCTCCGTGTTCGCTGTTATAGCAATTGCTTGTTAACTGCGCTGCATTTTGTCGGTGATGTGTTTTACTACGACTAAGATGAAATTAAAGTGCGCCTATTCTCTGAAAAGCTTGTTTTCCAATTCGATATCAATTCTATCTTTTTAATAATTGTTCGATAAATTTTCCAAAAATACGTTCAAAATACAGATTATACGACATGCACTGATGTTATATCTGTTCGTGATTTCTGTACACCACACCCGTGTCTATTTAGACCTCATTATACGTATTTTTAAATATTATTTAATTACGTTCGTATACATTAGTTTCGTAATTTTACCGTTCGTTTTGTTAAAAACTGCAACTTTATTATTATTTTCGAGTAGTTTTTTTGATAACTTTGTCTAGTAGCAGTACGAAAGAATATCTCCGTCATTTGCTTAAATTAAATCGGATTATTAAATTAGTTCCGCAATAATTTAGTGGTAGCAGCCGATATAATTTTGGAAAGAATGCGAAAATGTATCCAATCTTATTTCCTATTTTAATAATAACGATAATAAACTATTTCAGTTGCGTGACGTGTCCACCGGATATTCAACGGCCCTGTTCATCATCGATCGATTGTCAAAGAGTTGAAACCGGTCGAATTGGTAGATCGGCTAAATTCGGAATCGAATCGTATAAAAGACGAAACGAACGTAGGAAAGGAAAACGGGGGAAATGTGGCGAAAAACGACGAAAAAATAAACCGATTCATTTCGATAATCGGAATAATAACGTCGGCGTACGTAATTACGGTTACGATACGTTCGGGCAGTTTACGTTAGAACAACAAGGAATGTACGATTATAAGTCTATGTACAGCGGCGAAAGTAGAGAAATCGAGGAGAACGGCAGTTTCGAAGAAGATTTAACGCGGGAGGATGATAGTAGCGACAGCAGTTCCAGCAGCTCCGAATATTCCGACGACGAAGAGGACGAACACGAAGATTGGTCACACCAGCGCGCTATGAATAAATTCAAATCTTCCTTAGAAAACGGTTATTTTAACGTTAAAACTTGCGCTAAGGTAGGCGTTGAAATACGCGAATTCCTACCTAAGTGTTTGTTGAAAGAATTAGAGGAACATTATATGGAAACGAAGTGTAACTTTTTAAGCGCATTCTCATCCTATCCGGTCGACATCGCGCCGTTCATAATCAATTATGCTCCGTCCGATCTGCAATTCGACGTCGTGATGATCGGCGGCGGTCCCGGTACTTTGACCGCGTTGAAAACTTTCGTAGACACCGGTAAGACGGTTTTATTGATAGAAAAAGGAAAGTATCCGCCGTTGAAAGCGATCAGTTTGTATAATAGACCGTCTCTATTGTTAACCGATTACGTGCGAAAAGTAAAAGCTACGGCGCCCGGATGCGATTTCCCCAAGACCGTCGTACGACCGCATGTTTTAGGCGGTATTACGACGTTAAATTTCAATCAATGGGAAGTCGGTTCGAAAAAATATTACGACATATGGAAAGAAATCAGCGAAAAATGGAGTTGGGAAAAAGTTAGTCCGTATTACGAATTGATAGAAAATTACGCCGAAATGGAAGCGGCTAAAAACAGTCGAAATTCCGGTACCGTCGAACTAATCACCGAAACTACCCGAATCGAAAGTCTATCTCAAAATTCGACTTATCACGACAAATATCTATATAGAGAACAGTCTAATAAACCGGACGGTAGCAGTCATAACGTTGTGATGCAAAGCGAACGTAAAGGATATCTATCGATTAATAAAACCGTCAAAGAAACCACCGTAACTAAACGGGTATATTCGGCGTTCGCCGAAATCGGTCTGTGCGGAGGGGATTTGAAGATAACGTCTTTACAAGAAGAAGAAGGTTTTGCCGTAGTGCCGGTCATATCGGAAGGGAAAAATAACATTCTGTTCGCTCAGAAAACGTTAGAATTAGTGGAAGGTAAAGAAAATATTAAAATAGCCATGAATACCGAAGCGATTAAAATCGAATTCGACGACGCCGGTAAAGCCGTCGGTGTGATCGTTAAAACGGACGCCGGACCGGTCAGAACGATTCGAGTGCTGGAAGAATTAATTTTAGGATCGAGCGCTATATCGCCGGTTAAATTATTGACGCAAAGCGGCGTCGGCGATAAAGATGTTCTGGAAAGTTTAGGAATTCCGTTAAAAATCGAATTACCGAATTTAGGTAAACGTTTACGAATTAGTCCGTCGTTTTTCGGACTGTGCGTAAGTTTCCCGCAAGGAGCGCTAGTAGACGAGGACGAAGAAGACGACGATTCGGCTGCCGGTTTGGCTTATTTGTACGGTCAGAAAAAAATCACGTCCGGAGCACTTTTGAACTTTTACAAAGCTTACATGAAAATCGATTCGGACAGTTCGAACGTACGCGTAAATTTCCACGTCTTCTCCAAAGGTAGTAGCCGTCGATTAAGAAATTATGTGAAAGGTTTCTTTCATTTCGAAACGGAAGTAGAAGATTTCATTTGTAATCTATGCGAAACGCGCGATTTACTATTTTTAGTGCCGCAACTGCGTTATCCGGAAAGCGACGGTAACATACTGGTCGATGTAGATTCGTCGACGTCCGAATCGGTTAATACCGTCATCGATACCGGTATGCTGAAAGAAGAAGTCGACATGCGAATTATGTTGAAAAGCGTGGAACGTTTGAAAGAAATCGCTCGCACGAAAACGTTTACCGATCTGAAAGGGGAACTGATTAAGATACCGTTAAAGGGTTGCCCCGACGATCAAGACAACGACGAATGTTACGTACGATATTTTACCGTACCCGGTTTATTAATATCCGGCGGTATGTTAATGGGACGGGACGTGAACGATTCGGTAGTGAACGAAAATTTAATCGTTCACGGTACGAAAAACGTACGTTGCTTCAGTTCGGCCGTATTACCGTTTAGTTTAGGAGGCGAAAGTGCCGCCTGTCCGGCTATGATCGGTCTGTACGGTGCTAAAATGATGGTCTCAGAATAATAATAAAGACGATGTAGAAACGGAAGACGTTGTTAAATAAGAAGCAATTCAGGAAGATTGCGACGGTTACGGTATAAATTTACCGTAAAGAAGCGCGGTCGGTTGTTTCTTCATACGTACTAATTATCAATTTCATCATTTTTATTATTAATATTAATAATAATCATTATTATTATTTTTAATGTTATTAGTAGTAGTAGTAGCATCCTCCTTGAAACAGATTCACGCGGTGAATTTCATCGGTATCGGATAAAAAAATATATTTACAATTATAACAATTTAAAAATTAAAAAAAGAAATAAATAAAAAAAATTAAGTTATAAATCAGCGTTTAAGAAACAAGTCTAGACTATTAATAAACAAAAAAGTTTTAATAGTTATATATATATAAATAAAATCTAATGTACACTTTAAACGCGTCGAAAACTATTATTTAACACCGAAGCAACAACCGAAAAAATAATTTAAAAATTAATTAAAAATAATATAATATCTTTAATTATAAAATGCATTGCTACGCAGAACTACAAAACAGAAACAATTGGTTAAATAATATCGAAAAGGGTTTCAATAATTTTTTTTTTTGACATTCAGAAAATACGAGCCAACGGTGTCTACATAAAATAGTGGCGATAGTTATTTATGATCAACGTTACATATCTATATTCGGACACGTGTATTATATAAATAGCGAAATACGTAAATTCGGCGTGTAATTTTAAAATTCGTTACATTTTTCGACGAAATTCTAGCAATATTATTTTATTAATTAAAACTTCAGCAGAATGCGTTTACTTACTCTCCATGGCAATTCCGCAAGACGATTAAAAAAGAGTAGGTGGTGCAAAGATGCTCTTCCAATAAGTCGTCAAAGAAATACTTCAAATCGCAACAGTAAACGACTTTTAAAAATCTCGAATAACGATTAAATAATAAACTTACGCATATAGTAATCAAATAACCGAATAATTCGGTGCTCCAACTTTAACCTCACTGAGAATCTAATTGTCTCTCACTGCAGACGTTAGATTAATTTTAATTACTTTATTCATCATCATTGCCGGTACAATAGAAAAAAAATATATTAGAATACACAATGAAATTGTTAAATAGGAATTGCTCTTTTATTCCTCAATATTTGAACCGGTGCTCAATATTCCGAAGTACACGATTCTTAGAATCGCGATGCTTTTAAGTAATTCGCGCTCTCTGTTGTTTTTGTATCTTCCGTTATTTGTGCGATGGATTTCTGTCTTGGTACCCCCCATGATCGTTTATCTAAAACTAAAACTGTCTTCGTTGTTAAATAACTATTATTTCTTAATGCTCGTCCTACGCGAAAATTTAATTTAAAATAAAAATAAAATTCTTTCTAAATACTACACCTAACCAGGGTGATGACATCAAATCGACGTATGATTGCAAATAATTTTTCAGTTGAAACTATATTTTATATATATATATATAAATATATAATCATCATCATTGTCGTATTGTGTAATTTTATGTTATATTGGGTACAAAATTGATCAGCATTCAAGGCACTAATTATTTTGAAGGCAGATCTTTTGTACGTGATAATTAAGAGTGAAAATATATACATATATATTTTTTTTTTATTTTTTTTTTTGGCCCAGCTTGCGCCATTTGGCCAGTTTCATCATTTATCCAGTTAATCTATTTTAAATCTCAATGCCATTACGTTTGATAAAATTATATAAACTGACAGAGACAGAAGACAGTGGGTTGGAAACAATCAATTCAATACTCACGGGTAATGTGTGCCATTTTTGTACAACACTAAACAACATCTCATCTCTATGTTTTCGAAACTTCGGACAAATCCAAATTTGATGCTCGATACAATTGTCAACATGGCACACATCACATGTACCATCAGACATTATGCACAATTTAGGTAGGTGAAATTATGACCAGTACGCAATCTAAATAAAGTTGATATATAATCCCTCGAAATGTTTTTATGTAATTTTTTTTTTTTTTTATGGGGATGCCTTTACAGCTTACCCAACGTGGAGCCGTAATAATCACTAACTCATATTCTTATGAACTCGGACAACTTCTCGAGAAAAGTCGCTATGTCCGGGAACAAATCTAGATTCTCAACATGCAGAAGTGACATTACGTTATAAGGAGGACCACCACGAGATGCGTACAGTAATTTGAGATACAGTTCAGAACGTAATGCTGTTAATGAAGGACATTCGAAGAACACGTGATCAGGGTTGCAGACTACACGACCAGCATGTAGAGGACAATACGGATTATCTCTAAGCTGCATAACGAACAGGCGGTCCGGCAACAAGTAATGCCCAAACCGCAATCTGCTGATAAGCACAATTCCTCTCCGCTTGATGTTTTTGAAAACGTAGAACCATGGGAACCTAGGGAGAGACGGCTGCAGCTGATAATACGCAGTAAGAGGTGACCGCTGTATGCACTCCATATATGTCTGTTCCCAGAGCTTTTTATGATCAGACTGTGTAAAATGAATGACGTCACGAGAAGAAACTGAAGAGAATAAAACACCACTAGAATAACCCCTTTTAGCTATTCTACCATTTCATTGTCGGGGACTCCTCGATGTCCCGGTACCCACAAGAATGACACAAATATACTGAGGTTTTCCAGCTGATTAAGTTTCAACATGATGGCTGAAATCAATGAATCTGACACCTCCCCTTTGCGTTCAATAGCCTTTAAAATACTCTGTGAGTCGGTAACAACGAGATAATTACCTGGAAGATTCGCATCAATTAAGGACGACAAAGAAAGAAATACTGCCACACACTCAGCTGTAAATGAGGAACAGAGATCAGATAATTTGTATGTACTGCTAATATTAAGAGATGGGATATAAACTGCTGCACCAGTTCCCTGAGCTGACTTCGATCCATCTGTATAAACAAGGATATGCGTAGGAAAATTTTCAGCGATAATATTATTAAATGTAGCCCGGATCAGTGGGGGAGGCCAATGGACGTAGTTCTCTGGAAAGAAAAATGTTATTTTATTGGCAAAATTGTATGAATAAGGTAACATAAATTGGATGGGTATATGAATTCGCATAGTCTGCACCTGAAATTCATCCAACCTAGGTAAAACCGAAGCCAGCAGAGGCATTTTGCTGTTTGAAAACCGCCAGTTGGAATAAATGTAGTAGAATAAATTGTATAGCGGAAAGCGATCTATGTACATTCTACCGATCAAGAGCTTTAATGCTAAATAACTCCGTCTCAGCTGTAACGGAGGAATCTTACACTCTGCCAACAATGCCGGTATCGGAGTACTTCTAACTGCACCAATACAGAGCCTCACACACTCATTTTGCACACGATCAAGCTTATTTAACAATGATTCAGCTGCAGATCCATAAAAAACACAACCATACTCCATTTTAGAACGAATTAGCAACTTATAAAGAGTCAACAGTATGAAAGGATCACCCCCCCAACGAGTATCGTATAAATTACGTAAAATGTTAACGGCGCGGTTAATAGTTTTTATAAGATGATCAATATGTGGCCTCCATGTTAAACGCGTATCCAACGTAATACCCAAATACCGTATTGACTTGCAAAAAGGAATAACTCCATTTTCTGTTGTGATAGGGAAGTTATTGACTGTGAGATGTCTATATGTAAAAACCACTGCCGCACTTTTCTGGGGACTTAGAGTTAACCCCAACTTATAAAGAACTCGTTCGATTAAATCAATATCCATATTAATATTACATACGGCGTCGGAAAATGATGTATTGGAACTAAATACCGCAATGGCATCGGCAGAAAGGAGAGTTTTGGAATACAAAGGCACGTGTGCCAGTTCTGAAATATATAAATTAAAAAGCAACGGACTGAGGGAAGAACCCTGAGGAATTCCCCTATATACCACTCGATGGTATCTGGTGGACGATGAACTTATTAAAATGTGGCGTTGCGAAAATAGTCTACTAATGAAATGGCAGCAATGCCCTGGAATGCCTAGGGACAACAGTTTCTACTGTAAAGTGGGCAAATGTACGTTGTTAAAGGCGTTCATTATATCGAGGAAAACAGTAATATTGTATTCTTTATTAATGAGACTGTTATATATATTACCAACTAAATCACCAACGCAGTCCAATGTACTGGTGTTATTTCGAAAACCATACATATTAGTTGGAAGGATTTCATTATGCTCTAACCACCAGTTGAGACGCGAAGCTATAACGGATTCACAAATTTTTCTAAAACAAGAGGCTAATGCAATTGGTCTAAGTGATCCATTTTTCTTAGGCACAGGGACGATAACAAAAAGTAACCAAGAACTTGGAATCGATTTAGTTTGCCAAACTTTATTTAAAATGTGAACGAAGATAGCAAAAAAATTTTCCGGCAGCTTTTTTAATACTTCGAAAGAAACACCATCGTATCCTGGCGATGTTGAATCCTTCGTTGATAAAATGTAAGCTACCTCCTTTTCAGTAAAAGGAGCATCTAAAAAGTGATCCGAGGGGCTACTTTCAGGTATTATAACTTCTTCTAGTTCAGGTACATGAGGTGGAGCCAGTGACTCAACAAATGAATAAAAATTGTCCTCTGACAACTGTCTAACTTTATTATAAGAAGAACTCCTGAACGATTTAGATAAGTCCCATACCTTAGAGATAGATGTTTGTCGATTGAACTGCATGCAAAACTGTTGCCACTTCTTCCTTTTTGCAAGTTTAAATTCCCGCTTGCTAAAGCATTAATTTTCCTCCAGTGCAGATAATTTTCAACAGAACTATTTTCCTTATATTGTAGAAAAGCTCTCCTTCTATCACAAGCTGCGCGTTGGCAGGAAACTGACCACCAAAGGCTTGAGTTACTTTTCCTTGTTTTCTTATATCCACGCTCCTTTATAGTTGGTGACGATTTTGATAGGGCTTCGCTGATAGCTTCATATAACAACTGGAACTGGATCCTAGGGTCAGTCTCATTGCATATATTTAAATCATGTTTCTGAAGCTGAGCAGAAAACCATTGCCAATTCGTACGAATATAGTTCCACCTTTTTCCTAAGGACTGATCAAAAAATCTGTAACTATCCTGTACCTCATTTATATCTATTTCTATTAATATGGGGCAGTGGTCACTCCCTGAAGTGTCTAGGATAATTTTCCAGCTAGCTATTAGACCAAATGTAGGCGAGCAAAATGTCAAATCTAACGGGTTGACAACAGTTCCAGGCCTACCAAAATGAGTTGGACTGCCATCGTTCAAGATGCAGCAGTCAACATTCAAAAAGGCTTCATATAACACGTTCCCTAAATAATTATTTGTGGAACTACCCCAGGCTACATTATTCGCATTCCAGTCGCCACCGATAATGAATGCAGTTTTCAATGAATTAAAAATATCTGAGAAAATAGAAATATTTGGACGAGAGGAAGGTTTAACATATATACTATAAATATGAATATAAAAAGACGAATTTATATTAATCTTAGTGCCTATCAATTGTATGAAATTCGAGCTATCCTGCGATAAACTGCAAGGAATAGGAAAGGACGTGATGTGGTCCCGCACTAAAATTACCACGCCACCATATCCATCCTGTCTATCGTTTCTATAAGTAGTAAAATTTTTATACTCGAATTGTTCAATGGGTTCAAGCCATATCTCCGATAATAACACTACGTCAGCTTCGTATTCATCAATTAATCTATCAAGGCTGTCACAGTTATTTTTCACACTGCGACAGTTCCACTGTAAAATATTAAGTTTCATTTTATGCTCGACCGTACCTGGTTGACAGGAATAGGTCTATTCGCATAATTGTATGCTCGACCATCCGTAGTTATAAGGGATAGGTCTTTTCGCATATGCAAATTATTATACTGATTATGAGATAACGGAGCAAAATATGGCTGACCAGCGAATGAAAGATTATATACACGTAAGCGTACGTATACATATTCAAAATCACACAAACATACACATACACACAGAGATACCCATGCATACATATACACGTACATACTTATACACATATTTACACTCATGTCTAAGGAGAACGAAGCATTTGAATTATTGATTCGAGCTTATTCTCCAAATGAGGAATCTGGAATTTTTGTAGTGTGGACAAAAGTGCGGGCACCAAAAGATCGGAAGGAGGATGGGTTAGAACGAAAGATGATTTATTTTGGTTATCAATAGATTGAGGAACTTTAGAATTTGAAGACAAGGATACATTATTATTTATAGACTCGGATAATGAGATAACAGCGTCATCCCCTTCTGGTGGATACACTGATCTTGACTTAACGTTTAAGGCTAAATTAGAGTAATAATGATTACCCCAAATTTGACTTCTATCAACAATATTCTTGTTATTTTTCCTATTCCTATTATTATTACTATTACTATTACCATTATAATTACTGATATTATTATTATTATTATTATTACTACTACTGTTACCATTATTGTAGTGGCGACTGGAAGAACCTGAGCCATGCTATTTCTTCTACGTTTAAAGGAACTAGTCCTTGTACGCAACTCTGGGAAATTTTTGTTATTTGTCACTTCAGCAAATGAAAATGCAGGAGTGACCACAGCCCCATTACAAATCAACTTAGCTTCAGAGAACGAAACATTTTCTACTGCCATAACTTTCTGTAGCTTGAGTTGTTCCTGATAAACTGGACAGCCGCGATCGAAAGCGGAGTGGTTACCCCTACATCTAGAACAAAACAGAGCTGATGACGAGGTTTCACGATTAATTTGGCAATCCGATGATTTATGACTACCAGAGCAAAAGCCGCAAATAGTTTTGCTACGGCAAAGTTTACTAATATGGCCGAATCTAAGGCAATTGTTACACATTTTTGGTCTCCTAATGCTAGGTTCTACTTTACACGAATAATAATCGAAAAAATGAACACAATCGGGTAATAAATTTCCGCAGAACTTTATTTCAATAAGTGGAATAGGAGAAAAGGAACCATCCTGATTTCGTTTATTGAGTCTACGTATGTGATCTATTTTAACACTTGCAGTACAGGATGCGGTCAGTTCCTCGATTGTAAGGTCGATCGGAACGTCCCTTACAATGCCAAAACGAAAGAGTAACGTTTGAGGGATAAAACAACGTATGTTAAGCTCTTTGTGGATACCCTCTGCAAGGAGAAACATATTAGCATGAACCACGGAATTAAATATTAGTCTGACTTGGTTACGACCACTCCTTGTCATACATTTGAGACCCGTAATTTTGTTATGAATTAATTTGGCCAACGACATAGGATGAAGGTTGTCAATATTATTATTTATTCCTTCTATCAAAACTATAATTGGTCCCTGAAAATCGTTCGGAAAAATATTAATTGATGTAGGGGATATCGTAACTTGTACTCGAGGATTTATGTTAATATTACATAAAGTATCTTTAACAATTTCGGAATTCGGTTCTACGCGAATATTATTTATCGAAATAATTTCGTCGGAACCGACATCTGTTACAATAGCCTCGTTAGAAATATTAAGATTCGATTTCTTATCTGTAATGTTACACCGATTACTATGCTTATTAATACCACTACCACTACTACTACTAATACCGACGCTATTATTACCATCAATTTTATTATTACAACTATTATCATTGTTATTATTATTACTATCACTATCAGTATCATTATAACTAGTATTGTTAAACCTGAAACCATGGTTTACTGGGAACTGTACGCATCAAGGCGAAGTATTTTTTCCCTTTATTTTGACTTTCGGCGATGTAGTACTGTTGGACATCAATTAGTACAGATTGTTTAATCTTTGGTAAAATATCAGTCCAATTCCATTTAATATTCTCGTAAGGGACACTTGATAGATTATAACGCGTCAATTCATCGACCACCTCATTTCCAGTAATACTACAAGGGACCCACTTAAACTTCACTCTAGATCCACGATTGTAAAGCTGAATAACCCGATGTCTGACATCAAATTCTAACTTATATATATATATATATATATATATATATATAATAATATATATAAGCAACAATAAATAATTAGTTTTCCAATTACTCCATGACAAACAATAATAATAAACCAAAGTAAAATAAATCATTAATAATAGAATGACACGAAAAGAAAAAGTATCTTAATTTTTAACCGATAACGACAAACCTAGAGCGCTTGTAGTTCTAAAATGTCAATACTTTGTATACAAGAAATATTTTAATTTTTAACCAATAACAACGAATCTATAGCACCTTTAGTTCCAAAACTGAAATGATTGTCAAAATGTAACTCTCTGGTAAAGGCTAAATATATATTTAGTCTTAATATCTGATGAAGACTAAATGTACATATAAAAAATGACCGCTAAAACTGATTCATCATCAAATGTTATTAATTCATCTGATGACGAATTAATTTTAGGAACGCGTTTTATAAATATTTCGGTGGTGTGATTTAAAACGCAAAATTGTAGGCGACAGTACCTAGTTAACAAGTATCTCATTTTAACACGGGATGCGTTATAGGTCGATTGTTATTAATTAGGAATTGTATAATTTTGACGTACGATTTTTGATATCGTTATTACTAATATTTAATTGTATTATCGTTTTGTTATTATTAGTTAAATTACTTATAACTTGAAAATGGCGTAATTGCCGAAAATCTGATTAACAATTAGTGATTTTCATTACTAACTTTATTGCGTTTTTTTTTTAAATAAATCACCGCATCTTTATGTATAATCCATTAGGGAGCACATTTCCATTTATATTTTCGTACGAATCTTCCAATCTACAGACGTCCATATATTTTACACCAGTTGTTCCTATTCCAGACAATTCTGTATTTTACAAATCCAATCCTTCCCTGCATCTTTGTTAATATCTTTACTTTTCAATCGAATAACGTATCCAGCCCAATTCAATTTCACTTCCCATATTTTACGGAGAACGTCTTCGGTTTTCGTTTTATCGCTTAATATTTTATCGTTTGCTTTACTCATCCTTGTTAGCATAATTATTTTCCTTCGCAATGTATTTTTAGTACTAGTCCAGCCTTTCTGCTATTTCCGCTATTCCTAAAAGTTCTACCATTTCATGTTCAGAATTTGTTATGAGTATTGTGTCATTCGTATACCAAAGATTTAAGACCGCTAATCGTAATGCCGCCTTTCGGTGTCCGTCTACGGATTTTCTTATAATCCGTTCCTCGTAGATATTGAGGATAAGTTCCATTAATTTTTATTCTATTTTGTTTTATATAATATAAAATATATCACATTTTTTAATTTAAAGCGATTGTTTTAAAAATTGTAAACGATAAAACTGAGTCAATTCGAAATTTACGTCGGTTTCAGTCTAGATTTCATGTCGGTTCGACTTCAAAAATTTACCTTTTGTTGTCTTTCAACCCATTTAGTCGTGATATTCTCTACATAGTACTTGAAATTTTAACTCTAACGAAGTTGCATATTTTTATAATAAAAGACATCGAAATGTTTCAATTCTTACTCCTTTAACGTGCCGTGTACTGCTACAGGACCGTAGGCACGGTTCTGAAACACTACAGCAGATTGAATAAGCCAGTTTCGTACAGGTATCCCAGCACGAAACCAACTTTGTCTGGCCTTGAAGTTTCTTTAATGCTTTATGGAAACTGGAACTTTTTGACATATACTTAGCACATTCGAGCAGGAGATGCTCAACAGTTATTGGCTCAACATTTTCTCTCCTTATCAGATGACCGTGCGTTAGAAGTGTATGTTCGAGACGCAGTCGGCGTAAGACCATTTCTTCTTTACGTGCGTCAGCGAGGACGGTGTGGACAAGAATGTCGTACCCGTTATAATTCCGCGTAAGTGATTTGTTATCTTCATCCATTACCACTATAGTTTCCATTTGGATAATAAACATGATTAGATGTTCTCACTAAAATCCACACTTGTAGTAGGTAATTGAGAAGTTAGAAACATTGTAGAAGCTTGCTTAGCTGCCAGGTCTGGTAGTTCATTACCTTTTATCCCAGAATGACTTGGTATCCGAGTTAAAGTTGGTTTACGGTTGCAGCTTAGTTTTAAGAGGAGTAGCTGGGATGCTTGATGTTTGTACCACTATATCGCAGAATACGAGTCAGTATTACGGTATTATGTGTATCCTCTAGTATTGCCAATCTGATTGCGTACAAAAAAATATTTATATAAACTCTTCTAGTCGTCTTTTTTAATAAAAAAAAAAAACGCTATTCCACGATAAATATCTTGTATGTTGAAAAATAAAAATATTGTTGAGCTTTATTTTATTTAGTGAATTTTAATTACTTCATACACCAAAATTTATAACATCATCCTAGGATCATTATTGGGTTTACTATATACTGACAAATCGATTAACTATACGCGAGTGAAACGTTTAATTCAATGTCCTAGGAGGAACATTGAATTCCAAAATTATCGTCCTCCAACCGACGTTATCTTTGACAGGAGATGCGTATCGAAAATTTGATATTCTAACTTCGAGACTATTCTTAACCGTGCATTAAAAACTGTTACATTACATTACGATCGATAATATGCCCTAGTGATACGATATAAAACCCGGACGGTGTGTTATACGTGTAAACACGTCGTCGACAAAACCGGACTCCTAATAACCGTTGAATTTACAACTCGCAAGAACTTAATTCACGTAATTTCATTGCGAGCTAGAGGCGCTATCGTTAAACATTGAGTTAACGTCAAAAAAATTGCCAATAAATAATTTCGACAATAACCTGGTCGATTATCTCAATAAACTCCACACTTTAATATACACTGTTATTAAACCGTTATGTTTTTATTAGATATATACTTAATGTTTTTGTTAACTTACACCTAGCCGATGATATTTGGTAAGTTTTTTAATTGATATTTTCTTTTAACCGTCACTCTCTCTTATCCGCCACTGTCGGTACAAAACAAGTTTCATTGAACGTTTGCTGTCATCTGACGATACAACAACGGGTAAAGAGTTTTGGAAAAATTACAACATTAAGGACGCAATTTTTAATGTTGCCAGTGCATGCAATACAACAACGGGTAAAGAGTTTTGGAAAAATTACAACATTAAGGACGCAATTTTTAATGTTGCCAGTGCATGCAGTCGACCTTACAACGTTAAACCCATAGAATGGGTGGAATATGTCCTGAACCCTATCCACTAGCGAAACAACGGGGACGGTTAGTGTGGACGAAATCGTGAAGCTTTGCAAAGACGGTCTGTCAACAATGACACTCTAACAACTGAAGAATTTGTGAAGAAGTAACAGATTGGTTAGAGTGTGATAAACAAGATGAAGGTTTTGAAATTCTGACTGATGAAGATGTTGCATCCTAAGTTCAGCAGTAGATAATGATGAAATTAACTACGATGAAGAATCAAAATGCAATCAAAACTTATCAATCAGCCATTCGGAAGCTGAAATAATGTTAACAAAATCGATTGGTCTGAAAGACAATAGGAGGCAAACTTTACACAAATAAAATACGGAACATTGCCGTAAAGAAAGTTCGAACTGCAAAGAAACAGAAGAAAATTACCGATTATTATAAGATGTAAACAATTTCACGTACAATTTTTCTGGGTAATTATAGTATACTGCACTATGTTATATTAAATTTCTAAATAAAAATACAGTACTCTATTATCCAATTATATATATACATATATAAAAATATATATATATATATATAAAATTTCTTTCCTAAATGATTTACAATCTGGTATAATTCTACATATGTCATTTGTAATGGAATTTTTGTTATCCGTCCATTCAGTTATCCGCCACAGGCCCGGCCCGATGATGACGGATAATAGAAGTTTTACTATATATATATATTAAAGTGTTCCAGGTCAACTATTCTGTTACAATATGGGACCTATATAAGTAGTAGGCTAAAGTTCTTTTTTAATTTAACGTTACTTTTCTTAACTCCTTCCGGCACTGTGGTACATAAATTGTACCACACTTTTTATTACACTGGATGCACGGTGGTGTAAAAAATGTACCACATACTATTCTTTCTCAGAGAAAGGCACGTAGGTATAAAATTTATACCAGGAGGTATAAAACGTTGCCAGACAGCTTCTACTACATTGCCAATTATTCGCTTCACAATTATTATTGTAGTAGAGGTTATAAATAGCGTATTTAAACCTGTTTGGCCATGCGGCAGCTTCTTAACCTCGTATACTGTTTATTGTTGGGTTTTTGTGCATTGTTATATGTTGTTGTGTTCAGAACATCTTCAGGATTACGTAAAATTTTATAAAACGGTGTCGGGTAAGTTTAAACTTGGTTATACTCATTTTTATGGTGGTTCAATATTTGTACCACCATGCAACATTATTCTGGTACATTCCAATTTTTATTATTCTATTGTATTTGCTCACAACTTTTACTTGTAAAGTAAGTAAATAATATAATACCTAAATGTAATTTCAAATTTTAATGTTATATTATTTTTAATTTTTAGAGTTTTAATATGTATCGGAACCTCGAAAACAGTGAAATTTTTGAGATCTTACTTGAATCAATTCCATCAGATGGTGAGTCAGATACAAATTCTGATACTGATGAGGGTTTGGATGAGACCGTTGAAGCAGTTGAAAATGATGATAGTGGGAACAGTGTAGTAAGTAACATAAATAATATGAATACAGCACCGTTATCGGAAGATATCTCAGTAAAATGGGGAAAATATGATTCCCCATCAGAGCCACCAACTTTTATATCAGAAAGTGGTCCTACAAATTGCGTCCTTAGAATGGAAAATAAATCTCCGTGTAATTTATTTAAACTGTTTTTTGATGGAGAAATATTACACGATATTGTTTTTCAAACCAATTTATATGCCCAACAAGAAGGAAAAAAGTACCAATCAACAAACCTAGATGAAATGGATGTATTTTTAGGTATGAATATTCTTATGGGTATTAAAAAATTACCCAGTTATCGGGATCATTGGAGCACAGCTCCTGATTTGAATGATCCCTTTATTAGTAAATTGATGACCGTCAATCGTTTTGGTTGGGTGTTATCGCATCTACATCTGAATGATAATATGATGATGCCCAATAGGGGGAGCATTAGCTATGATAAGCTGTATAAATTGCGCCCATTTTTGGATGGAATAAATCATAGGTTCGGAAAGTTTTTCTCGCCTAATCCTTGTGTATCAGTCGACGAATCAATGATAAAATTTACCGGAAGAAGTGGTATTAAACAATACATGCCGAAGAAACCTATTAAACGCGGATATAAGGTGTGGGTGATGGCTGACATGTCAGGATATGCATTAAAATTTCAAATTTACACCGGTAAAATAGGCAACTCTGTACAAAGATTTCTTGGGGAATCAGTTGTCATATCACTGACTGAAGACCTTCGTGGTAAAAACCACCTTGTTTTTTTTGATAATTATTTCACATCGTATCATCTTATGAATACCTTGAAAGCGAATGGAATAAATGCTTGTGGAACAGTGAATAGAAGCCGCAAGAACCTTCCTGTCTTCAAAGCTGATAGAGCTATGACACAGGGAGATTGTGATTGGTACACTTCAGGGTCTGTTATGGCCTTGAAGTGGAAAGACAAGAGATGTGTACATCTCCTCAGCAATTTTCATTCCACATGTAATATGAAAACGGTAAATAGGAGAAATCGGGATGGTAGTACACGTCAAGTTACCTGTCCAGAAGCTATTTCCGATTATAATCGATTTATGAATGGAGTAGATCATTTTGATCATATGAAATCTACATACGAAATTGATCGAAAAAGCAAGAAATGGTGGCATCGAATATTTTTTTATTTTGTTGATGCTGCAGTTACAAATGCCTATATTCTACATTCATGCCTTCCAGTTCCGTCATTGACATTAAAAAATTTTCGTCGAGAAATTGTTATGGGATTGGTGAAAACTAGACTAGTTGCTCTTGGTTCATCTTCGATAAAAGAAAATCTAATTCAGTTAAAAAACAACAAACCCTGGGTATCAAAGAAGGTCAGAACCCAGGGATCTGCTCACCAGCCTGTACGATCCACAAGAAGAAGGTGTGCAGTGTGCAGTTCAAGTAAGAAACAGATTAGGACTGACTGGATATGTACAATTTGCAAAGTTCCTTTATGTTTAGGGAAAAAGAAAAGTTGTTTTCAAAATTATCATAAGTGAATAATATTAATAAATATAATAAAATTCTTTTGACAAATTAATTAGAATCAAATTTATTTTGTATTTCAATATTTTATCAGGTATCAGGTAATTAAGTATATTGAATTTTTTTAAATCGATCATTATTAATTAACTACATAAAGTAATTTTTATTTGTAAGAATTGTGTAATATTTATTTTAATAATATAATTTGATATTGCTATGTATGATGTAATTTATTTATTTTATTTAGTGGGGCCTGGTACAAGATCATTAAAGTATATAGTGTAGAATTATTTCTTATTTGAAAAATACTAAGTCCAATGTTACGGAAATAGTTTTATTGCATGGTGGTACAAAATATGTATCACATTTTTCAGCTCCTGTAGCCAAAAAAATCAAAAAATTTTTGTAAATTTTTTTTAATAGGGCCATTTTAGTATATATTATAAGTTTCTTATCTTTGTAACACACAAACAAATTTCCAAGTTTTTCTTGTGCCGCTAGGGATATTCTTTAAGTTAAAAACTGGTGCCTGAAGGAGTTAACTGAGTTATACATAACTTTCAAGCGAAAGTCGTGTTCTCTGTTAAAATTGTCCCGTTTTACTTAGTTACAAAGTTCTCGGGAACCATTTTTGTGGGATATATTTATGTCGCGTGAATTGAGAATCGATATAAATGGCGACGTCTTGTAACTTGCATCAAATAAGGTCACGACATCCGGATCGGGTAACGAAACGAGAAGAAAAAGAATAATTGTTAATACTTCATCAGTTTAAGCGTTTTACACTTCGTTCCTCAGTTCGAATATTCGCTCCATTGTCCGTTTAAACGAGACAGCACTTTTAAATGAACGAAAAAAACGTTTTTTCTCTGTTTTAATAAGGAATTTTCGTGTGAACAAGATACTTTCAAATTACCTCGGAACATTTTTACTCAACAACTCCACCGATACATTCGAAGTAATTTATACTCGTTACACGTTTTAAAATTACCAACCAATTGCAATACTAGTAACGAGTTCTTTAACAACGAATACGTCATTTCAAATTCCGCTTAGCATGCCCCGGCTCGGATTCTCCCGAGATTAGAATATGGATGATTTTTGAAATTGGGTTTAAATATAAGGAGGTACGCGGGTTTTTTTTATTTTGAATTTTTGAATTTTTATTTTTTATTTCGTTTTTTTTTTTTTTTGTATTTTAAAGTTATATTCGTAATATATAAAAATTACAATACTTCTGGAAAAATAATATTTTTCGTGTCCATTCGGTTGCGGGGACGATAAAATATATTGACCGTCGACATCACTAATTCTAGAAACTCCATGCGAAAAACGTTGTGAAGCCAAATCAACTTAAATATCTGCCCCGCGCTTTATCGATTGTGATGACAAAACAGAGTTCTATCGGAAATTGTAGTATTTTAAATTGCTTTCAGAAATCGACAAAATGACGTGTAGAACAGTTTTTATACGAAATATTCAATTATCGAATTAATTATTATAAATTAATTTAATATTTCATACAAAAACTATTCTACAAAGTTTGTTGTCGCGCTCACGATCTCGCAGTAAAATAATTAATTAATCAATTAGTCGTCATTCAAACTATCCTATGTCCTTCTCCGTGATACTCATAATCGCGTGAAAAAGGTTCGGTAACGATTGGTAGCTTAGGTTTTTCAAAAAACGTATACAAGAAAAACCCGCATTTGTCTTTATATATAATAGTATAGATTTTAGAATCACAAATCAAAGAAGAAATTAAGCAGCTATTGAATATCATCGGAATTTTACTCTTAAAAATTGATTTCAACGTCCAATATTTTCGCTTATATAATACCGGTCGGTGTTTAGTTAGAAGTTTTTATTTTTCTATGGACCGAATTCCGAACAACTTGCAGGTGCGGTAAATGTTTTAAAAATGCACGTGTACTTGAAATAATGTTTGTTATATGTGCTGAAGCGGAAGAAATTACATATATTAAAAAAAAAACAAGTTATAAGCGATACGTGCGATAGTTCCTCGCAAAATGTGCTTATAATTAACGAAAAACATAGTCAGTCCAACAAGATGTGTATTATGTACGAGTATATGTTTTAGGGGACGTTAGATAATTGAACGTATAAGAATACTATATAAATAGGAGTTTTAATTAAGCAACGAGTACGTACGCGCTATAAGCTTAGATTCGACGGATCGAGTGCACTGTAGAATTTCGGTTAGGAACGAAACAAGTCCATCATCCCAAAGCGAAATCCTTCAGTTGCATCCGTTGAATCCAAGCTTATAACTTTCCTTTCATAATCTTATTCCTCCGATCTGATTATCTTCAGCAGTATAAGGCGTGTAAAAAAAACACGTGCTATCGCTAGAAACCAGTTCTTATATAATATACGTGTTAAAAAATGACATTTATTATACGAATTAAAATTTACGTTCCCTATCGTTATTTATTTTTATTTTCTTTATAATTATTATTTTTTTATTATTATTTTATAAAATCGTTCATTCATATTCAGTCAGAACTAGACATTTAACAGTACATACTCATCGATTAGTCAATAAAATTGATTCGAAAAGAAAAGCCGCTATCTTGTTCGATGTACAAAACAGGCTTATGACAATGTCTGGCAACCGTGAGTATTGTACAAGTGTAACAAGATACTACCAAGTCAGTACTATAATATTATTAAATCTTACTTAGAAGATAGATACTTCCGAGTCGTGGTTAATGGAAATGAATCATCCATCTACAAAACTGAATGTCCCTCAGGGAACTGTACTTGGTCCTATTCTATATCTGCTGTTTACGTATGATATGCCACAAACTGAAGATACATTATTAGCAACTTTCGCTGATGATATGGCGCTCGTGACAACACATGACAGTCCAGAAAAGACAACAAAAAGTCTACAAACTGCGCCGAATAAAATTACCGAATGGTCGCATAACTGGAAAATAGTTATAAACGAAAAGTAACCACATCATTTTTACAAAACGCGAAATAATATGTACGTCGTAATTATCACTTATCTGTAAATTCCAAACGAGTACAACGAGACAAATCCATCAGATATCTCGGAGTACACTTAGATGAAACACTTACATGGCTTAGTCGTAATCAAAGCGAAAATAGTGAAGCTAAATCATAAAACAAGACAGCTTCATTGGTTGCTCGGACTACGCTCGCAACTAAAAGTTGCTAATAAAATATTACTTTATAAAATGATGTTAAAGCCAATATGGATGTACGCAGCTAAACTTTGGGGATGTGCGTCCAAAAGTAATGTGAATAAGATTCAACGCTTTCAGAATAAATTACTTCGTTCGTTGATGGGGACACATATATCTAATCGGACATTACATAAGGATCTCGGAATCAAATATATAACTGAAGAAATACAACAATCCGTCAGGAAACATATGTCGAGACTAGAAGTACATGGCAATTGCCTCGCAGCGAAATTACTGGAACAATCAATAAGACCGAGAAGATTAAAACGAAAAAAATGACTGATTTAGTATAGTGTCATCGAGTCAGCAGATCTTGGATCACGCTGATGAGCGTGTTCGAAATTTTCAAAAAAATTTACTGGATGGCCTCATTGGTTAGTTCTAGATGAGAAGAAATTATTTAAATATATATATATATATATATATATATATATATATATATATATATATATATATATTCAGCTGCTAAGGTAACTTTAAGAATACTCGGCTTTATATAAATTATTCGCGATTTATAGAATTTTATATCGAAATAAATAATTTTTTTCTTCCTCCTAATTAAATCAATTAACGAAGAAGAATTCACGGCGACGAAATTGAGAGCTACCGTCAGAAGAATATAGACATTCAAATCGACGCTTAAAAAGTGATAAAGCAGCCGCGTGATTTACAGAAATATTTTAAATTAATCATTTACAACTAGTACGTGTTATTTAATCGTAAATTAAACACGCGTCAAATCTAGATCCGTATTTATTGACGGCCAGACGATTTTACCCTATAACTGTCACTACCTAAAGTAATAAATTATTTTTCATTATTATTTAAAAACTAGCAGATCGTATTAACCGATAACAGGTGCGAAACATATGTAAAATATATATTTTCACGAACAAAGGCTGTCAATCGGAATATAATTACCCTCCCCCCCTAACTGTTACCTTCTCGTAATTTCGGACGTTAATCATCTACGTCGAATATTATCGAGTAATTTCGTTTAATCGTTTTAACTTTATTCGAATAATAATAATTCTCGGAATTTTCGTTTCGACGATGAAATTTCGAAATATTTGTAAAATTAGAAATAAACGTTTAAACGATATTCGATCTTTTTTAGACTTTATCGAGTTATTAAACGATCGTATAACCTGAACGCAATATTCCCCCTTCCATTAAACGATTTATTAAATTAGAGTAAATTATATTTATTACGATTAACGAAATTTAACAACTGCGCAGTTTATTAATATTCTTCACGTTCGAAAATAATTCGCTAGTTCTTTCTAATCGACAGGTCCGGTTATATTTTCTCCGTGTAAAAGTTCTTTTTCACACCCACTAAAATCCTCTATCGCAAAAATCTCTTTAACTACTACAATTGCAAAAACGACACAATTCCTACGCATAATAATAATAATAAAAATAATTGTGTCTTCAATTTTATGTAATTTTACTATACTTTTCTTTTACAGGGTTACATCTTCTTTATCTTAATAAATAAATTGAAAGAATCTCATTCGATTTAATTATATCTACACAAAATCAAATCCGCACACGATTCAATTTTTTTCCATACCAATCATTTTTTTATTTTTAATATATATATATATATATATATATATATATATTTATATACATATATATATATATATATATATATATATATATATATGTATATAAAATTATCATGCAGGTACAAAATAAATTCATATCACCATTTAATGTTTTTCATAATTCAACATTCTATAACTTATTATTAATAATGAAACAGCTTAATTTTTATAATTTAAATTATAAAAAGAAACAATCATAATGAAAATGCGAAGTCTTATTTTCTTACCAAAATTTATCACCCGGTAAGAAATTAATTTCTGAATACGCGTATATAATATACGATCTTTCATTCTTTTATGACAGTTTACATATATGTATTATATATATATGTATTATATATATATGTATGCATATATATATATATATATATATATATATATATATATATATATATATATCGATAGGTAAATACATACATACATATAGATAAAAATTATTAAGAAATATTTAAACGGTTAATCGTGATTTTCTTAAAACAAGCATATTTCATCCATCAAGTTATCAATAAAACAGCCAAAAAGATCTACCTGGCATGAATTCATATCCTCAATCTCTCCATCAGCTCCATCTAAATTAGTCTGGAATAAAATTAAAGCAATGGAAGTGTCATCAACGTTACATATCCCTACGGGCATTGGGCAAAATGGAAATATTATCTTGAACCGCAATCAATTAGCAACTATATTTGCAGAATTATTTTAAGATAACTAAAGCGACTCAAATCTAGATCCAACTTTCATCAAATTTAAAAACACAATTAAATCTATTCCACTAAACCTTAACTCACAAAACAAAGAACCATATAATCAACAGTGCATACGTAGAATTAATAGTATCTAACCAAGTAGCGGCTAGTGGTGGAAGTCACAGGTAACAATTCCAGTAGTGACAGGGCGATGTGAAACGAGTATGCAGAACTGTCTACCACAAGTCTGAAATATTCTATGAAATATCATCCTCCTTACAATATTATCTCCTCGATAACACACCGCATAATTCCACCTTCGTAATGAGTAAATGAAATAATTTCACTTCGTTAAAAACGTTTAAATATAAAATACGTTTTAAACATCGATTTTGAAAAAGTTTACGAATTTTAATCGACTAATAGTATTAATACCAATCGAATATAAATTTAAATTGTACTTCCATTTTGAATAGACGATTGGTCGACCGACCAAAATTTTTAAAATAAATTTTATAGAATATTTTTATACAGATACATCCATCACTCGTCAGACTTATATGTATTTTAAAAAAAAATGAAAAAGAAACTCTAGGCAGACCCCCACATAAACTTGGCAGATCCGGGACTAAAATATGATTGGGGCCCTTTAAAATGGAAAAAAATATTTTACTGAAAAATATTAAATATTTAATGAAATAATAATTATAATGATAAAAATGATACAGTCAAATGTACTGGACAAGAGGGAGAAAAATGAAAAATGCATTTTAGTAATGAAAAATTGATACATAAAAAATCTGCGTAAAAAAAAAACACACGCTACGTTAAACCGTAACCAAAGGAAAGAAGATATTTCGGCTGGACAGGAATAGTTTGAATGGTGCATAAATTATTTCACACGTGGTCTCGAGATGGCCAAATTCAAAACAAAAAGACATAATAAAAATAATAACAATAATAAATGAAAAAATTAAATACTATCAAACTAACCGTTCGTAGATTTTAGATATTAAATAATAGAAATGTAGTGTAACTAAATGAAGTGTATGAATAAATATGACGTGAAGTGGACCTGACAGATGAATGTCAACTCAAGTTAGTTCTTTACCTAAATTGTGATTTTTATAACATTCAAATTATTTACGCGTCTAAAGATAAAATGTGATATTTTTAACTTATTATTGTTGTTTGTAGGATTAGCGATAATTTTAGACGCCTAAAATTCCTTAGTTACAGTGTTATATATTTCGTCTTTTTTGACGAATAAAGAATTACAGGATCCTGTCAGCAAGCTGTATAAAGTTGGCGGAACGTGCAAATGTAAAAAAAAAAAAAAATAAAGATAGACGATCTGATAGGGAGAAGGGAATTTTAACCTAGGCTTTTGGGGCACCCTTTCATCAAAGGCCGGGGGAAAATTTATCCCATTCGCCTTACTTATGGCGAGCCCGACTGTACGTGACGAGTTGATTTGTTTTTTGTATTCTTATAAGTAAACTCTTCCGTACTTGCGTTGCACGTGTATTAAATAAGAAATATTTCCAGTTATTGGCGATTATTTTCTACTGAATAATTAAAAAAAAAAAATTATTTCCAAAACTTTAAACATGAATACATATTGACTACTATGTTAACATATTAAAAATTCTTCTTGGAACCGTTATACCGCCGATATTCGAAAGTATTAGCCCCTTGCTGTTGTAATTGTTCAATGATCCGGGCACAAATACATATTATACATGAAAATGTGTCGGTAACTTTAACGACTGGAGCTAACGGTTTACGTAGAAATTAGAATTGTAGGTGCTCGGAACTTTATGTCGCATCACTGCACTACTTATCACTGTTTTCTCTTACAAATATTTAGAAAACTAAACTTCGTTAGCTTGAAATTAATTTACAGTACCTATTTTTTTCATTAATATTATAAGTTAATTTTAATTCAAAATAAATTATTTTGATCATTTTATATACGTAGATTCAACCCTCACAATAGACATAAATGATGACTCACTCCTCAGAACTAATAATAAGACCGACTGTCGGTTAAAGAAGGGACCGATTGCTTCTCTTAATTCCAAGCTCATATCGAACACCAGCTTTTCCGCCAATTCCTACATATCTAATATATATATATAAGTATATATTACACAAGTCGTATAAATAATCAATTGATTTGTTAACAGACTCCAAGAACAATACAATTACAACATATTTTCCTCCCAAACGTGATTATGAATAAATTTTAATTGATTAAAACATTAAAATTGAAAGATCAAAGAAGGATTCTATAAAAATACGATTATCCCATTCTATAATTCTAAGAACTTGTATTTCATATCAACCGTCTTTAGAAATAAATGTGCACATATGTTGTGTACATATATATATATATATGTATACATATGTATACATATATATACACTTATCACACATATATATGTTTTCTGTAGCATTAATATTTGCAGTAGTCATACAATATTCTTATTCCTTCATTCTCATTATAGTTTAGATAATATTGTGACCAACATTCCACATTTTATAATCTGGCCGTTCTAAAAATCGAACATTCGGCATTTATGTGCATTTGACAATAATATCGATTAATGTTGTTAACTTTAACTCTGTTGAATTTCTACCTTTCTTATTCCATCCAATGTCGCACTTTTACATATTGTTGACATAAACTGTTCGCAATCCCCCGAACGTTTAGCTCATTCACGATTGTCATATTACTTATTCCTATATCGCAACATTCTTACTATAACACATCATTCGCTTCATAATGCACTAGTGTGTAGTCCTTTAGAATACTGGTTCAATTGTTTGAGAACCGTATTATAATAAATACATTAGGTTAATTGACAAAGTTCAGTGTAAATTTTTAAAATATCTATATTACCGTATATCAGGTATTTACCCTAAATATATGAGTTACGATATATTAAGAAATATAATGGATGTAAGGTCTTTACACTACAGAAGGAAAATAGCCAAATTAAGGTTTCTTCATGATGTATGCAACGGTAGAGTTAATATAGTGAGTATTTAACATCAACCGTCTACTACATTGTACCAAGACCAAATAGGCGATCGAATCGTTTTTTTAGTGAGCCGCGTGCACGAACATACCTCGGTTTAAATTCTCCGTTGCCGTCAGCTTTTCGCTTCTATAATTCTCTTTTGAACATATTTCCCTGTATGGATATATACTTTGATAACAGATATGTCTGCTTCCCGAACATATTTTGCGATGAGAACAGCAACTTCGCTGTTGTCTATTCCAATGGTTCTAGATTGTTATTATGTGGTGAGAGTTTGGTATATGTGTTCCTTTACTAATGTATATGTAGTATATACGTTAAGGTTTATATTGTATTTGTTAATTTATTAAAAATTATTCATCCGATTATTTTGAATAAGATTGTGATGAATGATGTATGTTTTAATGAGTGTGAAACTTGTGAGTAGTTTTTTCTGATATGTTTAATAGGTGTGAGGCTGATGAATGTGTTCAATGCATTTTTTTTTTGTATTTTATTTTTTTTTACTTTTAATGTTATAATTTAGAAAAAAAATATTTATTGTATTATGTTATTTATAAGCCTACACTATAATTGGATTTTAGCTGTTGTGTGGCTTCATTAAATAGATAAATAAATAAATAAATAAATCATTTAAAAAGTACGAGCAACATTTTTGAAACTTATTAACAATTTTCATGCTCAGACGATGTATATTGCGATTTTAAATTAAATTCGACGGATTATTAACTAACACACCGAACTTTACTAAACACTTCTATAATTGTTCTTCCGATTTTTCTTTCGTATTATAATTTATCGGATTATCTACGTGTTCGATTTTTCTTTCTTTTCTAAATCGCGGACGCTTTTGGGACCGTACATTTTCCGGAATGTATAGAAGACAGAAATAAAACGAAAGTCGTGACAAACTCGCACTCGTTCCTAGAAATAAAAATAGATATACAAAGAGTAGAGTAGGTTAATGAATACGCGTAACTGGGGCCAAGTAATCACAGTAGACAAAGAGAAATTAAAAAACGAAGGCGTCTTTCACAGATAGCTTTGGAAAACTGAACAATGTGTTGAAAAACAAAGACATAGCGAACTATTTAAAAAAAAAAAAAAGTATGTGAACAATGTATCCTCACAACGCTTACACACGGAGCGGAAACGTAATGCGTTATAAAATATGTCTGAAAACTGACCGTAATGCAGATATCCCACTCAAAAACACAATACATGGATTTAACAACGAATCTGGTAGATGCAATACAACGCGCAGCAAAATTAAAATGAAACTGGGCTGAAGTCATGTTACTAGAAAGACAGACGATAGAAGGATCAAGGGAATAACACAATGGAAGACTGAGAGAATTACATAGAATCCGTAGTCGGCCGTATACAATTTTAACGAAAATTCTCTGATAAAAATAATGCCGATTTAATACAGCAAATTTTTTATTACACGCAAATATAATATACATACGTGGTTTTCAACGGAAATACATTCTCACGCGAACAAGGTCGGCAGATTTTAAAGTTTTTGTTGTTTTTTTTAATTCTGAAACAAGAATTCAAAATTTAAACTACGACAATAATTTTTTTTTTCATTGGATCACACGATTTTACTTTATAAATCATTTATTCGATCGGTGTTCGAATATGGTAGTTTCTTTTAATGCTTCGTCAAATTCTTTGGATCTTCTAAATACATTGCAAAATTCTTGCCTTCGTTACTGCCTGGGAGCAACTTCTCACTACTTCAAATGCTGCTTTAAATGGAATCTAATACCCCTCCTCTTCATATACGTAGAAGCCTCTTAGCAGAACAGTTTGTTGTAAAAAGTTTCACAACTACATATCAGTCACAGCATATAATAACTTCTTATTTACTTATAACAAATGGTGGTTCTCACCATATAAACTTTCTATTCTCTGTAAATCTTCTAAACGATTTTTCAATTATCACAACCTAATTATTCCTTTGTCACCGTCTCCTTATTTTTCCGATCCTTTATTAATAATATAAAATTAGATTCTTAATAATTAACTGGTAAATCACTGGACGGGTTTCCTTTCGATTTATACAGATGGTTCCAAAATAAAGTTGGTGCTGCATTCGTAGTTCCTTCTTTAAACATTATTGAGAAATTCGTTCTATTGCGTTTTTCTCCGATTTTTACAGCTGATATGGCAATATACCAAGCGTTAAAATACGTTTATCAACATCGCGTCCAGCTTCATCAGTTCTTATTGTTACCGATTCGAAAAGTTGTTTAACCGCTCTAAAATTTCTGTCATTTAATCCCCGTGCATCGCAAAATCCGAATTTTGGTTTCCTCGCTGTTAGAATCTGGTATTTCCGTTAGGTTCTCCTGGATTTCTGGACATTCTGGTATATTTGGCAATACTGTTGCTGATACAGAATCCAGGTCCGCTTCGAATAGCGGTATGTTTATTCCATATACACCTTTAACAGATCTTTTGTGTCTCATTAAATTTGCTCATAAAGAATATTGGAATAATATTTGGTCTAATCCTTATCTAGCTCCCTATTACAGATTGATTCAACCACTAATACCCATAAAATCGTGGTTTAGTGATATGAAAGTACCAAATAACATACTTCGATGTTTTATTACTACTTTATGTAGATTACGATAAAATCGTCTTCCATCGTCCCTATACCAATATAATATAAATTCTCCTTTTTGCCCTCATCCTTCCGATGACAACAAAATAGCAGATGCAGATCGTGTATTTTTGGAATGTTCTTACTACATCTCTCAACAATCTTTATTATATAATCAAATTATATCTCGCAAATTATCCTTTTCAATTAAATATGTCTTACTTACTTACTATTAAACGCTTTCATGTATATTTAGCTATTTATAATTATAAATGTTTAATATATCCGTTTTAATAATTTTATACCAATTTAGGTGAGAAAATCCTGTGCCCATTATAAAAAAAAAAAACTCAAAATTTTGCACTCGTAAAACTCAAATCGATAAGAAATGATACACTATAAAGTAAGATAAAGAAATAAATATATATATATATATATATACATATTTTTAAACTTCCGCAATTGTATTGCATATTTTAAACAATTTTTATTTTCAATAAAAAATCGACGCTTCCTTTAACATTTCGAATGCACATACACCACTCGTCGTCGGTTTGAAAAGAGAATTCTATAGACAATAATAAACTAATTTTAAAAATTTGGAATGAAGTGATTTAAAAAAAAATGAACAACCAAAAAGGAGTTAAAAATCTTTTTGGCTGTTAAGCCATTATCGTGTGAATATAAAAAATATTAATTATGAAAATATATACAAATTTATAAAACATACAAAATGTAAAAAATATTACTTAGAAACAGAAAAGTTACAAAAATTATCAAAATGATCAAACAATATTTTTTAAGTAATCCGATAGCGAATGTGGTACATAACGCAATCGACAATTATCAATATATAATTTTAACACAAACAATAAAACAATAGCGGATAAAATAAAAATAAATACCGATTTGTATTTATTGTTTGCGTATAAATTGGAGTTTTCAATTATTTTTATTTTACTCGTCTGTCATTGATTGCGTACAAATTTAATATTGCTGATTCTTGATTGATAATTTTTGTAACTTATGTATCTAAGTAATATTTTTTACATTTTGTATATTTTATAAATTTATATATATATATTTTTACAATTTATATTTTTTTATAATCACTCGATAGCGGCTTAACATCCGAAGAGCTTTTTGATTTTTCATTTTTAAAAATTTAGTGATTTTAACTCATTTTTTATTTATTTTTTATTTTTTGGTAATAAACTATAAACCAGGCAAATCCATATCGAGTACACGACGTCAAAATTAAAACATAGTCGCATTTTCCAGCGACCTGTTAAAATTTCTTACGTCGGCTGTCTCCAAACTTGTCTATTTTACATACACCAAATAGGATACGTTCAGAGAAATACACGAAACCGAATAACATTTAACAAACTCCGACATCTTATATCGAAAATATTTTATTCGATGAAAACAAAAAAAAAAAAAAGTAAGTGCGTAAAATACACGCCGCGTGAAGATAATAATCGTTGGAAATGTAAAAATGCAAAATAAAGACTTATAACTTAGAAATATCTGCCATTCGTAATGAAAGATCGACATATGAAAAGTTAAAATGAACAATTTGAACGAATATATTGAAAAAAAATTTAATCGATTAAAATCGATTAATTCCTTTTGGGTGAAAACAACTGTGACATCAGCAACAAAGAGACAACGGACTAACAACATTCGACAACGATACACGGAGTCGCAGAATGTATTGAATAACAGAAATTGATAAGCCACGAAAACAACAATTATTCCACGTAATCACATTCATTACACTAAAGGACTGCATACACACGCACAAGTAGAAGACATTAGTAATTCGGGTGGAGCGAACAATAAAATATTCCAATTTAATCTCATTAAAAACACACACACACATATATATATATTAATTAATATACACTTTTAATTAAATCAAATCAGCAGACCCATAAAAGCAAATAAAACGTCAGCGCGAATGATAGGTACATCTATTAGCAAATTTAAAAGTTTTGCAAAGTCCCCATAAAAAATATTTGAATTGCATATGTATATAATATAAGCATAGTGAAAAAATTTAAAAAAAAAAAACACGATATATCAAATAATTCGACAACTATCAATCAATTTCGTTCGCTAAATAAACTTGTCACAATTCATTATAGCGCGCACAGAGTAGAACGTAGGTAGAGGAAACATTTGTAAATAAAAATTAGCGGATTGTTCGAGTATAAAAAGCTTCTCGGAACCAACTAAAAGCATTAGTCAGCCACCACTAGTAGGTAGCATTAGAAAGTGTTTCCTCTTATCTCGTACGAAGCAGCAATAAAACAAAATCCGTACACGATGTTGGCAGTAGCATTCCTGCTTGCCGGTACAATTTTGTAAGTACTTCTCGATATTAATTTAGACTATAATAAATCGAATAAAAGGAAAACATTAAGAACAACAAAAAAAAGTAGTTAAAATCGCGAACATTTTTTTAAACGAAAAATCATAAAACTTTTCGGTTGTTAAGTCATTATCAAGTGAACGTATAAAATTTTACAAAAATATACAGATTGTAAAAAATACTAATTTAATTTTAAAAAATTTTATATACGAAATATTCGCCGTAAGTGAAAATTTTTATACATTGTAAATTCGTATTTTTTTTTTTTTTATATATTTTTTTTTATAAATTGTACATATTTTCATAACTTATTTTTTATGTTCACTCGATAATGACTTAACAGTAGTCGGAAAGCTTCGTGATGTTTCGTTTAAAAAGTTTTATTAATTTTATTTTATAAAAATCGGTACATTACACATTTTAGAAACTTGAAGAAAAAACTACCTATACGACGACCGGGGTTAAATTTTCGAGAATAACGTGTACGCATCAATTTTTTATTTATTATTATTATCATTTGATAAACAGAATTTGCAAACTTAATTAAAATCGGTCTAGATAAAGTTGATTTAAAAAGAAATTCCTTATTTTTCTTAAAAGATTTAATTTCACTACAACGTTATCGATTGGTGTAATTTACTTCTATAAAAAAAAAAACTAATTTATTCTAATTTATTAAAACGATTAAAAAAAAAAACCTACGATTGCGAATATAGAGACGACAATTTATAAATTTCGACAAAAAGCCGTTCTATATTTTTACAAGTAAAATTTCTAAAATTCATTTTAAATTAGTCCGTTTATATAATTTTAGAATAATGCGAATATTTTATTCGGTGAAAAAGTTTATTTTTAGTTCTAAAGATATTATATATCTATTATATTTAAATGGATAAAAAAATTATTTACGGTTTTTTGTTTTGCTGGTTTTTTTTTTGTTTTTAAATCAGATAATCCCCTAAAACAATTTAATTCTACTCTCGATCAACTATCAAAATAAACACAATATTAAAATCGTATTTTATCTGAGCGCTAAATTGAAGCCGCTTGTCCATCGTCAGAAACAACTACTAATGATTAAAAATAATTATACCGGTAATAACGTTAGATTACGAATTATATTACCAATTGAGAAGTTAATGCTATTTCGACAAATTATTCAATCGCCAAAAGAAACGTCGACTATAACGAATAGATGCAATTGTTACGTAAAAACCAATTAAAATTAAGTATTAATAAATTATATCAATGTTTCTTAAAGCATAACATGGAAAATAGCAAAAAAGAAATATATATTAGTAATTTGTTACAAGAATATTGTTCAAAATATTGCAGAAATTTCAGGAATCGAATTATTTATATATATATATATATATATATATATATATATATATATATATATATATATATATATATATATCATACATAAACACACACCACATATATATATATATATATATATATATATATATATATATATATATATAAATATATATATATATACATATATATATATACGTAAACATTAAAAAAAAAAAGAAAAAACGTTTTATTAATCGAAATACAGTCAAGTTGAGTAATTTATACGGCTAGTAATATAATTCATCAAATATGTAATTATCATATTATTCTTCGTTGTCGAAAATCATGATTAGCCCATTATAAGTTATCTTTGCATACAAAAAAAAAAAGCAAGCTAAGTATTAAAGGAACTAATACACAGAGATGCGCGCGTATGTTAGACGAAGTAAGTGTCGACCCCTTCACAGTAAGAATTAAGAGTCGTAGAATGATGAAAAACTTTCTGCCGCGAGCTAGGAACAAACCCTGGATATTCTAACAACTACGCCACATCATGTATATATAATACTTATGTGGTCTATAATTTCGTTTTAAAATGGCATCTTATACCGGTAATAATATAGAGAAAACTTCTTCAATTTTTATCTGCACGCATTTAAAATAAACTATTTCGGCTGGTAATGAATAATAATAATAAAAAAAAAAATATTATAACGAAAATATTTGTAAAAAAAATTTAAAAAGTTAATATTCAAATATTAAGAACTGTTTTTAAACTAAAATTTTAAAAAAAACAACAATTAAATCTCATTTCTAATCGCAATAACGAATATTATTATTATTTCTGCAACTGTTTAAATATTATCGCTAAGGATATCCTAATATATGTATCACGTTATGCCCATTTCAACCCACTGCTGGGTGTAGGCATGTCCCAGACAGGATCCAATTGAGTCCTGCATGTTTGGCAATGTCGTCTCGCCAGCATGTTGTTGGTCTGCCCCTTTTCCTTTTTGAATGAAATGGACACCATTGCAGGATATGCTTTGTCCACCTGCCATCATGTCTACGCGCCACGTGTTCAGGCCATGTCCATTTTAATTTTGATATTCGCTCCCTGATCCAAGTAATGGTTTTTCTGTCTTTTAACTATTTAATATTATCCTTTCGTGAGCTGTTTTCCTGCTTTTCATAATTATTCCCTTTGTGAAGCTCCACGTTTCTGCTCCGTATGTTAAGACACATTGGGTATAAAGTTTGTACTTCAAACTGTTCGGTATATCTTTGTTTCGAAATATGTTGGACAACTTCCCAAATGCAGCCCATGCGAGAGATATCCTACTTCGTATCTTTCTCTGCATATTTTCTTCTCTGTCTGTAGTTATTTCTTGTCCTAAATAAATATACGAACGTACCTGTTCGATGTACTCCCCATTTATCTTTACTTTACTTACATACCATCCATGTTATTTGTCATAACTTTTGTTTTCTGTTGCTTAGATTCTAATGTTTCTTTATTCCTGCTTATTATAACTATATTATCTGCGAATCGTTAAGTTTTTCGCAGTTTTTTGTTATGCCTTTGGAATCCCAGTATATATATATATATATATATATATATATATATATATATATATTAAATACGACAACCCCTAAACGATTCACACCAAACCGAAATATTGTCCAAATGATTTAGATGAGCCAATACGGGGTTCATTTGCGATTTTCTCTCATTGAAGCAGCTATTCCGATTGGAATGTATTAGACTGGAGGTTATTTTACCGTAAGAAAAAATTCTTCTTCCCGATATCGAGTGTGGTGTTTTTTCTCAGTTAAAAACATCGATTACTAGACTTGATGATTTCAATGGAAATAAAGGGGGGGTTATGCCGGTGGTAAATGAGAGAAAAATAAAATAAGAAAACCTGAAACAAGTATATAGTCAACATCGGCCGATTGAATTCGTAACGAACGATATAATAATACACTTTATATATATATATATATATATATATATATATATATATATATGATTTTTTCTTCTCGGCAGATCGGTTTACGGATCACCGTGTCCGCCGGAACTTTGCGGTTCGTCTTCCGTCAGTAAAGGTTGCTATATTCCGGATGATGTGTGCGAAGCGATCGGCTATAAGATTCGTAAATATATACCGAATTATTATCTGGAAGAATTACAACGGAAATATTTCGAGATAGAATGTAAATTATTCGCTAAATGGGCTCAATATCCTTTAGATATCGGAGGCGATTTAAACAGCTTAACGCCGGAAAAATTAGTTTACGACGTAATCGTATTAGAACTGAGCGAAGGTACGATTGCCTCGTTGATACCGTTATTAGAAGCCGGTAAACAGATTTTAATTTTATCGGAAGGCGGTTATCTACCGTTCGAAGCTAGCAGCGTTTACGATCGTGTCAGTATGTTCGATTCGTCGAATTACGTACGAAAATATCCGGTCGATTGCGGTAACGGTATTACTAAATACATCTATTCCGGTTTAACCATCGGCGGTCTATCGGTCTTAGACGAAAACGACTTTTTCTTACCGCCGAAATGCGCCATAGACGATTGGTCACCGATTAGCGATTTATGGAGTTGGGATAAAATGCAGAACGTTTACTCGAATTACGGATACGACTACGAACGGAAAGAAACGAAAAAAACTAAAAAAACCAGCGTACATCACACGCCGTTCGGTATGAGTATTTGCGTGGAAGAAATCGAAACGACCGAATGTTCGAAAATTAAAAACGCCTACGGCGAACTCGGCTATCAAACCGGAATTTACAGTCCGTCTAGCGGCGGTGCCGGTTTTTACCAGATGCCGTCGTTCAGACGTAAGAATAGAAACGTGTTGTTGATCGAAGAATATTTGAAATATATCGCGGAAAAATACTGCGGCCGAGTCGATTTATCGTTATATACGAAAATTAAGAAATTAATTTTCGAACATCATCGAGTAGTTAAAATCTTAGTCGAAACATTAAACGGACAAGTTATCGAAATTTGCGTACGCGATTACGTTCTATTCGGTACGTATCCTTTAGAAACCGCTCGTTTACTATTCAATTCGGGTGTCGGCGAATCTAGCCTATTAAGTAAATACGGTATCGATCAAGTTATTTCGGCTCCGTACCTCGGTAAACATCTGTCTCTGAGTCCGGTATTTCACGGTATCTCTTTGAAAGCTCCTTGCGGTTCTTTATTGCCGGACGACGAAGATTACGACACTAGTTCGCTTTCTTATTTAATCGCCGGCGAAAGTACCCTAAGTAAAGTGGCCGGTATTAATTATTACAAATTACTCTTACAATCGACTACGTCCAGTTTCGTTAACATCAAAGTTAATACGTACGTTTTCTCGCGACACACTATCAGACGTTTACGATACTGTTTGAAATACATCTTTCAATTTAGCGAAGAGTTAATCGCGTACTATTTGAAAATAGTACTCGAATACGATATCGTCTTCTTCGGCATTCAATTGTTGAACGATAAAAGTAGCGCTTACATCGATTTCCAAGGTGACATACCGACGCCTTACGTCAAGTATAACATGTGCGACCATCCGGAAGACATCGAAGATATTCTATACGCCGTGAACGAACTTAAACGTTTATTAAGCACTTCCGCTTTTAACGGTTTCGAAGCGATATCGTGGCCGTTTAGCAACGGCGGCGATATTTTCAGTCCGGACTGTATTAAAAACTATTTGAACGAATTCACCGCTCCCAGTCTATACGTTAGCGGCGGTACTATAATGGGTAACAGTATTGAAGATTCGATGGTCGATCAATATTGTCGCGTGCACGGAATTCCGAACGCCGTTATATTTAACAGCGGAATTATACCGATCAATTACAATTTCGGCAGTATCGGTTCGTCTTTAATTATCGGCAATTATATCGCCGATTTATTAATGTCTAACTACGATAAGAATACCTACGACACGTACTATCCGAGCTGTTCGGCCGATTCGCTCAGTTTAAGCGACATGAACGAAATCGATATAAACGGTGTAAGCGGTATAGGCGGTATAGGCGGTATAGGCGGTATAAACGGAAATATGTACGAATCTTCATCTTCGAGTTCTTCTTCCTACGACGAAAATAAATCGCAAACTATAATTAACAACGGGGGCGGTTTGTACGGAGGTAGCGGATTTATTAGCCACAGCAGCGAATCGGAATCCGAAAAAAGTATGTCGCAAAATTCTGTCCAAAGCGTAGTAGGATCGGGCGGACAATATAGTTCATACAGCGAACAGAGTCAATCGGAAAATTCCGAATCGGAAAAGTTCGAAAGTGTTAGTTACGGACAGGGAGGATTAAGCTCGATCGGTCTACCATTGGAACGCGGATCGCATAGCCACGGCTGTTCGTCCGAATGCATGCGATAGATTTTTACATTAAGTATACAATTTATGACGTGTAACATCATCCGTATCGTTAAACTTTTAAATAAATACATTCGTTGCTGCTTCTAAAAAAAAAAAAGTCTACTTCTTATTTCGCCTAACCTTTATATTGAACTGCGTAGTTAACTAGTAGTCGAAAGTTTATTATCGCTTAGAACAGGACGGTTTTTAACTGAAGAGAGTAAAAGATTTAAACGAAATAATAATAATAATAATAATAATAATAATAATAAATGCCGCGATGTTCGAACTCGAGTAGAGTATGTAGCTAGAGAAAATTATAAACGAATGTTGGAAATAGTATCCACGTCGATTTAAGTTAAGTAGTGGAAACAAACTGGAAAACCTACTTCCAACGATTGGTCCGATATAGGATAAATATAATAAAGTATATAAAATGTTAACGAGGGTCATATTAAATCCATGCATACCAGGGATCTAAAGGAAATTATAATAATTCGAAAATGATCTCAGCCTGGATAATCACTTAATGATTAAAACATTATTCGCATTTTAAGAAATGCCTTGAAATATCGGTTTACATGTATTAACCTTTTCGGTCACGATTACCTCTATACGGTACATGAAATTTTAATACTTAAAAAAAAGAGTATATTTTCCGGTTTACGCGAAATTTTAAAAATATGTAAACACGTTGAAAATAATCCGCATTCGTCTGAAAATCGTAAATGTTAAAATAATTTTGTTCGTTAAAATTTGCGAGTTTTTTTTTTCGTTAAAATTTGATAATATGCGATCGAAAAGGTTAATAAAGCTCAACAAGAACATGAGAAGATGATATAATGGTACAACACCTAAATTTTCCTTCGTATTTGATCATTGCATCACGGGAGTTTAGAAGTTTACAATATACATGTAGACGATATGATCAAACGCTATCAGTTTGTCTGAATATATATATATATATATATATATAAATAATGTTTGAGCTCTATGATTTTTTTCGGTGTAAACCATGTTCGTATTTTTTTCACGTAAAACGCTTACAGTTTTCATTATCAAATAAGTTTAAAAATGTATTTAGTGTTTGAGCAGTTTTTAATTAGACCGGAAAAAAATAACGCAATCGTTCGAGTCTATCTCGTTAACCGAGAATATTATAGGGTGACCCAGAGAAGGACACGGTTTTGTTGTTTTTTGAATAACGCGAAAACTACTCGACCAAAATTTTCGAATAAAATTTTATTTAAAAATAGGAAATTACAATCATTTGTGGAACACAATATCGTTCGGATGACCGCCACCTGCAACAATACATTCATTCGGTCTTTACAAACTATTCGAGCATAGGACGCTAAGTTTTTGAAATTTCTCCAGAAATCCGACTTTTCAGCTCTTTCAGATCTCGTGCACGTGTTTCGTAAACGCGGCTCATAAGGTATTCCCACAAAAAAAAAAAATGGCGTACCTTTGAATTCTTTTCGAAACTCTCTCTTTGTACTGTCGTGTAATCGATTCATGCCGAAAATAACATTCCGCCGAAAACGCGTTCTCGTTATAGGACGCCATGATAACTGAAACTGGGTAAAAATAAATCTCTCGAGTGTGTACACTTGCAGCGCGCGATTTGCGTTGTAGCAGTCATACTAACTTAAAAAAAAAAAAATCCGTCTTCTCGGGGTCACCTTATATTACTAAATATCTCTAATAATCTAAATAGTAAAAACATTTCCGCCATTCGATAAACAGAATACATATAAATAATAATAAATGTTTTTAACCGAGTACAAAAGGTAACTCTTGAGAACGATTTAAAAAACAAGAATGAAATGGAAAGAACACGTGTTAAGACATGGTGGCCTATGCCCATGTTCGAAAGGAAGATCAAGACAAGCACTGATAGACACAATCAAAAAAAAAGAAGCAAACATCAATGAACTGAAAAGGCTAACAGCAGAACGGAAAAATTGGAGAACTTAGGAGCGAACTAGCTACCTTTGGAGGTGATCCTCTTGTTTTAATTCTTCTGTACAAATCTTTCATCCGAAGTGTCATGGATTACGGTAGTTTTTTATTTGCCAACTCTCCCTCAAGATTTATTTCTACTTTGAACAAACTTCAAAACATATGTCTGCGTTCGGCTCTAGGGGCTGTTGTTTCTACTCCTATATCAGCATTAGAGGTGGAGGCAAAAGTCCCTCCTTTATCAGTGCGGCGAACATATTTAGCTGACAAATTCATGATCAACTGCTTTTCAGCTAACACATCATCATTATTTTCTCTTTTCCACGATATTTTCCGGCAATGGATATTTTCTCTCAATCGACGTCCAATATTATGTCTCTCTGCTCATCATCTTTCAAGATACAGTGACTTAATACTTCCTTCTGTACCTTCAAGTTTTTTTAATTTTCCTTTTGCTAATAATGATACAATCTTTGATATAGATTTAGATTCTTTCAAAACCTTCAAAGCTTCAGTTCCATCCTCTGTTGCCAACGCCTTTTTCTCATTCTATATTTCTGAAAATTGTTCTGATTTTCTCCCCATTTATACAGATGGTTCTAAATCTAACAATTACGTAGGAGCTGCTTTTGTTATTCCTTCCTTAGGTATTATTAAAAAATTTACACTTTTAAAGATTTCTTCTATTTTTACAGCTGAGTCGGTGTAGCTATTCTTCAATCTCTCCGCTTTATACAACTCAATCAATTATCTGAAAAAGTCGTAATATTTACTGATTCTAGAAGTTGTCTCTCTGCCTTGCAGTTTTCTCTTTTTAATCCACATTGCTCTCCCATAATACTCAAAATTCTTAATCATATCACTCTATTACAGGGCGTCGGAATCACTGTTAAATTTACATGGGTTCCTGGTCATGCTGGTATCACAGGGAACCTTCTTGCTGATTACTACGTCAAATTCTTCTCCCCTCTTAGTTTACTTATTGCTTATGCTCCCTGTATCGATCTTCTCTCCCTTATTAAAACAGCTCATAAAGAATACTGGAAAACTCTTTGGAATAACCCATATACCACATCACAGTTCAAACTACTCCAACCGGATCTCCCTTGTTTTCCCTGGTTTCACAATGTCCCATTACATGTTAGTCTACTTCACAATTTTATTATTACCATGTCTAGGCTGCGATTCGGAAAAAATCGGTTACCTGCTTCACTGTTTCGTATGCACCTTATCTCATCTCCTTTCTGTTCTCATCCTGCAGACATTCACTGCACCGCTGATGCAAATCACATTTTTCTGGAATGTTCTCACTACCTCTCTTCTCGTTCTACTTTATACAATCAACTCATCTCAGTACACGTTCCTTTCCCAGTCAATATTCCTTTCCTTCTCTCCATCCGCAACTTGGACATTTACATTTACTTATATAAGTTTATTATAGACTGTAGAATACTTGTATAGTTACATATTAAGGCTATTATTTATTATTTTTTGTAATGGATAAACCGCTGTGGAAGCCCAGTTTAAAAAAAAAAAAAAAAAAAAAAACTAGTCCAACGACTAATACTATGTATGTATGTGTGTCTGTGTGATATAGTGTTTAATACATCTAACGGTTGTGTAAGCACTATTTTTTTCTTATTTAATTTTTTTTAATTTTAAAATATATTACGTCGACACGATATTTGTTCGAACGCGCACAATTTTTATTATTAGACATTCGAACTAATAACATGTTCACAACGCGGAACCCATATTGGCTGACAATCCTAGATATATATACGCCAATGATTGTTTCGGCAAGTTCAGTAGTACAATTATTTTATACTAGAAAATTGGAAATCGACAATTTCTTACCACATCTACTTTGTGTACTCCTTATTCATTTTATCTGGCACCATTCCACCCCAATAACGACATAGCATTGTTCAATCAACCGAAACGATAAATACATTTCCTTCTCTTCTTGGACAATATACATTATATACATATATATACATATATATATATATATATATATATATATATATATATATATATATATATGTATATAGCGTTATTAATTTAAACGATAAAGACGTAGCTTGCTACTCAACTACGGCTGATGTATATAAGACGTGTAAAGCACCTAACATTCCGCGTAAATGAAATAGAGGGATATCAACGATTTCCACACATTTGAAAACACATCCTTTTCTTTATACGCTTGATTAAATTTGCAACGTCCTCGCCAATTGACTTTTTTCTCAAACAATACATCGTTTACTATCAAATGGAACCATCGGATATTCCTGATTAAAGTAAAAACTTATCCCCCATAACTTAATATATATTCTTTATCCCTTCGCGTGTAAACTACATTACATTCACAGTTTTAACGAACACCGCAATAACGATACTCGCGTTAAGCAGAAAATACATAATGCATTTCTTACATTATTACCCTTATGTTAAAACCGAAAGAAAACTAGAGGTATCTTAAAATAAAATGAACAATTATATATATATATATATATATATATATATATATATATATTACGACGATCGTCGTATGTTCACGTCGCGATAATAAAGGTGTTATTTTATTTTATTTATCCAATCCGCCGATAAACAGTAAAAATATATCAATTTTTATTGCATGATACTTCGTCATTAACGTAAAAAGGTTATTCGCTCATCGAAAACTAACGCGCATGTAATTTATAATTGATTTATAAATGGAAGAAATTTAAAATTAAATTATATTTTATTTTTATCGCTTTATTCATGTTTTCGATAATATTTCATATAATAAATTATTCCTTCGTAAACACCGCGTTATAGTTTATTTCTGCAGCTGAAAAGAAAAAAGTACTAAAATAAAGTGAGAGAAAGTACAGAGTAATATAGAATAAATATAAATGGTATCTTTCTGCTGACTCTTCAGGGTAAGATGGAAGGAAAAGCGCCAAGAGGAAGAAAACGATTAGAAATGATAACCGCCGATATAGGACATCATAAAAAAGTAGTCGACATAATAAAGGACGCTAGAAATCGAAAATACTAAATCATGATGTAGGCTAACTCCTATCAAGGAGATCCCACTAGAAGAAGAAGAAGACTAAATAATATACGTTAATATCCTAAGCGTGGAATAATGAAGTCCGTAGAAGTCCGTAGAAGTCCGTAGAAGTCCGTCAGGCAAGCATTAGGGTCCTCGCAATATATATATATATATATATATATATATATATATATATATATATATACACTTATACAGATGCTCATTATTAAAGCTACATACGAATTACAGTGTGAACCCCAATATAACTCGTATATTATCCCACAAAACCATTTACAACTACGAAAATTACAAAATTTAAAAAAAAAAAACTTTAGATCATAATAAATTAAAAATCGAATTAAATTAAATTACATTGTTGCTCCATAATAAGTATATCCGAAGAAGATTACAAATTCTATAAAGTTTTAATAAATCTTAAATATCGCTGCGTTCGATATACATTCGGGTTCAATGTCTACAAACGAACTGTATAAAATAAAATTCGAATTTATCGAAAAGTTATTATCATGTAGTTTTTGACGTGCGTACTAGATCGTCTATGCTACATGCAGACGACGTAATTATTCAAAAGATACTCGTAACGAAATTTGAAATTAGGTATACAGTGGTAGTTTGGATACATTGTTACAGTAATTGAGGTTATTTACAACCCATCGCGAAGCGATTAATTTATAACAACTAATTTAAGAAATTGTAGAGAATTTCACAACTATACTTTCTTTACTGTACCAACATATACATATCGTAATAAAGATCCCCTATAAAGAAAAAATACTGTACATTTTCGTACGATTACAGAGGAATTTCGTACAATAAATCCTAAAGTACTATTCGAGTTATTTTCAAATTTGATTGACGCGTATCGAAAATTTAAAGCTGTTGTCAATACAAAATCTCAACATCACACACAATCGATTCTTTCAATATTACGATTGCATCTAGAGTATCGTCGAAAAAATGAATATTATGTGCAAAACAAAATTTTGAATATTAAAATTGGATAGTAAACATTTTGATCCTACACGGAATAAGGTTAAGTTTTTTTTTTTAATACACAGTTATATATATATACCTTCTTCGGATTTGTTCAGTCCTAGTGCTGGTTCACTGTCACTATATCTGCATTCCACTGTTCACGATCTTCTCTTCTTGAGTTGAACATACGTCAGTACCCCTACTTCTTGTTTTATGGTATCCATTGATGTTAGCTTCAATCTGCCTTTCGATCATTTCCCCTGTGTCTTCCATTGCATCGGTTACCATTCCTCCATGTCTGAGTACATGTCTCATCTATTCCAACCTTCTTTTTCTTATGCCTCGTAGGATACAACATCGTTTTTGGACTTGATAAAAATACTTTGGTTTGATACTTTGTCGTTCCATAAGACTTTCAGCAGGCGACGCCAACATCAAGTTTCAAATGTTTCTCATTTTTATCTTTTACAGACATAGTTCAAGTTTCTGTCCATACAGTGCTACTAGCTATACATAAGTTGTTAATATTCGTTTCCATACATTTAGTATAAAAACGGTAAATACAATCCTAAACCAACAGTTTGGTTCTCGAATTGAACACTCAACAATATAACAGTACCATACATTAGTTGATGCGATATCATAAACACTGGAAAAAGCAAAATATTCTCAGATTTTTTCCTGGATGTAATGCAGACGTTTGATCCGGTCTGGCATCTGGAATTTTTGTTTAAATTAAAACAATTTTTCCAGACCGTTTCTTCATACCATACTTCACTGCAGAACATTTGTTAGAATAAATTATGTACTTTCCAAAGAACATAAATTAGCTTCAGTGGCACAAAGCAGTTTGCTTGATATACCTAACTTGAATCAAACAATATTAGCAATATTTACTGAATTAGCTATCCTAGCTACTAATTCAATTCCAAAATATGTTAGTAGACTAATCAAAATCATGTAGATTAAATTGTAACGTAGGCGCATAAATTAATCCATCCAAATGCCAACATACCACCTTTACTAACAGACAAGTAACATGTCCTCCAATATGTATCCATTACAATGAAATTCAGAAAAACAAAATGTGTAAGATATCTCAGAATGCATATTGACCAACGACTAACATGGCGTTTTATGTGACTTAAATAAGGAAAGCTATCGAACCAGATTGCTGTATATCTGTTTCAAACTTAGCTTTAAAAAGAAAAATTTATTTAACTATGACAGCATCAATCTGGAAATCTGGAATCAAATTATATAAAACTTTGTGTAAAAGCAATGAGAATACAATGACAACAACCAAAAATACTTCATATCATCAATCTGCACCAAAATACATACCAAACTATAGCTCCATAATGACCTAAATATACCATATGTCAATGAAGTTTATATAAAACAGTATAAAAAGTTTTTGATAAATTACAATTTAATATTAACCCACGTGTATGCAGAATAAATTTATTTACTTTATCCTACAAGACGATTAAAAAAGAGGTGATGGTGGAAAGGTGCTCTTCCAATAACTTGAAAAAGAAATAGTTCTTGAATAATAAACTTATAATAGCTATAGTAATCAGACAACCCAATAATTTAGTGCTCCAACTTTAAAATTGGACATGCTTTTCCTATGCGATTAAAGTTTTTTTTGTGAAAACTGTTTTTGGCTTTTCCTTCCAGCATTATGTTAACCTTCATTGGTTCTTTACTGATGAGCATACATATATATATATATATATATATATATATATATATATATATATATATATATATATATATATATATATAATACAATACAAAAACCACTATTTTCATTATTTATAATACACCCATATATAATGTTCTATAAACCATATCCTTAATACTTATATAATAATCACTATGTAATAGAGTATATTTAAAACAGGAAATATGAACCCATCATCAAGCACTGGCCTACTCCAAATAAGCATCCATATATTTCTTCCCCAATTGTTTTCAGTTCAGACAATTCTGAGTTTTACACATTCAAGCCTTTCCTGCATGTTTGACAATATCTTCATTCCATCTTATTTTTGGTTTTATCCTCTCCCTTCTCTTGTCTATTGGTAACTTCTCCTGGTTCAATGCTTCTCCTGGTTCATCAGTTTGTTTTCATCTAAATGACATGTCCAACCCAATTCCACTTCATTTCATATATTATTTGTAGAGCATCCTCTGTCTTCAATCTGGCTATTCATATTTTGTTACTTAACTTATCCAACCTAGTTACCCAGCCATCTTTCTTATCATTGCTCTTTGAGCTATTTGTTTTACATAATTTTCTCATCAGTGACACCATATTTGAGCACCATATAAATGGTAGGGAGGACACATGCATTATAGATTTATGCTTAACTTACTTTTAAATATTTCTTTTAATGTCCAGAATTTTTTCCAACCTAATGCTATTCTTCAGTTTACTTCTTTTTCCATTCTATCTGTGAAGGAAACTAGTTGTCCTAGATATATACAATCATCTGCCCATTGCAATGTCTTTCAGTTAATTTTAATTTCTATTTTATCTCCATTTGTAATTAAATTCATTTTTTCAAAATTTATTTTGAGATCTCTTATTCTTGAGTTCACTTCCAGTTCCATTAACATGTTTTTTAATTATTTTACAGAAACTGAGATTAAAGTTACATCATCTGCAAATTGTAGATTCGATATAAAGGTTCCATTAATTTTTATCCACTTTTGTTCCAAATTAAAATTTCTGAATATCTCCTCTAGCACAGCATTAAATAAGATTGGCGCCAGTGGGTCTCCTTGATGTACACCTCTTCTGGGGGGAAAATTTTCACATTTATCCAGAAGGACCTTTCCACATCCATTGTCATATATAGTTTTTATAATTCTTATATATTTGCAATGTATATTTTGTTTTTCTAGAGACTGGTACAAACCCTCATGATGAACTGAATCAAATTCCTTCCAGAAGTCTATAAATGCTAAATAAAATTGTATGCTATATTCATCTGCTTTTTCTATCAGATGATTCACTGTGTATAGATTGTGTATAGTTAAAAAACTGGATCTGAAACCTGCTTGTTCTGGCTGTTGTTGATCATCCAATTCTTTATATAGCCTTGCATAAATTATTTTTGTGAATACCTTGTACAATGATTGCAGGTCTATAATTTCTTATGTCTTCCTTTTTACCCTTTTTGTATAACAATATTATTTCCATCAAAAACCACTAACTAGGTACTATCTCTCCCATTAATATTAAATTAAACAAATATGTTATTTCTCTTGCTACAATGCTTTTTCCTTGAGTTAGTATTTCATTTGTGATTCCATCACTTCCTGGTGTTTTTTCCTTTACCAAATGGTTTAATGCATTTTCTACTTCCATTTCTAAGAAGCATAGAACTTTTAGTTTGCTTTCTTCAGGATATTATATTATTTGTATGTCTTTTATCTTCATATAATTTTTTATAATACTCCATTGTAATTTTAATAATAATTTTATGACTATATTCAATGTTTTCATTGCTACCTCATTGCTGTAATTAACTTTCCATCTATTGTCAATGCTTTTTTGATTTTCCTGATAGAGTTAGTATTTTCCAGTATGTTTTTTATCATTTTTTTATTCCTTGAATATATAATATTTCTAATTTTAAAATGTATTAATTTACATATTATATTAAATTTGATTTTTTCTTTCAATATTTTGTTCTTTTTAAATTTGAGTTGTTCTCATTCTTGTATATTTATTTTAAGATAATAAGGAAATTTTTCATGTTTTTTCTTCCTGGTGATTGTGGAATTGCTTTCTTAATACATTCCATAAGTTGATGTAGTACTGTTGTACTTGATCTATGCTGCAATGCTGCTATGTTATGTACTATACATTCCTTTAACTTTTTGTTAAATTGTTCATTCCATTCAGAGTTCATTGTTCTTATCCATTGGTTTCTGATTGTTATTTTAATTGCAGATTTTTTGAATAATAGGTTTATTATAATTAATATATGGTCTGAGTGGAATTCTATATTTGAAATGTCATGTTCGGTATTTTTTACTACATTGAAATCTATTTCATTCTTATATTCACTATTTGGAAGACTCCAAGTACATTTTTTTGCATGCTCTTTTTGAGTTCAGAACTTTCATATTATAAACATAATATACATTTTATCATATATATATTGTAATTGAAAATATGTGTATTTCTGTGTTTATTAATCGATAGCACATGTTGTTCATGAACTAGTTACACTATCATTTAACTTTTTTTTTCTACCTTTTATTTGATTTTCTACACATATATTTTATTGAAAATGTTGACAAATTATATAGATGGACAAGGCGAGGGTGTGGGACATAGATCTCCCTCTGGATAATGGAATGTAAGGCATATTGTTGACTAAGAAAGTGATAATAATCAATAAGTCATAATGATTCTATTATTTGTGAATTAACAACATACATAGTATTTATCATAGTACAGACAATATGTGGATAATCAGATAAAGACATGAATAACTGGTTTAGATTATACTTAATTTAAATTAATTAAAATACAATTTAGCTTAAAAGTTGTGAAAATGTTAAAAACTTTCAATTACTGAGAAGGAATACTCAAAATTCAAAAACCGAGTAAAATTAAAAACTTATTGTAAAATGCAAAAGTAAAATATAATATTAGATGACAGATTTAAAGATTTGGGAGAAAAAACCTTGTATATTCTTTGTTTTTCTATTTGACTAAATATATTATTATTAGATATGTGGACACAGACATACCAGTGAAGAAAAGTCTAGAGTAACTGAATTGCAGACTATATATAATCAGAAAGAATGTGAGATTAAATGAGAAATTGTACCACAATGGAAAGAATACTTTTGTACCATCGAAAATTGCTGAGATATTTTTTTATCGGTAAAAATATCCAAGTGTATATTTATATAAACAGAGTAAGATTTGAAGTTGAGTCATACATAGCCTCTGTGGGGCAATGCTACTGATGCTTTAGATATTCTCAAATAGTAACTAACTGTAAGGCTAGGTCTCCACTAGCAGTTTTCTACCGCATATTACTGTTATTTTAAGGCGACTATACGAGCAGTGAAAATACTGATTCTAAGCAGAGTAAAAAATCTGCAATCTTAGACAACTTAGTTTTTGATATAATGTAGTTACTGTAGCCGGGTGTGTCGACTTGAAAACAACTTTGGGGGGACGAATATTTTTTTATGATCCATAAACATAACTCATTAATAAAATTGCTATCTTACATGCAAAAATCATATACATATATATATATATATATATATATATATATATATATATATATTTTTATTTATTTATTTATTTATTTATTTAATGTGAATATCTGCGAAAAAATATATACATCTTTAGGTTAAAACTAGAATTTTACTCTTAATGGTATCCAGTCCCCTCGAACCTGAGGATTATTTACTTGTTCTAATTATAAATTTATCCATCAGTTTAATTTTAATAAGTTGAACAGTATCATATTCATAAAAATCTAAAATAAAATCGGTTACTGATAAACAGAAAAAATATTTATGCACTGCACCATTCGCTTTCAAAAATTAAGAATGTGAGAACGTGACTGATTTAAGTGGGAATATGTAAATCACAAAGTAAAAAAACAAAAAAACAGAAATATAAAATCAAAAAAACAGGAAATCATCAACAGTTTTCTGGGAATAGAAAACCAGTTAATGAAAACAATTTGGAATAAATGCTGACAATAGCATTCTACCTCCAACATTACTTCCCTACTAACGTAAATCTGAAATTCAAGGAGCAAATATTATATATGAAATTATACAGAAAATATAAATACAAGCAGACGAAACAAAGTTTCATTTAAATTCTTTCTTTAAAAAAAAAACAATTATTTATATTTACATATTTTTATGTCTAACTCATGGTACTGGAAGGATTACAACTCTTGAATAATAAATATTGAAGGGCAAAGTCTTTAATTAATAAGTGGCCCTGGTATAACTTTGAGTGGCGAAACGACGCCTATTATTGTACCAATAGTTATACATAAACGTCAACAATTAAGACCATCAAAAACCGGTTGGTGGATTCATCCTTTAATAAGTACCAAAAAAACAAAAGGACAGTTTTATTTGATAATTTATGTTATGTGAAGTATACTGCAAGGAAAAACAGCATACAATGAATAAATAAATAAGCCTTTATATAGCTTCGGAAACCAAAAAATTAAGTACATATATAAAAAATAAACGGAATAACTTGAATGTAACATTTAATACTGTTAACAATTGCTCACAATTTAAATTAAGAATTTATTTCATTATACGTAAAAAGTAAATAACGGATAATTTATGTTATGTGCAATATAGAAAAACCGTGTAAAATAAATAAATTAATACATAATACAGGTTAAAACATCAATATTTAAAGTACATACATAAAAAATAAACGGGAAAATTGATTGTAACAATGAGTACTTTTAAAATTGTGCACAACTGAAATATTTAAATTCATAATGTATTCCATTATATGGAAAAAGTAAAAATCAGATAAAACTTGTTTTGTACAATATAGAAAACCGTGTAAAGTAAATTAACAATAATATAACTTCAAACACCAATATTTAAAATACATATATAAAAATTAAAGGGAAAACCTTGTTTATAATATTGAGTACTTTTAAAATTGTGTATAATTGATTAAGAACGTATTTACTTACTTTATTTTTCTTGCTTGCAAAATACTACAAAGCGAATCGAAAGAACTAATAAAAATTACAAACAAAAACACAAAAAAGAAACAGTGAAAACCAAGCAGTAATCTACCACTGAAAAAATAAAACCGGTTCTATTCTCAAACGAACATTATTTTACTGCCGCGCGATTATTTTATTGCAACAGTAGAATTACTGCTCACAAAGCCGGTTCCATCCGTTTTTATTCGTTCTATTTTTCACAAAAAAACTACTGCCACAGTAAGCGGTAGAAAACTGTTAGTGCACAGTGCAGCCGTAGGCTAAGGCTAATAAAAAGATGAACAATAAAAAACTAATTCAAATCATTAAATTTAAATTTTACCTTAACAGACTACAAAGCTTTTCGGATATTAAGTCATTTTCAAGTGGACAAAAAGAAATAAAAATATAAATAGAAAGCAAACAAAAAATTAGAAAAAAGGAAATACTTAATATAGATGTACAATATTACAAAAAAATAACAAAGTCAAATAATAGATTTGATTAAAATAATCTGCTAATAAATGTGGTAAACGATGCAATCAAACTAATCAACAATATACATTATAATCTATTTTTATTTACGCAATGATTAATTTATGTAAACTAAAGACTCTTACCTTCACTGCAATGAAAAAATTCTTGAATGTGATGAAAAATGAAAAATATGGAGCTTATTTTCGTTACAAAAAAAATTACTTCAAAAACACATGTTACAAACATTACCTCACTACACAACAGTCAAGTACAATACAGCGCTAATCATAATTCCTGAATTATTTACTGGACTAGTAGTAAGATAACAACACCTATTAGGTGTTCTATGTTTATAAATGTGTGTGATATTTAAATGACCGACGTTACCCACTGACCGGTATTCCCCCATTCTCCCCTAACATTAAGACTAACTGCATTTCAAAATTTAATTTTTTTTAAGCTTCTGATGACCTCTTTTAAACAGAGAAACAACATATTCGTCGCGAATAAAATTGAAAGTGAATGTTTTATTTTGGATATCATATTCTAGTACCTACTGTAACTATGGTATTCAATATATATATATTAAAAATAAAAAGAGGCAAATATTAATTTGAGAAAAATAAAGTGATGGAAATATCGCAACACCGCGAATTGCCTAAAATAAAACATCATAATTAAATGTCATCTCCGTACCGAAGGTAGGCGACTACTTTACTTCTACATATTTTGTTGACAATTGTAAGTAGCGTACAAGACAATCATAATATGGCGTTAGCGCAGATAGACACACTCACCCAGGAGAGCTATTTGCAATCGTTTTGTTGTCACGATACAATGTATCCCCTGCGTGTTTTTGTAGTGTACTATATTATTACTAGCGTGTATATTATGGTGTTGTGTGTGGTGGTTTGCCATTGCCTTCCACACGATAATATTAGGTTTATTTATATTTGTTATTTTCTGGTGATAATTTTTGCGTCGCCGATCGTATTCGAACACGGTACCTTCCGTACAGAAGTCCGTGCTCTAGCCACTTGCCTATTATGACGACTCAAAATGAAAAAAGCATATATAAATATACATACATGATCGTATAAACATATATACATATATATATATATATATATAATAAGGGCACATCAAAAGTTTCAAGCACAATAGATTGCATATATTTTAACAGCATCTCCTTTCCTCCAAATATTATGGAACGTACTTTTCGTCTTTACCTATTGTGATGGAATTCTATAAAATACACCAAAAGGACAATAGAATGACGTACAATAATATCCGCCACTATACGAAGAAAATTCCTTACATATGAATAGTAGCATCTCTGAAATATTGCATCATTTAATAATTCATTAAACTAAAATGTGAGCCATTTCTAAATATTTCTCCATTCATTGTTCAGTCACACACATTATGGTCAAATTAAACCAACAATTCACGGGTCGTTATAAAATAATAATAGGCTTTAAGTTAAGGACAATCTGCTTCATGGGCAGCGTAGTTTTCATTTAACCGATCCTTATGTAATAATTTATATAAGGCGAAATTCACGCCCTCGATTCTTCGAGAAGAACGAACAACCACCCCGTCTATCCAATTACCACCCTTAATAATAACAATAGAAAATAACCCTAAAATTCGAGTAATAATAATGAACGCGTTTAGAAGGCGATAACCGGATATTAATAAGGGATCAAATAACAATAACTTATAATAATAAGGGTCCCGTTTAACCGAAACTCTGTTTAAGAGCCCATTCATTTTAGCATAATTTGACATAAATTTTAATATGCACGAACACACGATCATTTTCTATGTTCTATATTCATAAAATGCACCTTAATTCATAAATTAACGAAGTATAAATTTAAAGTTTCGATAACGCCTGTAAAAAATTTTAAACTTTTATTAATTTAAAAATGTAATTTCAGATTTCTCCAAGATGGATAACGTGTTCTATATATGAAACAAACATATTTTTAGATTCTTTTAATCTGGATGCGTAAAGCACTTAATCGGATGGACTGGAAACAGCTAAGAGAAAAATATGTAAACGTTCAATAAATTGAAAGAGAACAATGCTCGATTACGGGCTTAATTTCCCTAATGCAGTTAAACATATTAATATTAGTTTAGCATTAAGAAAAGGTATACATAATAATATTAGTTTAGTATTAAGAAGTTTTTTTGTTTTTTTTTTAAAATTCGTATATTTGAATAATTTTTTTACAATTACACAGTCATATTAGTGTACATACATGCAAATAAATAAAATGTATGCAACACTATTTCCACACATACACAACATATATAAACTGACACACTATAAACTCATCTACATATATTCAGATAAAAAATTTCATGTGTATAATTATATTTAACTCATCCCGTCAAACTTTCGCTTGTCGACAGGTATCAAACTGACTAATTAATATTTATACACCAATGTTCATGTACGTACACATATACACACACCTATATGTCTATACATATACATACACATACAACTAAATACATAATTTTAACAGTTTACTTACTGAATACAATATTCCACTCATTCTAAAAGTCATTTATACGTCTCACTCATTTTTCAGACATTTACACCATCATTTTTACCCATTGCCCGCAGTAGCCCCCTGATATCCGAGTTGTCTATCCCTCTTTCTCGTCATTTTCCATTCTACATCTCTTTTTTTAATATTTTATTTATAATTCTATTGTAACCATTCTTTGAGTTTTTCTTTTAAAATCGCTGTATTTTTTTCGTTTATTATATCATCAGGTATTATATTCAGCATTTGTATAATTATAAATCTATCAGTCTAATTACCATACTTTATTCTCGGTATTTGTACCTTATATTTTAGCGTTTTTCTTAAGTTATATTTCCCAATTTCCCTTTTGTCCAATATCAACAATTTTAAATCGGTTTAAATAATTCAATATTTTTATCATTAAACACAATCCCCTTGCATCGTATTAGTATTACTTTAGCATTAAGAAAGTTATATATATTAATACTAGTTTAGCATTAAGAAAATAATATTTGTAAATTTTCATTTAAAATAGGAAGTACAGGCTAGTGTAATTGTAATGTTCCTTACGTTACTCTGTACAATAAACTTTACATATTTGCATCTATTTGATCTACCAATATCGTTACCCGTAATTTAAGTTTGATTTCGACGGTCTAATCGCAGATTGAAAGAGGAGCGCCAGAGTTCAGGTAGTTCGTGGTTGATTTTTGATTTCAGTAATTGTTATCGTAACTCACACGAGAATGTTTACACGATTACCTCTCAGGAATGTACGAAAATAAAACGCTAGGAAAAATAAAAATCTCTAACGTAATAGTCACCAAAAAAATTTAAAGAAATCCAAAATTATGATTTACGTTACATTTATTTTTATAATGTTAATCTTAACCACCATTCATGTTCGGCGATTACACATCAATGAAGATAGTAAAGGCGCATAATACGAAATGATATCGTAGAAACGGATCATTATGCGAAAATATATTACAATTCGAGGAAATCTATCATATCCACAAATTATAATTGTAGGTTTCTAATATATAAAACTGTAATGTCTGTCTGTGATTTGCGAATATTTTTATTATAATCACTGCATCGGGCTATTTTTATCGCACATAAACAGAAAATCTGTTTAAAATTTTTGCCTGTCTGTCTGTTCCGATTTAACTCAAAAATTATTAAATCAATAATGATGAAATTTGCACAACTTATAGCTTATATTATCCGATTCATTCTAAGCTGTTTCACATTGATATCACAAATAGGACAGAAATTACAATAATTTAAAGTTTTTAACAGACGGTACGTTACTATATTTCGTCAGGGGCGTGGTCGAAATAGTGAACGGATATAATATATATATATGCGTATACTATTAATTGCGTTAGGGGCGTGACTCAAATAACGGGCGGATATATATATATATATATATATATATATATATATATATATACTAATATATAAAAATGTTAAATGAAAGAGACAGTGATATGGTATTTAAAAAATAATAATTATACAGGCGAAGTCGTGGGTAACTTCTAGTAGTATTTTCATATTAAAAATCGTACATTTTTAACAAAAATTAAAGATAGAAACATATATGATACATATTTACAAAAAACAATGACCGTAAACACAATGAATAAGAACCCCTTACACGAGATAAGTGATATAATATAGTCAAGGATAAAATTCCCCTAATACGCCTCGGACCCGCGCATAAAACAACAATAATCGCGGAATAAAAATTATAACTAACGCATGAAAAACCATTTCTAAAGTGTATGATACCAGTAGTAGTGGTAATTTTCTACAAGTTTTTCTCCATTTTATCCAGAGCAGAGTTGGATATAATAAAATTAACATAAATGCGGATTTCATGCGGTACACAAATAACCCGCGTTGAATTCATTCCAAATGGATAAAATATCGTTTACATTCGACCGCAAAACAAAAAGTAAACAAAACACGGATACAGTTATAAATTAAGTAATATGCTCGACTAAATATTTGCCAAATACGCAGTTCTCTAAAAGGATTCAGCTCAGAAATATATACACAGTACAGTTATGTACCAGGTAAAACTCATACACATTTATGAACAGAATAGACATCGATCGTAGAATGCAATTGTAAACAAGTTTTGTCGAAGAAAAAACTGAAAAAAAAAAACATAATTTTTAAGACACATATGCTACAAACTATGAACTAGAAAATGCACACAGTACAAAGAAGTTATACATTATTTGAATCAGACAAAACAAACCTACATACATATAATAAAACGAAACATTTATATATATATATATATATCATAATTACAACTGGTCCTCCTAGACTATCCAGTAATTTTGATATAAGAGATATATAACGTGAAAAGGATATCCATCCAGTGACAGAATACTTAGAAGAAATGAATAAGATGATAACTAAATAATGTCGCAAAGCTTATTCCGTTTCAGCCTTCTTGTGTTACATAGGTTGTCTTAACATAATAATTGCTTCCATATTTGGATGCCTATATAATTTGTCTCCGCGACGAAGTGCATATCGTCTAATTTCAGCAATTACAGTACGAACGTTTAGGTCTCTATGCAAGTGGTCATTTCTTATGAACCAGCGTGCATTTGTTATTATATGAAGTATTTTGTTTTGCCATCTTTGGATTATTTTGATGTGAGTGGTTTTTGCACAACCTCGCAACTGGGCGCCATAGCACCAAGTTGGTTTGATAATCGAATTGTAAATTAACAATTTATTGTCTATCGTTAACGCCGAGTTTCGTCCAATAAGCCAATAAATGGAAGCTATTAATCGAAATCTCGTTCTTTTTATCAATAATGATATTTCTATGTAAGTCTCTGATCAAGTATCATGCCTAAATATTTGGTCTCATGCAGTATTGGTATTTGATTATGGTTTATTTTAACTGGAGCACTATTTGTTTTTCTGTTTGTGAATATTCCGTGAGCTGATTTGTTTTCATTTATGCTTATTTTCCACTTTTTTGTCCAATATCTGATCTAAGGAATTCTGCAAGTTCTCAGCGGCAACGTTTTCGGAGGTATCGGAAGCTAACACAGCGTTATCATCTGCAAAAGTAGCAGTTAGTTTGTTAGCCGGATGATCAGCTGTATAAAGTATGTAAAACAGCGGTCTCAGAAAAAAACCCTGAAGGACACCGACATGCACCTGGTATAATTTAGATTCTTCTTCCTGAACTTTTACTTTGAAAAATCGTTCAATTAAGAATAATGTAGCTTGTACATATTGTAGGGCAGAATTTTTTTAATTTCATAAAGCAGTCATTCGTGCCGGACCTTTTTAGAGGCTTGAGAAATATCTAAAAATACTACCGAACAAAATCTATTCTCTTCGAGATCTTCTTCGATTTTATTGACAATTCTGTGAACTTGATCGAGGGTAGAATGTTTGGTTCTAAATCAAAATTGGTGATCCGGTACCGAATTCTGTTGATCAATAATCGTTATTATCCTTATAAATAACTTTTCGTAGACTTTGGATAACACAAGCATTAGCGATATTGGTCTATAAGACGAGACGACGTTTGCAGGCTTACCAGGTTTAGGAACCATAAGTATTTGAGCCATCTTCCATTGAATCGGCACATGTTTTAGTTAACAATTATTCAACGATGGTAATTAAATTTCTTGTTTAAAGAGGTTAGCGAACCATATATATATATATATAATGTTAATTAAAATATTCATGATATCAAGAGAACAAAAACTCGCTCGAGTAATATTTTCAAGTATACGCATAATTTAGACTTCACGTCGTATACCATATTTTATTACTGTAAAATGCATGATCCCAATAAAAGTCTTTTGTGAACTCTGTAAGTATTTCAACACGAAATAATTATGTCATCTGTACAGTGAAAATACTGATTATATTAAAAACGTAAAATTAAGTAAAGTATTTATTACGATACAGACATATATCAATAAATTTATTTTTCGAAATAGAATATACAGTACGTAAGAAAATTACAATTTTTTTGGAAACGTAATTTTTGCAACAATCACACCTGAAAAAATAAAAGTAAAGATAATAAAATACAAAATAATGCATAATACCGAAAAACTGTAATAAACGAATAAAAATTTAAAAAAAAAATGAATTACCAAGTATAAAAAAAAATCTTGAATCCAATTAAAATTACGGTATATTAGCCAAATGATCACGCACAGCTGAAATACTGAGTCTGTGAAAACCCGTCTTGTCACTAATGCCTACTTCAATATTTTCTGCTGTCATCTGTCCTTCAAAGCCTTCTTTTAAGGTAAGAATAGCAGTATGAACAGCATCATCTAGTTCCAATTCTTCGCTGTATCTGAATATTTAAAGTGACACGAATAATACGAAAGCCGATTAAATATGTTTAATTAGAAAATTAATTACATCAACAGAGGTAATATTTATGAACCTAGACACACCAAAATTTAAAAAAATGACAGATGTATTACATTTATCCTATATAACAGATGCATCAGTAATCCACTTATCGCTGTCAGAGCAATAGTAAACTATAACTATGAACCATCATCATTAAGATATAAAAAATGCAAACATAGGTGACTAAAACATAATCCCTAATACTTTACATTAACTTCATTCGAGACTTTCTGGTTGATATATATCATCTACAATTTTATTTGTAATAATCTACTTATCTATATATCTATACGTACATGTGTAAGTATATATATATAATGGATGGATGTTTCTGTTAGCAGTTTTTTTGCTACATGTTTACTGCAATTTAATGTACTTTAATCAATTCTTAACTTTTACTTTTGTTAATAATCTTATTACATATGGTTCTTGTATGAGAGGTAATATTACTAGGCAAGGATAATCTTCATGTATATGCATTTAATTATTTGATTTACTGTACAGATATACACTCTTGTTCTTGTACGGTGATAATAGATACATAACAAATTCGTTTTTATTCATCACGTCTTGTAGATATAAATACATGAACAAAACAAATACAACATTCGTTAAGTTAATAAACAGAACTCCAGATGATATATGAAATTTGAAATTAACACCACGCCACTTATAAATATAAAGATATAGAAAATATATTCCATTATGAATAGTACAAAAATATTCATAATATGCATTTCTTAAAATTCTAATTTTACTTTAATAATAAAGTTCATTCTAATAAACAAGAAACCATTAAAAACGTGCACATATTAAACAATTGATAACAAAAAAGTCAATTTGAAACAATTAAAGATTAAAATCACCTTTTCTCCAAAAATGTTTTTCCATTTACATAATTTCTACCCATCGCTGTAGCTTTCCAAGCAAAATAAGCTCCAGAAGGATCACATTGAAATAAATATGGTCTACCACTATCCCAGCCACAAATTAATAAAGATACACCAAATGGTCTGACACCGCTAAAATCGACAAAGTTAAAGTTAAACACAGACAAAAAAAAATACTATTCACAAAAAATAAATAAAAAAAATATCGTTCACAATTTACTTTGGACGTTCGAAATATTGCAAATAATCTATAAACTGGACTAGAAATAAGGAAAATGACACTATCATTACATTTTTCTATGTTCACGATTTCGAAAAAAATATATATCGTATATGCAACATAAATATTATAAACACTTCAATAAAAATAATATAAATAAAAATTTAAAATGTTTATTGACATATAATTTACAAAGGATACCCATCTATCCAAATTAAAACATTAAATATAAAAACTATCTTACTGTCGTCTGTACAGCACAAATCACAGTCACACCCCCCCGGCATAAATCACGAAAAAGATATACGTATACATGATGACATGTAATCTAAAATCATTTAATAATTCAAGCACGTACATTTTCTACCATAATTGAGGTATTTAAAAATATAAAAATATTTATGAATTAAATGACTCAATTTTAAAAATAATAAAAAGGAATATGGACTTTGTGAAAACTATCACATAAACACAAAAACTGTGCCGGAAAAAATATTTAAAAAGTGAGAATTTCTCGCCTTTTTGTTTGAAGAAATGCACTCAGACAAGTACTAAAAACGTATTCCTTTAAAAATTACTTAAATGCGTACACGTCATTTTAATAATAATAATGCGTGCATGTTTAATATTATAAATGAAATATAAAAATTATAACAAAGCCGCCGACGGCCAAGACAGCTAAAAAAGTGTCAAGTTATAAAAATATAAATTTATTAAAAAAATATTTTCGCATTATAAATTAATTTTTGGAACATAGCACGCACATAGTGTAATATTATGCTCATATAATTACAGTGAAAACTGATTTAATTATGTGCAAATGGCAGTGCCTCTATTAACCTCATCCTAGTTATTAACACAAAACTGTATAAATATATTAACAGCAACAAATGAATTCAATTAAACATCGATAATTTAAATAAAATATAGGATCAACATTACCCAGACTGAGTGTATTCTTGCATAATAATTGCTAACCGCTGAACTAATTGCGCTGTAGGAATTGGTTCTTGATAAGTTCTATAATATTCTTGAGCTATTTTACGCGCTCTTTTTACTAGAAGTCTATAATCTGGACCCATACCTTTTAACAAAATTATAAGAAACGTACAATACTTTACTTTGTTGTTTTCTTGTAAGTTCATTTATAATTAAATTATAATAGCGATAAAAAAATTACCACTGTAAATCATGCCGATGTGGTCTGTTATTGGTTCAACTTTATGAATGGTTTGTTCCTCGTATAATATTGACTTATGTTTATTCTCTGTTGCCAACACTACCCCATTAGTTGCTAACATAAAATGTGAAACATATTTAGTAAACCAGTTCGTAAAAAAAAAAACTAAATTTTGTAGAAAACCCGAATTTTATGATACACCAAACAAACCTCTAATTCCAACTGAAGGAGCTCCAGCGGCTACAGCTGCAAGTGCATATTCGATTTGCACTAATTTTCCAGACGGGCTAAAAAATAAAATATATTAACTGATTTATATTACACATGAAATGTATTAAAACAAAGAAAATCTGTTCGTTTGCAATTAACATTTGTGTAAAAATTACGTATAAAAATTTGAATACCTGAAAGTTGTTAAGGAAAAACTGTATCTTTCACTAGACATATTACGTGTAAACAATTTCCAACCTTAAAACAACAGCAATAATTTAAAATTTAAATGTTCAAATTTTAAACACTACACGACAAACATGAATCGGCAAATTATATTTATTGAATTTTATTGGTATTCGAAAAGTCAATGAAACGGAAAAAAACAGAATCATTCATTACGGAAAAAAAGACTAAAAAGATGAAATTAGATTTGTATTATCTGTAAACAAAATAAAATTTAATGTGAAATATATACATTAAATTATTCATTACATTCGTTACTTACTAAAGATAAAAATAAAATGTTGACCTTTTTTATTAATAAATATATATCCTTAAATATATTAAAATACTTTCGTCATTTGGTTTTAATTATTTTTTTATGAAGTGCAATTTAGTGTTTATCAACAATTTCACACTGGAAAAATAAGGGGCGGTCTTAAATTATGGTTTATAGAAATCTGAAAACTAGATTATACGCACTTGATTGTTTTCATAATCAATATTGTTGCAATTATAAATGTTCATAGTTTTATATTACAATGTACATTCGGATTAATACGTTTATTTTTTAGTAACTACGCAAATTCATTAATTCGGTCGTATTCTAAAGTAATTTCAACTGATAAAGGAATAACTTTTAAAATGACTGATGAAAGTTCATTTGAAATTGTAAATAAAGGAACAGAAATCGAAGCCTCTGAAAGCGGTAAAAATAGTTATATTTATTTTTAGTATGTAAATAAAAAATATTTTAACTTAATTGTAAATATTTTAATCTAATTGTTACAGAGAAAAGTTCATTGATAAATACCTGGTCAACAAGCATTGCGCAAACGAAACTGCCTACATTTGTACCAGTATCTAGTTCGTCAGTAATAGGATCTGCTAGTTCTTCCAGTTCAATGTTTCATCCGACTAAGTTCAGTCCTGCTATTCCTGAAAGTAAAGCTACAAGTGAATGTCTAGATAACGACAAAAATGTTACTAATGAAGAGGACTTATTTAGCACAGGAGGCGGTTTATTTGATTGGGTGAAAGACACTGTTGGAAATAAAGGAAGTACACTTTTAACAAAAGTTGCAGAAAAGGCCAAAAATTCGGTGGGATCAGTAATAACCGCGTTAGATCCGCAAATGAGAGATATGATATGTAAGCTTAAAATATTACATTAATAAAATCGTAGTTATTGTAATAATGGTTTCTCATAGGATTTCAATTAACGCGATCATGTATGAAAATGGTGTTCAGTTCATATTAATTCGTGTTTTTTGTATTGCAAAACAGACATTAAACATAAAATCAATATAGTAACTTACGAATAAAACGATCTCATTTGAAGTATTAAAGAAAATGACGGAGAATGAAATCATTGATTAGCGTGTAAACTGTTCCAGATGGGTGTTAAAATTGGTATTGTATTTTAGACACCCAGCCCTTCGTTTTGTCCAGTTGGATCATATGTGTACCATTTTTCGTTTGTTATTATATATAATATATATTTGAGAAAATGATCTTGCCAATCTAATGTAATTGTATTTTATGATCTGACTGGGTTTTAAATTGTTTTCATATTATATTTTCCCAGCCAGATTGTTCCATAACCTAGGTTAAATAATTTCGTATCACAATTGAATACCGATAAAAAAATGTTATGAGAAAACCAATTTTTTAAACTTAAAATTTAATATTATTAAGAATTTAAATCAATAATGACATTTCGACCAAAAATAGATAAACTGGTTTGTTTAAGATGTTATGTTTATTGAACCAAACCTATTTTAAAAAATACAGGTAGGTAATAAACAGAAATATTGTAGTAAAAAAAAAAATAAAGATCAATCAATTATAGAAGAAGATATACTTACAAGATGTAAAAATATAACGTAGGCAAAAAAAAGAATAATAAATTAACATCTGTTAGCAGTAATTTAATAGAAGACAAATATATATTTCAGAATTCAGGTATTTTGAGATTAAGTAGGAATAATTATGAAAAGTATACAGGAAAAAAGGACTGACAATTGTGCACAGATTTTATAACAATGAATGATAAATTATGAAGTAATAAACCCCAAACCATTACATCAATATTAACAAAAAAATATATGTTTTACATTCTTGATGATAAATTGGTGTCGAGAATCTCAATATACTCGTTAATATCAATATAGTTAGAATTTCGATGATTCATCATCATCATTATCGTTGCATTGTTCGTTGTTGAACATCGTGACTAGCAATTGTACTTTATTTTGTTAGCATTTAAGGCACTAATTAAATCATTGATAGAAACTAGATATTATTATATTTAAATTGTAATAAGAAATATGTTAATTATACTCATTGATTGGTTTCTTTTTTCTTTTTTATCATTATTATTTTCGTTTAATTACTTGTATCTTTAACTTCATTATTTTTGTATAGATAGCCGACACATACTTGTGTGCTTTAAAAAATATATCACGTCAGTACCCGATAAAAATGTTTTACTAAGGTTATCACACAGATTACTTAACGAATTTAACATTATTGAACTAGAAGGAAACTTTAAAGAACGTATAGACCTGAAACAAATAAATCAAAATACACGAATGACACTGATACTACACTTGCAGCATTCTGTCTTATCTAAATGTAGCGTAAAATGCAGATAAACCATTTATAAAACAAATTATAAGATTCTAAATAATCTTTCATTTGTGTTTTCATATTGGCAAGAATATGATTTTATATTATTCAGACTTGGGCTAATACAGACTTAATACTATCAAAAGTGATACTGACACAAAGGATTCTTTCACAGAGTAATTAACATTTAATTACACAAATAAACTTAATTCTTCCTCTTTATGTATCGTATATTACAAGGTCGCAGTCACAATTGCAGTTATATCCACCTCTATCTTGCATATTGTATGAGTACTTGTGATTTATTCTAGTACAACAATAACACTGAATCAGTTAACAGAAATGAATATCGGTGACGTATTCTTGATAAAATATTTTGCCGTTTATGTAAGTCAATTAAATGATATATATTTCATTCATAATTGTGTTTTTCCAAGAAATTGCATTTAATAGTAATATTTTTATAAACATAGCACATATTCCTAGGTGTTTTGATATTTACTACATTTTTTTTTTATAAGTCGAAAAAATTATGTAATAAAGTTTTAAAATATTATTCGTATTTTATATTTTTTACTAATATTTTCAAATTAATTTTCGTACGTTAAAAATCATCTTTTCGCAAATTAATTTTTTACTTATTTCATAGCCGGTATGAACGGAATTGAAGTAATTGTCACGTCAGAAAAAGAAAATGAAGTTAGTCCAATCAGAGAAGTGTTTCAAGAAGTATTTAATCGTACACTAGTCAAGTAAGTGTAGGTTTAATCATTATATAAATTTAATTTTTAGTTATATTATTATTAACATTAAATATATATAGGGTGACCCAGAGAAGACGGACGGTTTTGTTGTTTTTTGAATAACTCGAAAACTACTCGACCAGAATTTTTATTTAAAAATAGGAAAACAAGATATTAGCTTACAATCATTTGTGGAGTACGATATCGTTCAAATGACGTCATTTCTAACAATACATTCGCTCAGTGTTTACGAGACTTTTTCGAGCATAGGTCGCTGAATTTTTAAAATTTCCTCCGAAATCCGACTTTTCATGTCTACAAGATCTTGTGGACGTATTTCGTAAACGCGGCTCTTAAGGTGTGCCCACAAAAAAAATCGCCTAACTTTCAATTCTTTTCGAAACTCTTTTCGTGATCGATTCTCGCCGAAAATAACGCTCCACGCGAAACGCCTGTTCCTCGTTATAAGGTGACATGATCACTGGAACTGGACAAAAACGAATCCCTCGTGTGTACATTAAACGCGGTTTGTGTTGTAGCAGTGTTACCAACGGCGCTATTCAAAAAACAAAACTGTCCGTCTTCTCTGAGTCACCCTATATATATATATATATATATATATATATATATATATATATATATATATATATATATACACGTAGTTAGTATTTTAATTTATTATGGAATAAAATTGGTATTTACGATTTAGTATATTTCCTATTAAAATTCTTGTTTAAATTTGTATTATCAGGGGTTTGGAACCGGAAGAATTATCGTATGCAAAACAGGTTGTCGGTTTTAAATCCGCAATGCAAATTGCTAATCTCAAAACCGAGAAGATCAAAAATCTCAATCCTATAAAAGGAATAATCATTAGCGTGCAAAATTTCATAATTGAAGTACAAGACGAAAAGTAATTATTACTTTTAATTTATGTTTGTAATTGTATATATATTTTTTCATCGATATTTTAAATAAACACTATATAGTACTATTATACCAAATTACAATTTCGATTTATGTCACAAATACGCCATGCTCATTTTCAGTGGGCTTATTTTTTAACAATGAAAATAATCGATAATTTTTACACGTAGATAAGTACGCGTCGACACGTTATATAAATATTTCATATAATCCTCTCGCGTCTCACCATTATCAAATTATGTAACGACGCGTTTAACTCTTATGCCTGTTCGGCTTAGTAGGGATATATGCATAATTATTTCAAAATTCAACATAATCTTATTTTATCTTTGCAATTTACACACCGTTTTGCGCTTTTTATAATATCTCAGATCGCGTATTTTTTCGTGGAACATTTAAATCGTAAATTATATTTAATTTTCTAATTAGCTAACAATGTCTTCAGTGAATTTATCTTATTACAAACCCGTGTAAAAATCGAACGTTTTTAAAATAGAAATCGCGTTAAATATTAATGTTCGCTCGAATGTAAGTATTTCCAAAAATGCTCGATATTGTAATTGAAATCTTTTCTTATAATCGAAATTATAGATTTAATTTCAACACTGAAAAGAAGATTATAATACGCCAAGTATTGAACTTATACCACGCTTAAACTGAGTACGTGGGTATATCCTCTTAATGCTCTTGGATGTAGTCGCACAAATGCACAGCGCTTTTATAACCGACAAACTTGTATCATATATCTCGTTTTGAAATTCTGTTCTATTTTGTATGTGCTTAAGTTCTATGTAATATTTTAACGGGTCAATTAAATGTTCTAAATTTTTAGGTGGTACGATTTAGATTTATTGACATTAACAGATTTTGAGAGACCGCTTACTTTAGAAACGTACTCACAAATGACACCAGTGCCTTATTCCGTAATAAACTGTATTAAAGTTGACACTCCCGAGAATTATCCTAATAGATCTACAGGATACGCTGTATCAGTAGCTCAATTAATGGCCAGCAATTTACAAGTTAGTATCGCACTTTTTTAGATAAATATAAAATTGCGCACTTTATTTTGGAAACGTCGAATAAAACGTTGTTATAATTTTGTTTTTTAAATTAAATCAAAAATAAAGGTTCACCCATCCGAATGGCAGGAAGCGTTAACCGGGATTTCCAGGAAAGATAAAATACTAAACGCCGTTAGAGTACTAGCTGTCTTATACAAAAATACTTTAATCCCATAAAAACGGCTTATCTGCATTCGCGTTGATGTTTTATTTTTTATGCGCAGCATACATAATATTTACATAGTCCTCGTTTATATTATCATCATTTATGATGTAACGATAATTCTTATAATTATGGTTATTAATTTATTTTTTTTTTTAAATATGTTTCGTCGTTTTAAGTGTTAAATCTTCCTTTTGTCCGCATTATACGAAAACTTTACGTTAGAAAACTATAATAGTAAATTGCTTTTCCTCGTTAAAAAATATGTGGAACATATAGATTTTATGTTTGTAATATTTTCTCGATATATACAATACGTTTATTATAATCGGTTCCCAATTAAAATATATAACGTGGAAAATGAAATAGTTCCATAATTATTTTTGATTATTTACTTATATATACAATATTAGATTAAATTTATATAAATTATTTCGAGTGAATTAGTAAGTATCGGTCACCGTGGTCAAAATACGTAAAGAACAAATGAGAGGTAAACTAATTAAATCGAACATATTAATAACTGCTATGTTCGCTTCTGTACGTTTCAGAGGGCGTTATTCTTTTTATCTGTTAAAAATTTATTTTGCAGATCTTGACACGCTGACTATATTGAATGTTGGCAGCTGATAGCTCGAGAAAATTTTCCCTTTTTATAAATATTCTACTCTATTCTATGTCACGAAGATATTTTGTAATATCGTGTGACATCAACACAAAATCGTATAAAAACTACCGTTCTCCAATCTTTTCCGTAGCTGCTAACTAGTGTCAGTCAAGTTTTTTGCTTCATTCCATATGTCCATCGAAACGGACACCTTCCACGGTTTCTATACCCTTATTGTATGCCCTGTAGGATAGGGCGTATGAGTAAGCCTGTTTTCCTTGTTATGTATTCAAAAAAAAAAGTTTACTGCATTATAAGCCGATTTTCGCGTCATTCAATATCGATGCATTTGTTCGGTGTACCTTCCTAGCCTTCCTTTATTTCAAAAGTGTCAGTTCGCCTGGAAACTGTACGTTTTATACTCCACGTTTCTAAACCGTAGTTCGAATTAAACTGTTGATAAATTTTGTCTTATGTTGTTCATTAAGTGCAATGCTTTTCCAAATGTTGATTTATTTCGTTATCGCATATTTGCCAGCATCATCAGGCGTTTCTTAATATCCAACCTCCGTTATTTACACTAACGGAACCTAAATATTTATATTTTTCTTCCACTTAAAGCTGTCAATGTTAACATCCGTGGATGTGTAATTTGTTATGCTATCTATTAACTGTTGTGTCAAGGTGAATCAGCAATCTTCGATATGCAAACGGGGCATCCTCCTTTTAGCAAATACTAAACATTAACACTAGAACATTTTATGTCATCGCGCAAAAATGTTAGCGAAAAATATAGTTTATATATATAAATATGAGCGTGTTTTAGTTAGGAATGAACGAAAAAGGTATCCCTCCGAGGATATTTAATTTTCTAACAAATTTTCTCTATACTTATTCTCTCACTACTGTAGTCTTCAAATTTCACAACATATCCTTTTTGGATAAATGGTCATTTATCTTGAATGAAGAAAAAATATTTTCATATAACGAAATAATTATTAAAAAAAAAAAAAATGCGATTAAATAGGCAAAAATGACTTTAAATACAATAGAAATGCTACATGTACCAAATTACCTCGTTTCAAATTAACGAATTATTATAATTTTATTTTAATCCCGATATAGAATTGATGTTTAGACAACCAGTTCATATCGGTCGATCATAAATTATTTAACATACCGTTTGAATACTACTCGCTACAATTTTACGGAAAACGTTTGTTTGCACGTTATAAATAACACAAAATAGTCTTGCACATCGTTTCACACCTGACTACTCGCCTAGTATATTTGCATCAATCGAGTACCTAGCGTAGTCAGCAATTTGAGTTATACTTTAGTTAGGCACAAAGTCCAAAAATCGCTAAAATTTTCAAAATATCGCTGGAATTTTTTCGTCTCTTAGCACGTGGAGCCTTCATGTCGTTATATATGGAGACAGCGTTTATAAAAAAAAAAAAAATGAACCCAATAATTTAACAGAAGTGTGTAAAAAGTATCAATTTGTGAAAATGTCATAATTTATTGGACGCCATTAATAAAACATTTTGACATTTTCAAATTTTGTTTAAAAGTTATCTGTAGTTTAAAAAATGACTGAAATCGTGTCTCCCTATATGCAGAGAGACGTTTTCGTTTTATCTCAATAAAAAAATTAAAATAGAAAACGCATTTATGTACAAAGCGTGAATATTACAAAGAATACAACCATATAAAAAATTCGTGTCCCTCTACATCTGTGTCACATATACATTATATGTATATATATATATATATATATATATATATATATATATATATATATATATATATATTGAGAGAGAGAGTACACAAACCTCTCCCACTTTATAATCAACATAAACGTTATATAATAAAAAAATATTAGTTATGAAAAATATATAACATTTGAAAACATTATTTATGTTCTGTGTTGAAACAAGGTAGACATATTGCAGGATTGTTAAATAAATATTTTTTGTGCTCATTTATTTGCTTCAGAACGCGTCTTATCATCTCATCTGAACTTTCCATACCGTACACTACAATTAATTCATAGTAGGTTGATAGTAATAAAAGTTCGCGTTTATAGATCCATTTGTATAATGTGACTTATTTATTCTGCATGACGCACATAGATCCTTTGGAATTTTCGTGCGTAGTAAGTTTTATCCCATGTCGATTTCGGCGTATTCTACAAGATGTGCATTTCTGTCAAGAAGAGCAGAGGAAGTTGGTTCCACGTCTTCGCCTAATTTCGTTTATATTAAATTCTGTCTTTTAAATAATATAAAGTTATATGATAATATTTAAAACAGTCCGCGTGGAATTTACGAACACATTTGTCGCATATTTCTCAGGAACGATATCTGCCAGCTGATAATATGGTTTCATTTGGGGAACTTTTTCATTTCATCGTCCATTCTTCGAGCTTCGTGAATTAAAAAATAATTTTATACGTTTTCGAAAAATAAATGTTCGAAATATCGACAGGAAAAACTGATTTTTTTTTCTTTTGCATAAATCTGTTCGTTTGAACAATAAGTAGCATTATTATACATATAGATTATGATAGATCGCTTCCCAATGGCTGTCATTCCATGTTTATATATTGTTGTATATTGAATTTTATAAATTACTGTTTACAAACGGAATTCTAGCTAGTCGTCTGAATATCATCGTTGCAAACAAACCACGGTGCCGCTAAAATATCTCGCTGGACATCGAACTAGAATTTTTGCGTAAATTTTAAATTTGAATTGCTTGTGCTATTCCCTCGCGTGTGTCCACGCAGATTTTAAGATTATTTTATAAAGCAAGACTTTATTTTCAATTGATAATGGCGACTTTTTACTCATTAGCCAATGTATGTAATGTTTAATTGCTTTCGTTTTGCAATAATATGAATTAAAAATAATCTGTCCACAAATATAAAAATTTATAATTATCGATGTCGCTTATTCGCGATATATGATTTTACAATAATTTACGAACGTTAAGCGCGTAAAACGATTAACGCAAAATAACAGTAAAAAAAAAACATTAATATACTAGACTTTTAAAATAATAACTAAATAACAGTTACACGCGACATACACGAATAGCAACGGGGTAAATTACGATTAACTATATTTACAGGATAAATTTTGGTGTAGGATGTGGGGAGAGCGAATGGTAGAATGAATGTTTTAGTTTATTTAATCTAAATATTACTACCAGTAATAATAATAACGTAATAGTAAAATGAAAATAATATAATAATGAAAACACAGAAAAAATACCAATTATAATAAAATACGTAAATTTTGTATTATAAAAATAAAAGCTTACGATTTCTTTCAAACAAAAATCGACGAACAACAGTTTAGTTTGTCGTTGCCCTAGAATTTTAATCCAAGTTATTTCCGCTTCTAGTGTAAAAACCGACGGTTTGACTGTTAGTTAGACTTTTTGTTATTCGAAATGACGTTCCAATTATTATTGTCGAAAATCGTGTCCGGATATTCTTCAGCGTACGACACGAATTTTTCTAAAGCGAATAAAAATTATTAAAATAATTTTTAAAAATGTTTTAAACGAATACGCGACGTCACACGATATGAATTCTAATTATTTTTAATATTGAAATATTTAAAATTGACTTTACTTATTACGCCGCCATACACGCTGCTTCAACGTTAGCAGTTATTCTAACGCGCAATATATTGTTTTGAATTTTGTTACGTATTTATAGGAAACATTACGTAAAATAATTTTGTAATTTGTAATTTATAATTAATATCGCTAACAAAGTACAGAATATTTACATCAACAAAGTAAATTTAGTATCATTATAAATATAACGATAGTAACAGTGATAATCGTAAAGTTTAAAATCTCGAATTTTTAGATTAATTTATTATTTACAATTTTCATTATGCTGTTACTTTAAATTTTTCGAGTAAATAAAATTGAATAAAAGTAATACTTTTTACTTACCATTAATTCCAGAAATGTTACTAAAGAAACGTATTACGCGAAGTATTTATTTGCTGAGTTTTTGTATAGGTAATCAAGGATTACGAATTATGTCTAGTTTTACATCGTTCAACATACGTTATATTGTATTATCAGCTTCACGAACCTCTACAAAACCGTGCAAACCCCAATAATATTCTAAATTCTCAACCCTTTCAGTCACGATTATATGGTACACGAAATTTTAATGCTAACAAAATTTTTTATTTTCCAGTTTACGTGAAATGTCTCAATTTTAAAATTTATAATTTCGCGTCGAAATTTTGATATTACTGAAAAGGTTAACGCGGTTTTGCCGTATCTACTTTTTACTCCAACATCGAATGCGATAATAGTAAATATATTTTCTGTCTTGGACGCAATTTTAACTATCGTTTTTTTATACTAACAATTGTTGATAGATAAACATCCACAAACTATTATCTGCGCTTTTAATGCACAAAACTCGCACTCTACAATAAAACGGGATACTCTATCCGACGAACATGAAAGAGCGGACGATCCCTTTTAAAAGAGAAGATAACCGAAGCGACTGATACGCTGACCGTCGTATTACATTAAATCGACATTAGGTATTTAACAAATGTAAATAATAAACTAAAATGCGATACCGTAATTTATGAACCATTTGCCATTCTCGTCTCTAATGCGAATACCATCGAACAAAACTTCGGAATGATTATCAGGCATGCAGTATACCATGTCCGTTACATACTTAAACAGTAACGCATTCATTCGATCTGAACATAACTGTCGAAAGAATGATTTACCAAAAAATTTTAATTTTAAAATAAGCGAACTGAATTTTATTTGTATTATAATCTTTAAAAAAATAAAAATCTTAAATAAGTAATAATTATAGATATATTATTTATACACGAAAACATAACAATGTATAAGCATAGCCCAATGGTATGCTCTAATAAACATAGGGTATATAGCCTTTATAAATTCAATAAATCATGCGGTTTAAGCCGCTTCAGTCTACGTTTTCCCGTATTCAGCAATTCCTGTGCTTCTATGTTTACACGAGCCACTAGTCGCCTTTAATACGCAAATGCAAAATCGCGAATCGTTTCATCTCTTTCTTCAACTGCAGGTCTCGATGTAAATCATCGTTACTCTGGAACCACCTCGCTCTTGTGATCAGGCGTATAACTTTGTTCTGTGCTGTCTGGATGATTGGATGTTGCGACACATCCCCAAAGATCCAAACCATAGGTTCATGTCGGTTTGATCATAGATAAATCAGCCTTTTATGATACAAACTTAAATTCGAATTATGTCCTAGTAGCCAATAAAGTTGGCGGATTCTGGCGTTCATTTGATCGGCCTTGGCGTTAATATGGGGCTTCCAGATTAACCCTAGTCTAGAAGCATATCTAGATATTTAGCTGAAGGAGATGTTAGTATTTGTTTTACATTAATGCAGACACCCAGATGTATGTCTATCGGACGCATTCCATAGGTAACATGAACTGATTTTGCCTCGTTTAACTTAATTTTCCAATTCTGCATCCACAAAACCGTCTTGTCGAGCGCGTCAATTCTGTGTTAGGAACAGCAAGGATTGCAGTATCATCAGCGAACATGGCAAGCGTAGCACCTTCAATTTTTGAAACATCAGCAGTAAACATGAGGTAACGCAAGGAACCGAGATCACTACCCTGAGGTACCCGGGCTTGTATCACGTAGAAGCTGGATCTTTCTTCCTCGTCGGCAACGTGGAACTTCCTACCTGATACATACGATCGTAGCAGCCGGATGTAATTAGTTGGTCTACTGAGTTTAGACAACAGTCCTTCATACCATACTCGATCGAATGCCTGAGCTACATCTAAAAATACTACTGAACAGTATTTTTTTTCATCCAAGGCACTACTAAGTACTGACCACATACGATGTACTTGTTGTATAGTAGAATGTTTGTGTCGGAAGCCAATCATTTGGTAACTTGACTTCTATGAATTGCTGGAGTCTCTTCAGTAATAATTTTTCAAATAATTTTGAAATCGAAGGCAGTAGAGAAATAGACTTGTATGACTCCACTTCCTCGATTTGTAATTAACGTAAAAGAAATATTCGTCGACTATTCAAAATTCTCAATTTATTAATTTTATATCGACGAAAATTAAAATTGTTATTTCAACATAAATTTATTATTGCATGTAACAAATTTTTCATCGACATTTTCGTACGTAATTATTAGCGTTTACTCGTAATTTAAATTTCATGCATTATTATTAAATTATTCATTTATACTAACAGTTTTGTAATTTATTTCCGCGACTAAAGAAAGATAAAATATACGTATAATTAAAAAGAAAAAGAGGAATTTTATTAGATAGTATTTAATAGAAAGAGGGAGAAAGAAGACTATTTAGAAAAATAGACACTATTAAAAAAAAATAGTAACAGAGAGAGACACAGGAGGAAACAGCGAGAAAATACTTAAAAATGGGAAGAAAGAAGAATCACATAACATTTTTAGTATTCTAAGATCCTAAGAGAAAAGATCGAAAGTTCATTAGGGTGGTCCCCGTAATATAAATTACAACAAATGACCGTATATTAATAGGAGCAGTTACAGGGAATGATCATCATTGGTAGGGATAAGAAAAAGAAATACCGATGTGTCTTAAAAGAAGGTTACAAAATCGGTGCGTATACGAAACACAAACATGAACATTTACTAAAACAAATATGAGGAAGATATCCCCGACAGCGATCGACAGATTGATAGCAGATTAGAAAAGAAACTTACGAATACGTGGAAGAACTACGTTACATGAAACAGCGGGTAAAAAAATACTACGTTAAAATAGAACTGAGTCACTGAGTCAAACATATAAAGCCAAAAATTAGCAAAATAACATAGCCAGAATAGTGGCGAAAATTGGATCAGAGCAATAAAGTACAGTAGTAGTAGAAAGGTATTAGGGAAAACTTACGTCCAACAGTCGATTGATATAGGATAATCATAATCTGATATGAACAAAAATTAATTATCCTCTTTGAACAAAAGATATTTCAAATTTTGATGAAACTAAAAAAAAAAACATTTAAAAATTTACCGTATATTTCAACTAAAAAATTATTATTCGATTATTTACAAAGATTAACACCATCTGTGTACGAAAATTAAAACATTTAATAATTTAGCATGTCGCGAGCACTAATCCCTCTTATTAAAAGTAAAACATCATCGATGACAGATCGTTTACGAATAGTGATTTAAGTCTATATTTTATGATACAATAGATGAGAATTTTGACGAATAAAATGTATTCCATAAAATAAACATAAGGCACAAGATAAATAGGTATATTTAACAAAATGCAGTACCTGAAAAGCTAACTCTATCATTTGATCTTTCTTCGTCGACTTAGTTATCAACACAGTAGCCAATAAATATTTTGTAAAATCCATTCTATCATCATCGTTGTGTTCCTGCAATATAACAAAATTTATGTTACTATTTATCGGACATACTTCGTTTTAATGTTCGGAAAAAAATTGTACAACACTACAAATACCTTCGACTTAAATAACTGAAATAATTCAGCGAGTTCGTGATCATTTGCAGTTAAGCCCAGTTTATCAGCCAGCTCTTTACGGGTAATCGTAACAGACTGCACTTGTTGAAATATACTTTTATTATCAAGCAACAACGTCTCAACCTTTTGACGGGAAATTCTGAAACGAAAATGAAAACACAATACGAATTAGTAAAAGAAAAGTATTAAAATTAATTTTTTTTTATCATTTCAAAAACATTTTAACGCGATTACAATTTAAAATTATTTTCATTATGAAATGTATTTATTTATAGTGATCAAACCGTGTCCATTTTAATAATGTTTCGAACATTAGTAGGAATATATTTAAATATTTATTTTTATATTATAGTAATTCTATTTTCAATTTTTATATAATGTTCAAACCAAATATCATTTAAGCCAGGTACATTTTATGTTTTGTACAAAAACCGATCCTACAACAATTTAATCAACTTCGTATACAAAATAAGGTTATACTAATAACCAAAAGGTGAAATTTCGATTTAAATTAAAACAATACACCGCATAAGTGAAATCAGAATTTTTATCAAATTTCTGATACGATCCACAAATATCCAACAAACTTGTTGTCCCCGCGGTTACGATAACGCACATTCCATATAAGTCTTGAAATATATATTTTATTATTCCCATTAGCATGACGTGTTATATGTTCTCCTATATGTTATTTTTTCTTCGCACTAGTATATCCATTCAGTATGTATTACTACATCTCCATAATTTTCAATATTTCCTTTTTTTCTATACTAGTTATTCGATCAACACTCAGCTCAAATTGTAATTTTAGGAGACTCCGTGACATAAATTAAAATAAAAACATCTATGACGATATAATGTACGAAATTTATCTCCATAAAACCCTATTTTAACACCGATCGTTATTGTCTATTTAATTTCTTTTTCCGAAAGCTAAAACATTCTCACCTACACTGACCCGTCGACATACGATATTTAAAGTTCAAACGATCATTTATCATGTTAGCTACAAATGACAGACTTTAAGTAAAATCGTATATACTTCTTAACAAAAAGGGAGCCTCCTCAGCCGTTATTATACACAATTTATACGAAATCTATAGAACAAATTCAAAATAAGTCGATAGTGATATATCAGTATGCAGATGATCTGGTGATAAGTGGAGCAGCAGCTTCTATAGACTTAGCAATTCAAAAATTACAGATAGCGCTAAATAAATTGCAAAGTCTTCTAGTTACTCTACAATTGGATATTAATATGGATAAGACTCGTGGTATATTGTTCACAAGAAAATTCTTCCGTACATTACCACTACTGCGCACTAATAAAAAGTCTATATTGTCTTTGAGCAGTCCACCGAATACCTGCTGGTAATGTTTGATCCTAAAATGTCATGGAATGAAGAGACCAGATTTTTGTTACAAAAGTACAACAAAGGACTTACTACGAGCCATTACCGGAATGAAGTAGGGTGCCCATCCAGTAGTAGGTCTTCAGAACTATAAAGCACTTATCAGATCCCATATAGATTATATTGTGCTGTTCATTACTTTTAATAAAACACGGATAAAAAAATTACAGCTGATGCAGAATGTGGCCCTTCGCTTATGCTTGGGCGCAATGCGCTCCACTCCCATTAATATCTTACAGACAGAAGCTGCAGAGCCTCCTTTTTCGTTAAGACAGAAATGTATATTCGACAAATTTTACCTTAGAGTCAGGCAGCGTTACCCTCATATAATCAACAAACAACTTACTCGTATGTACAAAGCACGCAATAATAAATATTGGTTTGGTAAAAATTTACCTCCACTCATTCATAGTCGTAACAAACTACACGAGATAAGTTTAGTACAGACGTCTTTAGATCCCTTCTATAAGACTTCCTTCCAGATACTACAGTTTAGATTAGAGGTAGATACTAGTTTTTTCAATACATCGAAACCGGCGTTAACAATTCCATTGTCAAGTCAGTATTGGAGAAGGAGTACAACGCTTATGAAATTATTTACACCGATGGCTCTATTGAACATACTAAAAAGAGATATACAGCCGCTTTTTTTTAACCACAGTAGAAACATCTCTAAGTTGTTCCGCATACCATATGCAAGCTCATCATTTTTTATGGAAATGTATGCCATATACGAGGCTGTTTCTTTTATTATATTATATAAGAAAAAAATATACTAATACTCACTGACTCCATGAGTGTTCTTTTACAACTATCTAGACTCCCGGAATTTTCAATGAGTATATTAGAGATATCAATACGACAGTGGGTCTGACAACACTTCACCAGCGTGGAACCAAGGTGAAGTTTAAGTGGGTCCCTGTGGCGTCCGTGGAAATGAGGTAGCGGATGCGATTACTCGATCGGATCTAATTCCGGCCATTGAGAATCGCGTTAAAATACAATGGAGACAGTTAATACCGAAGCTTAAGGAAATGTTGTACCGTTCTTTTGAATCGTATTTTGAATTTCAAAGCTTGTTAAAAGGTAAAAAATAAGCCATTATTCAAAAGACAATTCCAAAAGAGCCCTGGTTTAAACATGGAGATCTTCTCCATAAAGATTTTGTATCTGCGTTTGTTAGACTAAGAATTTGTTCACCTTGCCAAATTTAGGATCATCAGAATGGGAGTTTGTGAGATATGTAATATTGAAGATAGCATCGAACACATCAGATCTGGCCCCGCCCAAAATACAAAAATAGAAACAGCTTTATTTCTGAACTTTTATCGACAAGAAATACGCTTCTAATACAACTTAAAGAACTTATTGTGGATCATATCTCCTTATATGCGCGTACATTATATAATTTTAATAAGGCTAATAATATAAGTTTATAGTCTGAACAATCCACTTAAACTCGCCAAAGGGTGAAAACTGAGCTAAAAAAATATACAAGTTTTTTCACATACGGAGATGTCCGATATTATTCTTCAAATCAACTGGAAGCTTAAAAAGAACCAGCCAAACGAAGTTTTAAAACACACCTACAATATCTCTGATCATAAATGCATGAAAAGAATAAAAATTTCGGTTAAATAACTTAATTTATGCACGACCAAGTATGAGAATAAATTTTAAAACAAGTTGAAAAATATAATATTGTCTCAGAGTTCACGGAAATTAGTATTGTCTCAGAGTTCACGGAAATTAGGTAAACAGTAATTGTTTGATCATCCTGTGCTATTTTTTTTTTTTTTATAAGCAGAAAGTAATAGAAGAGAATATGGGAATACAAAGTAATACCGTAATAAATAGTCCAACAATGCATCAACAGAGGTAAAGCAAAATAAGTGCAGTATGAAGCCTGCAGCAACGATTAACTGTATGACGATCGTATGGCACGTCAAATATCACACTAATCAAACTAAATCAAAAATATGTAAACGCTGAAAAAGTTGCCGAGAAGAAATCTAAAAATTCATCTGATCTAATCGTTTGAAGTGCTGAACAATACAACGGAAAAAGTACTCTCAGAATAAATCAACAACAACATGATCCAAGAAGTAAGTTATATTACGATCATACGCGCATATTGATTTGAACGCAATAATGACGTTCAAGACTTAAAAACTCCAATGGTCATCGATGAAATTACCAGGTGCAAACATGCAAAAAAATTGGAAAATCACACCAATGCTGAAGTCATACAGCTCCTGGACAACTCTGAAGATTTAAGACGAGACTTAAATGTCGAAAACCATATGATTTAGTGAAGTAATGAATTAAGTAGGAATCACTTCATTGGAAGTGTAATTCTTCACACGTGCTTTCAACTATCATTGTTATTATCCGAACACTATATACTCGTCACAATAATCTAAATGAAATATGTATATATATATAAGTTTACTCTATGCAGTAAATCAGTAGCGAATGGTCTAGGGATTGAGATGTCACCTGCAAAGCTATCAGAAATGCCGGTGTCGCAATTACGAGGAACAGATACCTCGAAGCATTAATAATAAATTAAAAAATATATATATATTTCTCGTGTTAAGCGTATATAAATTAAAAACTCCATAACCGTATTAAGCCGTAGTAAGACACCCTACTACTACCAGTACTGACTTAATTGAAGATAAGTTCCATGACAGGACGTGAACAGATTAGCGTATATTGATGACGCGGTTGAAATCTGATAAAAGAGAACCCTAATTATGTTTTTAAAATTTATTATACGTCGGTATAATCTTCGAATTACGTTTAAATAAATAGTACTCGTAATCGAAAGTAATTTTACGTGCAAGCAGAACTAATTCAATAATACGCGTGCTAAATTTCTGACATTAGCGACATTTTAATCATCGTACACAATCGATTCTCATGTGCGATCAGTAATCACAAGTCGAAATCACACCCATAATTTTACACAGATCCGAAACCCAGGAAATTAATAGATACGCTATAATATATCATTCGCTATAAGCTTGAAGCAGAAATAGCTGAGCTTCATGAATTTGCTATTTACAATAGTATTGATATCATTGCTTTATCCGAAATTAAACTGAACAGTAACCTCACAGTTAAATTTCCTGGCTTTGATATTTGTAGAAAAGATGGGACGCGTTATAGTGGAGGAGTAGCATTGTTGATTAATCAATGGCTAAAGTATGATCTTGTGCCAACGCCCCCATTACATAGTATTCAGGCTGTTGGCATAAACATTTATTTAACCACTGCTGGCAATACTCATAATGTAAGTCGCAATGTAGAAGTTGCTACTATTTTTGCTGTTTATAAACCGCCTAAACGATTGACTATAGGGAAGATATTTTATCCTTGATGAAGACAAGTAAAAAAATTATTTTAATCGGCGATTTAAACTCCAAGCATAAGTCTTGGAATAATTTTAATAATAATCAGGCTGGCAACGTCTTACTTAGTACTTCTCTAACAAATAATATACAAATATTAGCACCACTAGAACCTACATACTTCCCACCGCCTGGCTCTCGACCTAGTATTATTGATTTAGTTCTCGTCAAAAATATCAATACAACGCTGCCCATTTCAGTTAACTGTTTATCCTCCGATCATAACCCAATATTTATAATCGTCAAAACTGGCAACATACTGCAGCAACCAGTACGTAAAACATTTAATTTTAAAAATGCGAACTGGAATTTCTTTAAGCGTCATATTTCTGATAATATAAACTTAAACCTACCTATTTCTGATACTGATAACATTGACCACTGTCTCACCACTCTGACGAACTTGATTCATGAAGCTATTGCCCTTTCTGTTCCTATTAACCAGGATGTTTCCCCTATATCTTCGATCCCCTCGTATATAACTTCCATAATTAAAATTAAAAATATTGTCAGAAGATCCTATACTAAAAGTCGTTCACGTACTGATTCACAAAATATTAAGAAATTATTGAATCAACTTTCGATTTTAGTTCGATATTTACTAAATAAACATAATAACGAAAAATTTAGTAAAATAATTTCTAATCTTTCTGTTAAAAATAATAACCTTTGGAAGGTATGTAAACAATATACACAACACCATGAAGCACTTCCCCCAATTCATGACCCTCATACTAACACAAATGCATATAATAATACTCATAAAGCAGAATTCCTTGCTGCACGCTACCTTGAGGTTCACAGCAGAAATATCCATTTAGCTTCAAGCTATCAGAAGAACAAAGTACATAAAGTTGTCAGTAGATTTATTGCATCACCTCAGATAACAACTAATATTAAATTAACTTCTCCCAAAGAAGTTTTTACACATGTAAAATCAACAAAGAAGAAAAACTCGGTAGGTCACGATGGTATCCAATCTACTGTCATTAAAATGCTACCTCAAAAAGCCATCGTCCAGTTAACTAATTTAATTAACGCAATGTTTAAATTTGGGTACTTCCCTTCTAGTTGGAAAGTGGCTAAAATAATTCCAGTACCAAAACACGGTAAAGATTGCTCTCAGATAGACAATATCCGTCCAATCAGCTTGCTTAGTAATCTTAGCAAAATCGCTGAAAAAAATATTCTGAAAAGATTATGTGACTTCACTAACTCTAATAATATAATACCTAGTAGTCAATTTGGATTTCAACCAAAGCATTCCACAACACAACAGATAGCAAGAGTTGCCGACTCTATCACAGATAATTCTAACTTCAATAAACATACTGGGATGGTATTATTTGATGTGGCAAAAGCTTTCGACACAACCTGGCACGACGGTATTATCTATAAAATGATTGTTACCCGGTTTCCCAATTATCTAATTAAACTGATTAATAGTTACTTAAGTAATCGATCATTTTACACCATTATAAATAATGCGAAATCAAGTAGCAAATCCTGTTCTGCCGGTGTGCCTCAAGGTAGCGTGCTGGGGCCATTCTTATTTACATTTTTCATGCATGATTTCCCGCATATAAATAACATTGAGGTTGCCTTATACGCTGATGACACAGCGTTGTACTGCAGTTCCCACAGGCCAAATACTATCAGCAATAGGTTACAGTCCGATGTTGATCGTGTAATTAAGTATTTTTCTAAATGGCAAATTGATCTTAATCCTTCAAAAACGAAAGCAATTTTTTTCACTCGTCGAAGACCGTTTTTACCGACCAGACTTCATGTCAGTGGCGTTGATATAGAATGGTCTGACCAGATACGCTATCTTGGTGTCATTTTAGACAAGAGACTAACGTTTTCTAAGCATATTGACCATGCATCATTGAAGACAAACAGAGCAATCTGTTCAATTTATCCCATTTTTAAACGTAAATCTCACTTAAATATTAATAATAAATTAATAATCTACAAGTCAATCATTAGGCCTATTTTAACATATTCTTGTCCAGTTTGGTCTTCAGTCTCCAATGCTAGTTTTAATAGACTGCAATTAGTCTAAAATCGATGTCTTAGATGTATCCTCAATGTCCCCGTATACACTAAAATTTCAAATATGCATAGTGCTCTGCAGATACCATATGTAAAAGACTATATCCTCAAACTATCCCAAAAATTTTTTCTCAGTTGTAGTGTGCACCGTAATAATTTACTTTCAGCAATAGGAAATTACGATTCCAGGGAACTAAGTATTAGATATACTAAGTATAAGCATCGACGCATTAAACATAATGTATTATTCTCATAACGTCATAATTTGTTTGCTTTCGTTTCCATTACTTATAAATGATATTACATATTCGTTATATAATTAAACTTATTATTTTTTAAATTACCGCTTTTCATTTGTGATGTTTTTTTGTCTGATTTTTCCATTAATACTATTTTCATCTTGTATATTTATTATTTACCAGTTTATATTATTAGTTACTTTCATAAATGGAGAGGGCATTTGTTCCGGTACATTTATTAAATATTATTATAACTTTTTAATATAATGCCAAATATACGCGTTTTACATTTACATTTTACATTTACATTTACATTACAGATCTCTCGCTATTAAGGATTTAAAGAACAAAATCATAAACAGAAACAAATAAAGTATCGATTTAATTTTAAACGTATAATAGTAAAAATCTCCTGCAGAGCCGAATGATTCACTTCGATGTGCCTTGCGCGGTGTCACTCTTACTGTTTATCATGTCCTCGTCTCATTCGTCCCTAATATTAACCTTCCGACTTAACTCCCACTTCCCCGATGTTAACACCCTTTCCGGCCTAATTATTTTCCTACATAAAATAACCGTCTACAACTCGATGTAATATCATTTCCTTCCCTCGTGTGCAGCTAGGTACAATTTAATAATAATAATAATAATACATGTGGAACAAGTCAGTTCGTCTACGCTTAAGTATATATTCACTTTAGAAAGTAACGCGCGTCGAATAAGGTCTAATTTTCTTCGTTTATTTTCTCCTTGCAGAAAAATAATAAAAAAGTTAATTCATTTTTCAGTCTATCTCACAAATGTTCGTACTTAGCGCTGTTAGTTACGTATTAGTTGGAAAGAATTCTCGACAGAGATAAGCAGATAAAACGAAGAACGAATGAATTGCATCGGCATATCAGGTTATACGAATCGGAAGAAAATTTCAGCTGATCAAAATATTATTTATAGTTGATATCCATCGTAACTCATCCGAGGATAATACGAATGTCGTATTTAATAACGTCATGAAGGAACTCGCGCTGAACATTAGCAGAAACTTCATCAACGCGCAAGCTGCAAACACAACCGTCGACAGAAAAACGCGTAAAGATGCTGAGATCGCTGATGGAAGCACCATGGTATGTATCAAACCATACCCTACATCAAGATCTACAAGTCAAGTACGTTACAGAATAAAAAAAAAAAAAAAAAAAAAACTAGCTGCCGCCAATACTTGTCGAGATTGTGGAAACGCTCTTGTATCGAGCCTTCTTCTACAACAACCAGTAGGTCGCAAGAGGTTGAAAAGGAGAAACGTTCTCGATCTAGCGTGAAGTCGATAAATAAAGTCGAGATCATGCTGATGGGCAGACATTAAAAATCACGATCTGTCATCATTAATATCTAGTAAATGACTATACTGGTCGGTTCTAGATGTGAAGAAGATATATATTAAAAAAAAAAAAAAATATTACGCGAAAAAATATACCCGAAGTGACGAAGTGCAATAATTTTTAATACGCGCTAATTAAATTTATTTACCGGAATCTTCAGCTTCATTGTTCGAATAAAGACTATCTCCCATGTACTTCCGAAAATTAACATTATTTATCGAGCAGCGATTATTGAAAAATATATTATATAAATTTAAATAACGAAGCTTACCCGAGTCGACTCCTTAATCTTTCAGTTTGCAGTAATAAAGATGACGACGGTAGTTGAAGAGATTTTGATTTGGTAACTAAACGACAGTCTTCATAAGAATATTCCGAAGTTGGTATGCATAATGATCTGAAAAACGTATCCGTGATAAAGTATCGAATTCATAAAATTTCGGGCGTATTTTAAAAATACTTCGACCAAGGTATGAATGTCGATTAACATAATAAACACACCGTGCGATAAGTACAATTTTTTTCAATTTTAAACGTTAAATTTACCATATTGCTTCTTTCGAAAATAATATTAAAAATTTTCAAAATCGCCATTAGTTTGACCGACGTGAAATTAAAATGATCGGAATATATTACGTTCTTCTTCTTCTTCTTCTTTGAATGCCATACACTTTATTCCCAATAGTTCTCTTCCTTGCTGCCTGGAAAATTCTACCTATATCGTCGATGTTGCTCCATTCTTTAATATTCTTCATCCACGAGGTCTTTCTTCAACCAACTGGTCTTTTACCATCAATTCTCCCTTGTAATATTACGCGCAGAATATCATATACGTTTCTTCTCTTATAATATGACCCAAATATACCGTTATCCTTTTTTAATATTTTTTATTCGTTTCCTTTCTACACAGTACACTGTTATTTGAAACTTTTTCGGTCCACGAGATTCTTAACCCAACATCGGTCGGTTAAATCTGAAAACGTCATTGGTCGCTTATGAGTGTTTCGCTCTGTAACAGTTTTATAGCTTTTTTTTTTTTTACCTGTTGTAACTATTTTTACATGTAAACTCATTTTTACATGTAAACTCATTTTTTTTTATTAATAGTCATTTATTTATACTGAGTATTACATAATTATGAGTAGCTATAGTAAATAGAATGTAGCTACACCTTTAATTTACTATTTAAAAAAATGCTTTTTAATTATATAAGATAAAATTAAATTATTATTTACAAGTGTACTTATATATATAAAAAAAGAAAACTAAACAGTAGGTGAAATAAAACCTCCTAAACTTTATTATGATTTTCATAATTCTTCTTCTCCACCCCTTTCCGTCTCTGCACATTGTTTGCAAATGTAAACGGAATGCTCTTGGCAAATCGCCTTTTTACAAACAGAGCAGGTTTTTGTTGTAAATCTACTCAGTTTTGATGGACAAAAGTTACATTTTACCCTTTTTTTGAGTAGAAGTAGATGTTGATGGTACATCTTGGATATCATGGAATCAGAAAAAAATAATTTCCAGGAGTCCAAAATTGTTTTTGCATGCTTAGCATCACCAAGTGGTCCACGAGCTTTGCTAACCAAATTTTGCTTCACCGTTTTATGGGTTCCACTTACTGGATTATGGATTAGCCACTTACATCCATTTTTTCCTTGGAGCATTGGTGGTTCACTTACATTCTGTGTAGACTGTTCAAACTCATCACCGGATTGTTCTGAGTGTGTGTGTCGTGTTCTTCATTTTCTCTATCAGTGGAAGCATCGCTACATGAATTGAATATATCATCATCTGTGATTTCATCAGAAACCTCTTCCTCCAACCATTGCGCTATTCTATCGTCCATGTTCATAATTATTTAGAATAAATCAATAGTAATAAAAAATATACAAATATGAAAAACTTATAAAATGAAAGTTTTGCAACAGAGACGAAACAGTAGAACTGTAAAACAATATTTACACAACAGCACCAAAAAAAAGTAACAATACTAAAAAAAATCATAAAAACAATATAATCAAAGCAGATATAAAACTGTAGAATTGTAAACTAAAAAAAAATATCATACACGTGGAACAAAAAAACACAATGGTACCGAAATAAAAAGTGAAGTGAACTGTTACGCGATAAGTCGGTAAGTAGCGAAACACTCAACTACGAAAATTGCAAAGATAAGAAGTAATAATGCACCTACCCACATGACACGATTGCACTAAAACTGTCGGCGTAACTCAAAGATAGTCTAATTGAAGTATTGATAGAGTACTAGCTTCTCACCTTACTTCATTAGTAATATGTCTAAATATAGCAAAGTAAGCGAAACGCTTCTTAACCGACCAATGCCGGGTTAACAGCCTTCTATCGTTAATAAAATAAATTAGAAAGTTCGATACAAAATAAAATGTGATGAACATTTTTTTTTTTAAAGTGTACCTTTAAAATTATATCTTTTAAAATTTGTATATATATATATATATATATATATATATATATATATATATATATATATATATAACAAATAACTACACCACGCGTTTAACTGATTTAGATTTGTAACCAATCTAGATAGTAATTTTAAATATAACGAATAAGTTTTATTGAAAAGCGAAAATGATGGAAATAATATCGCATCACGATATAATCGTCTTTTAAACCTTTCAAGAGAAACGAAGAAAAATATCGTAAGATTTCAAATAATTATTGTGAAATATAAAGTACGATTCGAATCAAATGATATTAACCAATATGAAGAATAAAAATAGAAAAGTTGTAAATTACAGGACACGAATCAGAGTAAGAAAAAATCACCGACATTTTTTGATTAGAAATAAATTAAAGGTATTTTTATTCCGTAAACTCAAACGCCACAGTCACATTTAAAACCGGGACAGTTTCGACTTTCGGTATATAAAAATTTTGTGTACCGCTCAAAAAAAAATTAATATTGAAAAAAATTAATACTGACTGTTGGACTAAAAAAATACGGTCGGGATGTGATACGTTCTAAAATCTGCAATATTACAAATTTTTTATTAAAAATAAATTAAACAAAAATCCATTTTTAACATAGTCGCGTAGATGTGAGAAGTTTACCCGATAAAATATGCAAGGACTCAATTTTAAAATTTGCTCGATTTATGCTCTCAGATGGATCTGTTTTATTTACTTTTATATTGTCGGATTTGTGGGTTTTTTCGAATAAAAATGGCAATAATTTGTTTTTGTAATACTAAAAAATGTTAATATGTAAAATGTTCATCGATTAAATGCAACAATAATCGAAACCGTTGACTACACGAAAATAAAACACTATAACCTACGATCGACAACACCGCTTAACGCGGAAATTTTGTTTTATCAAACTCGAAACTTCCGACTACACAAAAAATTATCAGTATAGAAAAATTTTTAAAATTTCGGGTATAAAAAAAATCAACCGATTAAAATAATAGATATTTGTATTTCAATATATGGATAAACGTACGAATTTAAACGCGAGAAACGGAGTCTTATGCCAATTTGTGTTTTTATTATTATAAATATCGGGCGAAACGTTAATTCATTTTTTCATGTTTTTGGACGTGTTCACCATGAACCGGAAAAGAATGTTTTTTTTTTTAGATACGCCACCTTAACACTTTAAAATAACGCTTATAAATTTGTTTATTTGAATATAGTTTTCTATGAATTTAAAAAAGTATTAATCTTTTTCAATTTTCCAAATATCCATATTAACATTACTTAGTTAAATTACGATGAGTGCAAAATAATATAAAAAGAAATACAACAACAAAAACCAAATTACATACTTGGCCATAAGTTTTCGAACATTGTTAGCATATAATTTTGGATCAGCTTTTTCTTCGTCGCTTGGAACGTAAACAGGTAAAAATTCAATTTCACAATTAGTATGAGGCCGCGTTAGCGTCAACCACATCACCTCCCACCTGTAACAAAATTCATCGATATGTATATATATATATCCTTGAAAGCTAACAATATAATTAATCTCGTTCAAAACTTAAATATTTTAATAAAGGATATGGTTGATAATTACATATAAATCCTTTATTCGTTCGATGCTTGAGTACGGTAGCTTCTTTTATGGTAATGCTTCATCAAATTCTTTAGATCTTTTAAATAAATTGCAAAATTTTGTCTTCGTTACTGCCTAGGAGCACTTTTTTCTACGCCAATTGCTGCGTTCGAGGTGAAACAAACCGTCCATCTCTTCGCATTCGTAAAAGCCTCTTATCAGACGCTAACAGTTAGTATACAATCAAAAGGAGGTTCTCATCATATAAACTTCTTATTCTTTGTAAATCTCTAAACGATTTTCCAATTATCGCAACTTAATCATTCCTTTGTCACCCTCTCCTTATTTTTACGATCTTTTCGCTATCAATAATGTACAATCAGACATAAAATTAGAAACTTTTTATAAAATTATATATCCCCCTTCTGGCTGTAATACTTATATTTTTAACAGTTTTCTGAAAACGGACTTCCAATGTATCTAGATGAGTCCAATAATAAATTGATGCTGCCTTCGTAGTTCCCTTTTTAAATAGTTCTATTACGTTTTTCTTCGAATTTTACTACTGAAAGCAATTTACCAAGCATTAAAATACGTTTATCAACATCGTCCAGCTTCATCAGTTCCGATTATTACCGATTTGAAAAGCAGTTTAATCGCTCTAAAATCTCTATCATTTAAACTCCGTGCATCGCTTACTTTATATAAAATCCGAATTTTGATTTCTTCGCTGTTTGTTTGGTCCTCCTGAATTCCCGGGAAAAAAAAAATTGATCGAGCGATACCAAACGATACAATACCAATAACGTATAACACTAACGGTCAATAGAATATAATAAATTACAATACAATATAAAGATCATTTATTGGAAACGGCGATTGTTTAGTTAACTGCGCTGGCAAACTTAACGGAAAAGACTTTTCCAAAATTCAGGTATTATAAACTTATACAATTTTTTCTTATTGTTACCGTATATAATTTATTTATTATTAATTATTTTAACTTGAAAATGACATAAGTGCTGACGAAAAACTTCATTATTTATTATTTTAATAGTTAATGATTTTTATTAATAACTTTATTTATTTTAAAAAAATATATATATATTATCTAAAATATTAAACTATAGTTTGATAAATATATATATATTCGATTATATTTTAATAACTTATAAATTTTGCGACTATTTGATTTTCTTTGATCGTTAATAATTAATAAAATGTATAAGTATTTCTCTTAATTTAGTATTTAAACAACGCGTCAATAATTTGAATAATAGTTTAACACGTACGATCCTGGTCCTTCCCATGTCCACGTTACAGTATCAATTTTATTCGGATACCTAAGTATCACAGGCTGAACTGGAACTCCTGGATAAAAAGCGCCTGGCTTAAATGTTATCAAACACGATCGATTCGTACAAGTTCCCTCCGGAAATATCAGCACCTTCAGAAATAAATTGAAACAATAAATATGTTAATATTTTATTTACGATAATAAAAATCGTAAGAAATTGTTTATTCAATCTCAGGTTAAAAATCATTATAATTCTACCATTTTTTTTAAATATCGCCTACTGCTAATCTTCACACAATTCAACGTTTCGGACAAAATGCACTGCTTCTAAACCTGTCCCGTTAAAATATCCTTTATAAATGCGAAAAATCTGCTCCTAGATGTATATAGAATTTTTGTTCATGTGATGAAAGCTACATAGGTCAAACAGGAATATAAGGATCAAAAAGTACCGCTATTTCAAAGTAGAACTGAAAACAAAGTTTTCAATTGCGTAGTGCCATATGAACATAGGGCAAGGCACATACCTCCGCATGGTGGAAATTATGCGAACTATAACAGCTAATCCCTGTGATTTTTATGCGAATTTTATACTGCATCGCCCAACATCTGCCATACCCTAACCAAAAACAATAAAAGATGTAAAAAGAAATAATAATAGGAATAAGAAGATTAAAACACAAAAATGGCTCTTTTTTTACCGTTACGAACTATCATCTCGATCAATATCAATGGACTAACAAGAGACAAAAAGTTGCTGCTAACAGCACGCTGAAAAAATTCAAGATGTGATATTCTATGTATACCGGAAACACGCCGCGGCATAAATCATAAAAAACCAAGAATAGAAGGAGTGCGACTGATAGCTGTTAGACGGCACAAAAAATATAGAAACGCAATGTTTGTCCGACCAGATATTACGGTCGAGACAGTGTTAATTAGAGATGAAGATAATATTGAAATGATAATCTTAGGCATTGGAAAAATGTACAGAAAGTTCTTTGTATAAACCACCGAATGTTAATTTTATTTTCCATAAAACACCGAACTTCAAAACAAAGCGCAGACAATTCGTCGACTTTAACAGCCATAGAAAAACACTGCTAAACAAAAGATAACTAAGATAGCGGGAAAATTAAAAACCGGAGTTTAGCAAACAATTTATCACTAGTACATGATCCGAAACTACTTTTTCATTTCAAAGATCGAGATGGTGAAAGAACTACAATCTGGAGGACCTCATTTTCACCTCACACCAAGTGAAAAAAAAATGTATGTCAAAAATACCTCGTCGTCTATACCTAAAACACAATATACACCGCTGAAACTGAATATATGCGCTGCAGTTAAACCGCTGCGTGTACCCTTCAAGAGAAGGTTTAATTTTCAAAAGGATGATTGGGAAAAATTTGAAGCTAGATGAAGCAATTGGACAATTACCACATTTTCCGAAAACTATGACAATTTTTCAGTATTAAACTCTCAGACGTCTAAAACGACTACCCTGAGGAGCTGTCGCGAACATTATGTAGTTGACTTCAGCTTAACATCAGGTACACTATTCGAAAAGTATGAGACGAACCAATTCGCAGAAAATACCCTGGATGCGGCAGACAGTTTGGTGACAAGGCTAGGAGAATGCCGGCGATTAAAATTAATAAAACTGTTTGAAGAAACAGACATGGCAAGAAACAGCACGAAAACTTGGATCCTATTAAGGAGACTAAATTGCGAAAAATAAGCTAGTAAACTACTAACAAAAATCACACTCAACGAAGTCGTGGAAAAACTAGAAAAGTACCTAAAACAAAAATAGTACGGCACGAATCAGACGATTTAAACAACTTTCAATCTCCATTTACGATCGAGGAGATAGAAAAGATTATAAAAGTTTTGAATTTGTCGATCTAAAGACAACTCATGATATAGTTAATCAGAACTTATTGTTGCAGAAGATTTATAGAGTAACCAAAGATTTTGCATTCGCAAAAATAGTAGAAGCAATGCTGAGGAACAGAAGATTCTAATTCTAAATGGGAAGCACAGTTGGTGGAGGTATCGGACTAATTTTCTTCAACAAGGCAGTGTTCCGGAAACGGCATTTTTCAACATTTACACCAATGATCAAGCAATTAGTGAGAAAACTTGTCACTTAATTTACACTGATGACCATGCAATTACGTGTCAAGCTAAACAGTTTGAGCTGATAGAAAACACAATGATAGGCTGGATGCTTTAAGTGCATATTATGCTCAGAACTCATCAATTCCCAATTTTAAAAAAAAAAAAACAGTGGTAAGCGTCTTTCATCTAAAAAACAATGACGCAAGGTGAATATTACAGCAGATCAAAGGCGAGTTCGAAGATGGCTGGTGTATACAATAGATTTAGCGGTGAAGGAGAAACCAGCGCAAGGTTTCAATGAAAGTTGGCGGACATGGAGAACCTTAAAACGAATTCGATCAGGATGTGGCCTGACAAAGTAGAATTTAGTAAAGTGTCCTTAGCCTAGGATGAACGATGCGAGGTACGGCGAGAAACAGACCATGGTGTATCTACTTGAATGCGGATTCGCTGGCATTAAATGCATAACAAAGAATGCCATTGACGCGGGCAAGTATTCTTAAAACTAGCGTTGTACTGGTCGGAGAAAATGTAATTTAAATTCATTTAATCTACATGAACACAGATCAGTTGTTAAACTAGGACGTTTGGTTCTGGTTACGGTTAGTCGATACTGTGAAGGAGAGGCTGTCGAAATCGAAACATCTTAAAATTTCAATAGAGGAGATGGGTTTAGGCTAAATACAATGCAGAGCCCTTGATTTCGGTTGACGATCAAACAGATATCGTCTTGTATATAACTTTGTAATCGTGTGCGTTCTGACATGATGGATTTGGTCACGTTCTTTAACAGGGGCGGTATATCTTGTCGAAAATGTTAAATTATGTAAAAATTAGCAGTACGCATTATTTTTGGTAAAACACATTGTAAATATTAAAATGTACCGCGAAAATACTTGCAATTCTTCGATAATAATAAAAGTTATTTATATGTACTTCATAATTTATAGTTGTGTATCAATTAAACATTAAACAATAGAGGTTAGATCGGTTATAAAGACGTGCGCACAGATGTATAAACATGTTTGAAAATGAACTCGTACAATTTATATAATAAACTGAGCTCTGAATAGTTTTTCTTAGTACTAATTTTAGTAAATGAAAAATGATGTAACACGCTAAATGCAAAAAACGAATATTAAACTTGGAATGGGTAATACCTGAGCCCAATCTTTTTCCGATTTTGTTCGATCAATTATATCTTGAATAGTTTTTTGTCTCGAATCCGGATCGTCTCGTCTGACATAAACTGGCTGAGTAAAATTAATAAGTTCTAGTTGTTTCAAAAGAAAAGAAAAATAAATTAAAATCGTCACTTTTCATTAAAAATAGAAAAACGTGTTCTAAAAGTAATATCTTAACACTTAAAAAAAAAAGAGGGTTATCTGGAAAATTATAAAATAAATTGCATAATATCTTAAAAATAATAAACGCAATATTAAAAAAGTGTAGTTACTTTATTCTTTAAATAAATATAATATTGTAATTATCGCAGTCGATGAAATAAATTCGAGTTAATGTGAAATAAAAATGCAAACGAGAAAATATTTTAAATATCTATTATTTCAAAATCGATATATAGTATTCATAGTAACAGACGTGTTTATGTAGTTTAACATACAAATTACAATATTTTTAACGAAATTTATTTCAAATATTAATTTTCGTTAATGAATATCCACACACCGTAAACTAATTTTAATTAAAAATTTATTTCGATATTGCAGTCGCTCAATAAAATTTTATTAATAATCTTGGTAATAATTCAACGGGATTATAAGATATACCGCACGTTTATGTGTGCCATATTCGACATAATAATATGTACTCAAATTTTACACGATCACATTATAAAACATGAACAACATTGTATTACGTAATTGTACGTATAAATTAAATTTACTTTAAATACAATATATGAAATCCAGCACAAAATCGTGATCACCTATTTAGTCAAAAATTAGTAAATATAACAATTATTATTCAAATAATTGAACTTTTCAAAAACGAACTTTCGACCGATAAAGTAATCTGTTTATAAATATTTTCTTACGTGAATGTATTATATCTAAGTGAGTGAAAATTGAATAATATTAATTATACATAAACGGTGAGAAATAAACAAAAAATGTAAGATCTATTACGAAATATACCTACTGATCGTTTCGTAAAACAGTTTTTTAAATGCCTTCAAATTAAAAAACGTGTCTCTGTTTTTGTTTCATAATTAAAGTAGCTAATATAAACGCGTTTGAAACCATACATACGTACATACATGACTAAAGAATGGATCTAATATTAATGCTAATTGCATTCAATATTATACAATCACTTGTTCAACAGTTAATACTAAATAATTTCTGGTACATAAATATTGTTTGTATTTCACGGTTGCTGTATATTGTAAAAGAAAATCGCATTAAATGTAGGAAATTGATTTTTTTTTGTAAAATAAAAACATATCTCCAAAATTGTAAGATACGCAATAAAAAAAAAAAAAGTTCTAAAGATGATAGCTTTACGAAAAAAAAAATGTATGCCCAAGAACAATACAAGGTAGTAGAGAAAAATATAAAGAAAGGAGTGAGAGGAATATAAGAATATGGAGTTATACGTGGTAAAACAAATAGATATGTAAAGGATGAGAGTTAAAGGTTAACATAAAACAAAGTTGAACGACAAAAAATAAAACATTAAAATTTCGATAGGAATAACGCAAAAAATTTTATCAACCCAATTACAATGTATACAAAACTTGTTATTTAATTCTTCAGTTTGTTCCACGGACGATATAAAAACAATTAAAACAAGAAAAATATAATTTCATCGTAATTACAACTTTTTCGCTTAGATATGTACAATGACAACGCAATTAATAATTTACAAAAAATCGTTTCTATTTTTTTTTAAGAAACCAAATTAATATTAAGAAATATGTACATTTAACCGGATTTTTAACATTCATTTCTATTTAATAATATATGTATATAATGCAACCGAGGAAAGAAAATGTATCGGGACCTTCAAATTTTAATTAAATATTTGCGCTACATAAAAATAAATGTTCCACTATACTTAGTTTTCTTATTTATTAACCAATAAGTTTATTGTGAAAGTGTTATCATTTTAGCCTACGTATACACATTTTTTACATGGTTCTTAAATTCATACTCAATGTGTACTATAAAATTTTCATATGCGATGTCAGTGATTGTATACCTAGGCAGCAGTCTCGATAGGCAATAAATTTTTATAATAGTAAATGTTAAAAGTTTACCATCATTTACTATGTGTTTCTCCAACACCATTTTTTAACCAGCACATAAATTTACTCCCGAGAAATTATTAATTCGAAGAAACTTTAGATTTCCACGCTACAGGGATTGAACAATTTTAGTGAAATATATTATTAATTTATGGTTGACCTATAACGCAATTATTCGAATTATCAATTATTTAAAGATAATTTTACAATTTTTTAAAATTATTTTCGCGGTCGATATTCATAATTATATAAAATAATTTCGCAATAACCGCGTACAATTTAGAGAAAAAATCGATTTATTAATAATAAAATAAAACAATATATTAATATTAATAAACCGAGTTTATTAATATTAATATATTGTTTTATTTTATTATTAATAAATCGTTTTTTTTTTTCTAAATTGTACGCGGATATTCCGAAATTATTTTATCTAATTATAATTTTACAAAGTTTAACATTTATTATGAAGTTGGAGATTGTTCAGTGGGATACTTGTTTTCAAATATAAAAATAAAATAATATATATTTTTCATTTGATTTTACATAATATAAAAATTTATACAGTGGAGTACATATATAACAACCTCGACCGCATTACAAATAATAAATAGTTACTTAATTTATAATAATAAATAGCTAAAAGTTAATAACACAGGAAAAGTGGAAAAAACCTGCACAAAGAAAAGATAAAAGATTAAAACTATAAAAAATAAAGTATAAGCAATAATTAGTAGAAAAGTATTTGATTATAAATTAAAATTATCTTAAGAGTAATCTATCTTTAATACGACGATGTTTATAACGAGTATAGCGCATGCGGAGCAGCGCCATGTCGTAGTCTCCCACCACTGTGATCAGTTTGTTAGTATGCGCCTGACAGTTTGCATAAAATTTTGCCGAAATATTACAGATATAATTCGAAATGTAAGAGAGGTGCAATCTATAATGCATGTCTTTAATTCTGTGGTATCTAGCGGCGTTTAAGGAAATTCTGCAGCAGTTATTTTGAACCAACTGTAATTTTTTGATAGTACTATTTCAAACTGAAAACCAAACAGGACAGGCATAAGTTAATCTTGGACGAATAATGGATGTATATATCAGTTTTTCGTTTAAGGTAGTAAGGTGTGACCGACGGTAAAATATGGGAGAAAGCATACGAATAGCTTTATGAGTTTTGTCAATTATGTAATTAATATGGTTATTAAACGTTAAACGGCGATCCATAATGACTCCTAGATAACGTACTTCTTCCTTCCAAGGAATTGTGTTACCATTGATAATGATTTCGGCAGGTAGTGAGCCATGTCTCTTGGTAAATATTATGGCTTCTGTTTTATCAGTGTTAATTTTTAGTCTCCAGCGTTTATAATACTTAAAAATTGAGGACGCAGCTTTTTGTAGATGATTACTAATGGACTCGGGTCTATAAGAAGAACAATAAAGTGCTAGATCATCCGCGTAAAGTGCAGTATTAACTAATGATAATTTAGGTAGGTCATTGATTAGAATTAAAAAGAGGTAGGGCCCTAAAACGCTACCTTGTGGAACACCAGAGGTGTACATTCTAATAGTGGAATTATGAGTGAGGTGAGTTACATAAAATTTTCGATTACTTAAATATGACTTAATTAATTTTATCAAAATCAACGGATAATTGTATTGTAATAATCTATAAATAATTCCATTGTGCCACGCCGAATCAAAAGCTTTTACCAAATCAAATAGTAATAGTCCTGTATATTTATTTAAATTAAAGTTATCAGTGATATAGTCAGCAATTCTAGCAACTTGGTGTACAGTTGAATGACCAGGCCTAAAACCAAACTGCTGGTCTATAAGAATATTATTTTTAGTTGCAAAATCCTGTAATCTAATTAAAATTACTTTTTCGAGAACTTTGCTAAGAGTACTTAGTAAGCTAATGGGTCGGATATTATTTACATCGGAAATATTTTTTCCCGGTTTGGGTACGATGATAATTTTAGCAGTTTTCCATGCTGAAGGGAAATGAGAAGTCATAAGAATGCCATTTAAGATTTTTGTTAAGAATAGCCTTACGAGTTAAATGTTTAATCATGATCGTAGTCAAATCATCAGTGCCGCAGGTTATTTTATTCTTTAAAGATTTAATACATTTGTTAACCTCAGTAGGCGTGGAAAGAGGTATCGGAGCAGCATTATTTATATTTAGTAAAGAATTTTTGACTTTTTTGTTAACTTTATAATAATGTGTACGAGGAATTAGATTATCGTATTGTGCACCGATGGTGGAAAAATGAGAAGCGAGTAGTTCTAATTTATCATTTAACTTATGCAGTATCTGATTAGTGACAGGGTTAATTAAAGGTGGGAGTATGGTGGTTTGTCTTGTAAGTTTTCTATTCGCTTTCCAAAGACTATTATTTTCAATCGATAGGTTTGATAAGAAAGTATTCCATTGATTATTTTTCCAATTTTTGAGCAGAAATGCAGTGAATTTAACTAACAACACATAGGTAATTCTAACAGACTCGTACCGACGCGTAAACTTATACTTGTTTTACGTTTGTAATAATTTTTAAGGGATATTATTCTAGATATATGGTTTGGAATTATTTTAGTTGAACAATGAGTCTTATTTGTTATTTTGGGAATGTTAAGATCAGCTGCCTGCAAGATTAACAGAGTTAAATCGGCAATGGCTGAATCTATGACCTCGGGAGTAAAAAAATTTTGTTGTAAATTGATATTGTTATTAATATATGTTCTAAATAGGTCCCAGTTAGCCTTTTTGTATATGAATATTTTTTGTGATGGTAATTCGTACAAGTGATATAAGATAATATGGGATTATGATTAGATGATAACGCGGACAGAGAAACAGGTGTTGTAATTTTGTTGAAATTTTGAACTAATATTAAGTCCAGAACGCTTGGTTTTTGATTACTTTGAAGTGGTATGTATGTTGGGTCAATAGACGATAATATGTCAAAGTTATATGTGTTTGAGGCACGATATAAAACTTTACCAGCTACATTATGGCTATAACAATTCCATGATCTGTGTCGACTGTTTAGATCTCCTATAACAAGTGTTGGAATGCAGTTTTTAAATAATAAACCTAAATCATAGTCGAAGTATATTGAATCTTTGGGGTTTCGATAAACGGATATTACATTAAGCATAGTTTTATTTATATAAATTTGGAAACCAACAGTTTGCAAAGATTTAGTCAAAATAGTGGGTAAAAACACTGTGTTTAATGGTATTGTGGACAAGGAGAGCTAAACCCCCGCTGCGTCTGCTTTTGTCGGATCTGTATATATGATAATCGGGAATTTTAATTGCAATTTTATGATCTAGTTTTGTTTCAGAGATGGCAGCGATGCCTACATTATTTTCCGAAAGGAAGTAAATTAATTCGTTAATTTTTTGTTTTATGGAATTTGCATTCCAACCTATTAGGGTAATGTTAGACATGATAGTTTATGGGGTGAAATATTGTAAAGCACATTCAACTATTAACATAATCTTAGTTAGGGGGTCAGAATTTTTAGACTTTAATAATTTTTTATTAATTTCACTAAAAGCAGTTACTATTTTAGGAATATTCAATTGTTTAAATAAATTAATTCAAATGATTGCAACGATGTTGAGTATATTTCTGGCAGATTACAACAATATGATAGACCAACTTTTTCGTTCAGAGCGTGTATGAAAAATATCAAGAACTATGCAGGTTTTCTAAAAAATAACCGATAAAATGGCAAAAAACGAATTCAATAATTTTCTAAATTACCAATAATAAATATTAATAACAGGTTATATTATTATTTCTTATAAAATTTAATAATTTATTTCATTTCTATAATGAACGATTTTAGCTCCTAACAATAATTGTAAAACTTATTTATTTTTATAGTAAAATTAATATAAAATTTCTGATTTGTGCTGTATAATCTAAAAACTATTTAATGTTTTCAGCGTTACATATATATTTTTCTAAATTTTCGCGATTTTCTTCATATTTAAAAATTTATCGTTAGGGAAAAAAGCACGTGTATCAAAATCCAGAACAAAACAATCGGTCAATCAAAGCGTGAAATGTATCACCCAATGGTACGACCAATCATAGCACAGGAAAAGTATCAGCTGCTGAGAGAATAGCCAATCGCAGCTTAAAAAAAAAACAGAATTGTTATTTAAATCAATTCAGACGAGTAGTATCAGTCCGTTTGAAAAAATCCCATAAAAAATTAACAGTCGTTAAACGCAACTGAACACACACATATATATCATGCTACACCATCAACACCCGTTTAAAAAAAATCACGTGACGAATTTCAAATAAACAAGATTCTTTTCTTTCATTCAGCGGACCTCTTTCTAAATTATACGTTTAAATTATCATTCATTAACGAGAGAAAACGCATGTCAATAGATTTATCTAATATTATTTTTATAAATTTTTCTAGAATCCGTGTCTAATAAAACAAAAGCGAACATACCAACTGGAGAAGATAATTTCAAGGTAAATTGTAAAAAATCAAAGCACAGAAAACAACAACCACAATAAATAAGTGGATCAACCGCAAGCGAAATCGTGTAGTCAAACCAATAAAAATGTTGTTATTAATAGGATTCAAACACCTAGAAATGTCCTCAATTATACGTTTATTCTACTTGGTGTGCATCGACCGAATGTAATTTTAATTTTATACAAGTTCGGCTAAAATATTAATATTTAATGTTTCGAACTAATAAAAATATTAATTTCGTAGTATTATTTCAATAACTGCGACCCATTCTTTTAAAGAAAATTATTTAACGTAACAATTAAAATAAGACGACCATTTCTAAAAATTGAAAGTCTCAACGAGGAAGAGTAATAAGATAATAAAAATATAAGGGAATTATAACACGCATTTTATTTTCAAATAATTTAAATAAAAGCGTGAAAAAATTCTAAATTAACGTTATTTGATGGTACCGAAGTTTAACATACATAATTAAAAAAACAAAAAACATATTATATGATGATTTTTTTCAATTTAATTAATAAGGAATATAAATATCGAACGCGAACGTTTGTACGACCTCCATTTAAAGACATTTGTAACAGAATTCTTATTTAAATTACATATATTCAAGTACAGTTAATTTTATATATATGTAATGACACATACTGCCAAGCCAAGGATTCATTCCACTTTCCCGCCTAACAATGATCGATGGAAATCCGGTCACATAGACTATTGCAGCGTCTAGAAATGAAGAATGCGGTGCTATTACCAATATTCCAGCTTCTTTCCTGGACGCTTGGCATCCTTTGACAGAAATATACATACCACCAGCGTGGTAAGCAGTTCTGCCCAAAATGCATATCCACTGCCGTACCAGACTATGGTAACATAAACAGACTCAAATACAACTTCCTTTGAAAAATAATTTTCTATTTCGAAGCAACAAGATTCAATATTTTTACAAATGCGTATTCTAAAATTAATCTTTGATAAGTAATACACAGAATTTTATAAAATTTATTGATGATTAATTTAATAACAATAATAATAAAAATGGTTGCGTGCAATTAAATTATTGAGAATAACCTTTAACTAAACAGCGAACGCAGTTCAAGTAAACTATTTGACAACGATAACTAATTTTTGTTGTTTCTTTTTTTTTTGCTTTTAATTAATATAAATAAAGAGTAAAATTAATATAAATTAAATAGGTTATATCATGAAAAAATATTAAAATTAAAAGAAATTGTATTTATTCAGGCGCGTAAGAAATGTTTTCTACTTATGCGCCGAGTCATAATGGTTCGTTCTTCGTACCGCTCCCTTATTCACTATGAATAGTCTTTTAATAATATGAGTTATGTTCTGTTTTGTTCAATTCTATGACTATATTTGGAGTTTGTACAATAATCCGCTAATTGCAAAAGGATGTCATTTCAGACAAGGGGATTATCGTACAAACTCTAGATATAGTCATAGAACTAAACGACCTACGGTGGAATTGTTGCAATTTGAAATATGACTGTGATAACTTTGATAAACGAATTCATAACTTTTTAAAGATGATTTTCTATTACTAGTAAACATTAGATAGTGATGTAGCATATTTAACGCGTGATTCTATCGTTACGAAATATTTCTAGGTTAATAAAACTGTTAAGTGTCAATATCACGTTCCTACTATATTTACGATAAACATTATAATGTTTAATTTTTTTCATCTACTTAATGATCTACATTTCGTATTTTTTAATGATCGAGAACGGTATGTCGATGATGGCGATCGGCATATCCCCGAATTAAATTTCAGCTATTTTATTTAACAATCAAGATGAAAATACTAAGGAATGAAATGAAATTCAAACTTCTGGCGATCAACTTTTTTACAGTATCGGAATCATACTAGCAGATATAACCTTACTGGAGAAGAATTAACGCATTAATCAGGTATTTTATTTTGCAACTCGGTAGACAAATATCGATGTCTAAGGTGTGAAAATTATAAAACATTACAATATTACATATAACCGGTTAAAAAACTTAACTTTGAAGGGGTCGCATTGCTGTATGGGGGACATCAGTTCGTTTTAAGTGCCTAAACTAGACGAATTTTAATCTTTCAATATTCCATCACATCATTTTTAAACTTTCCTTTACGGGAATATGGACGTATCTGGTTTAAAAACAGAAAACTAAGTCCGGGCAATGATATATTTCATTTAAAGCTGTTTATTGTTCTCATGTATAGTTTTGTGATATGACAATCAAAAAATTATCACGAATAATTATCGTTTTTTCTACATATTGCAAATGCTTATAATAACTTACATTTACCCAAATATACCGAAAAGATTAGTGATTCCTTTATACATTCGCGTTATTTTTAAATTTTAAATTCTGACTTTAAGCGTGGTTTTTTTTTTTAAACGATGGTATTTATGTCATTTTAAGATAAGATGAATCGCATATAAGATAATCATACATTCATCTATGAAGTTGTGATGATGATGTATGTCTACAGCCACATCCAAATTCTGTAACCATGTTATGGCCGTGCTTGATACCGCTAATGGCTCTACGTGGGCATTCGTTCAGGATATGATCCGTTGTCTGGTTTCTTTGTTGGCAGTCACAAGATGGATCAGATATGAAAGAAACGGTTACTAATGTATTTCTTTCAAATATTGAAGTATCGAAAACGTCTCGATAATGAAAATATTTTTCATGGTCTTTTGATTATTGAAAAAAAAAAAACTTTGGATTCGAATTAATCTCATATTCATATTAAAACAATTTCCTCGATGTTTTATAGATGTAACGAAGCCTACATTCGATATTGAACATAAATTAATTCAGAATTTATACCACTTTGAGCGACAGTGATACTTCCAAAATATATCTGCGATTTTCTTTATCTGATACTATACATATTCCCTCTTTTCTGACTGATTCGTACTATTTTAATTATCTAATTTTTTTACCGAGTTAACTAATAATAGAATTTAAATGTCATTCAAATCAAAGTCATCTTCCCCATTTAAATTGCCCCGATGTTTCCGAATTTTCACAAACACGGTTAACCTCAAATCTGAAAGATTAGTAACTGCTTTATGCTTCTCAATCTGAACATAGCCTTCTCTAGTTTATCTAATGTAACATTTCCACATAAACGTGACGCCCAAAACCTCGCCTCAAAGCAATTTATCTTTGACTATTACCATTTTTTTCATAAGTACTGACAATTAGTATAATATTATTTCTTGCAACACTTATTTGTAATGCTTTTTACATGACGTAGGACAAAGTTACTTTAACAAATGTTTATTTTTTCATTCTGTATTATACTGTCCATAATTCGTTAATTATTAATTCAAAATTTAATATTAAATTTTTTTGCCTAAATCATTTTGCTCGGAAAACATTCAGCAATTATGCAACGCGCGATAATAAGAATCGTTCTGATGCATTTACTGGTTCGCTTATCCTTACAAAAAACTTAAGTATAAATCATCCCAAATTTATCTTTTCCTAATAAGATCAAAAAATGCTAATCATTATGTACTTTCTTTTCTATAGTAAATCTTCAATACCGATAGAAAGAATTCATCCCAATTTCCCCCAACTATATTGTCGTGTACACAATCATCGACGTACACTATTTTATGAGGAGACATTTGCCAGTTTTCTCCATAAATAAAATATCAAACGTGATACCCATTACAACACCATTATTGCGCCTGCATATTTTTCCATCAAATTTAGACATTATATCGCTATTATTAGATATTTCAACATTCTTCCCCAAATTATCATAACACGGAATTTTGAATCTTAACAATGTCAATTATCAGTAAAAAGAGAAACCACATTACAAGCATATAATGACGTCTCTCAGAACTTTTTATATTTGAGACGTAGCCTACGAGCTATATTTTCAATTGTTCTGATATGCTGGAATATAATTTATTGATGAAACGAACTGCGTCAAACCATCGATTAAAGAACCATACAACTTTGAAGTTGTGGATTACCTTTATTTCAAATCTTAATCTATTTTTAAATTTTTTAATACCTTTCTAACCCCATTTTGATTTAACTATAGAATTAACCATACATTTTTCTTTCAATAAAATAAACAAACATAAAAGCGTTTAAATATTTGTTTATGTTTTATGCGAGAAATAAATAAACTTTTCGTACTACGCACTTGGTTAATTTCAAAAATTTAAATTTACTATTTACAAATTTTTCTTTTAATGAGAATTTGTTCTATTTTAACGTTATACGCGAGTTTAATTAAAAAACGCAAGTCGAAAAATTAACCTGTACGTATTTAATTAATAAATAAATAAAAGACATTATTTCTTATTCGAAAACGTATAAAACTATTTTTCGTTAATGACGTGGCAAAATCGGTTAAGCTTGCTAATGACAACAAGTATATAACAAACATTCACGCAAGTGTGCGTTTTTATTATATTTTACTGAATACTGAAAAGCAAATAACACGCATTCACAATCGCAAGCAATGTGAAATGAATAAATAGTACATTCTATTTACAAAGTTAAAATAGTCGAACGTGTCAACCGTCACCACTATTTGCCTTAATTAATCAATTAATTTAGTGCAATAAATGAGTTCACAACGGCGTGCGTTCAAAACCGGTTTTATTTATTCAGGTATTAACTAACTACAGGGTTCCCCCCACCTAACTGATGCACTCTACGTAAATAACAATTAAAACATAAGAATAAATTATATTTGAAAATAAAATAGAGTTCGTATAGTAAGTTAATTTTCGCCTACAATCATGAATTATTATTATTTTTTTTTTTTTTGAAAACCGAAACATCTCAATTGAACTCGAATAAAAAACATTATATTAAACTGGAGAACGGAAAATTGAGAGTTTACAGCGAGAAAGACTGTGCGACAAAGCTAATAATCACCGATACTTTTCAACATCATTTACTAGTAGAGGCAAGAAATATTCGAATTACGATTAGTACAAGAAGTTTGCTTAATAGTGAACAAACTAAAATATTCGATGTTTATCGTTGACAAAGAGAACAAAATTCAAGAACCACTGAATCCACTACACGATATGGAAATTAAAGACGAGTTCATTTATTTAGGCGCGTGCGTATCCAGAAATGGCGGATCGGAGGAATAAGTAAGGAAACGACTTAGCTTTAACAAAGGCCGAGATTGAGAAACTGAAATGCGTGTAAACTTCTTATATCGATGATATTACAAAATTATGTAATTCAAACATTCAACAAATTACGAATCCAGAGCAAGATATAAATGAAGATGTCGGGCAATTTGCATTATATAAAACAAAATGATAAGAAAAATGTATTGTAGGTTTCCTCTTATTTTGTTTATCATAACATTTAAATAGTTGAAATAAATAATGTAAAAGCCGTTCATGTTATCTTAACAACCAGACGGAGTACCTGTCCATAAGTTAGGCTTAATGGTATTTTACCACAATACATTAAAGCCCGTTATCTTAGAATGTGGCTAGATCGACAGTTGTATTGGAAGGAGAACATTACCGAGAAAAATGAGGAACTAAAACTCGGATTTAATAAAATTTACTGGATCCTGAGCAGAAACTATCTTTACGATATAGATTATTATTATATAACACCATGATCAAACCTGTCTAGACACAAGGCTTATATTATATCATTATCAGGTATTGCTTCTATTTCGAATATAAAAATAATACAGCGCTTCCGGTCGAAAGTTTTAAGGTCACTGGTCAACACACTCCGGTACATTCGTAATGATAACATCCATGCCGACTTGAATGTACCGTATATAAATGCCGTAATTCGAGAGCGCAGTACACGTTACTTAGAGGCTGGAAAAACATAGTAATCCACTAGCAGTTAAATTATTAGATAACACCGAGAATATTAGGCGACTAAGTAGACTAACCCTCTTTGATTTTCCCTTCAGTTTTTAACTAACAACTATATTTTGTCATCAATGGATGGCAACTACATACATAACAATACTTTCATCTCAATCGCTTATTGACCAAGTTTGAATTTATAATAAAAAAAAAAAAAAAAAATAGTAAAATAGTTTTTAATTTAAGAAAAATAAACGAACTGCGATAAGCGAATATAAAAAAATAAACAACAATTAACCAATAATACGTGTCCAATTAAATATAATAATAAAAAAAAAAAGGAAATATTGTGTATTAAAAATGAAATAATAAGTATATAATATTATGTGCCGATAAGTATATATATATATATATATATATATCATACATGTAGACACATTAATGAAAACAAAAATATTTATAAGGATGATACGAGTGAATTATTCATAATAATTTGAAATGATCTCAGATTAGTGTCTAGTTGTACAGTTGTTTGTAAATTAGTTACGAGCTATCTAACTTACGATATACAAGTGTTGAACGCATTCCAGTTAATTGTGCTGTTTACTTTAGATACTCGGTTAAATCAATTTAGTATTAACTTCACTAGATCTTTCGCTGCTACTAAACACAAGTATACACACCTATTACTGTTTATCTTACAGCATATTGTCTAATTTGGATTTAGTAAAGTTTACACTATAATCTATTTAGCAGGAAGCGACCATAAACAAGTGATTATCCAGAACGACAACTATAATCAAAAACCCTTCTAAATAACGAAATTAACTACCAAAAAATTGATTAGAACAAGTACCATGCTCGTGTGTATAATATGTGATTATCAACAAATTTAGCCGACCAGCATTGAAAAAAACTAAAAATAACTCCAAATGGAAAAAATTACATCGAATTTAGAAAACTCCAAAGAAAACGAACCATTACTTCTTGATAGTTACCGCTTAATTTCGGTATCATCGGTAATATGCAAAAATCTAAGAAAAACTAATTACTACCAAAATTAAAAACAATAAACGTATGTCGAAACATTACTATAAAATTCCATCTACGATTGTTCCGCCACCAAACGCTGTATGTTTTGTCAGTAGTCTTTTTCTTTTTTGTAAATCTGAAGCATTTGATGTCATATGGCGTTACAAGGTTTTAATAATAACCTTACATAGACTTAGCTTTTGTGGACGAATGCTTGTATTCATACAGGACATAATTAACCGCTTTTTTACTGTACGTGTTGGTCAGGATTTTTCAGATCAGCAACAACAAATTAATAGCTTACCTTTAAACTATGTATCAAGTACATTATTATTTTATTTAGCCATTAATGACGTCATTGAACAAATAAAACTTTCAGCAAAAAATATTCCCAAATCACAGGCAGACACTACAGCTTTATATATTAGTATAGATTTACGCACGGTGTACAGCGTTTAAATCTATATTTAAATTGCTTGTATCTACATGATATAAAAGAATACGTAATACTACATATTAATATAAACGTTCGACCTATAAAGATATGAAATGACATTTAATAAAATTCTGGTATTAACGCAAATCAGAGCCGATAAACATCACGATGGGACTTATGTGTTATGTAAAATAAGTAATTTTTCGGTTAATAGTATTAATCAAACACAGTATTCAGAAAGTAAACGTTAGAAAAATAATTAGTGAACACAAGATCACTATGAAAACATACGCGTTAGGCTGGCAGAAAAAAAGTAAACAAGCTTAATTTGAAATGAAGATTTTTGGAAAATACGTAGAAAACTTTTATTAAAAAACGAAAAAAAAAAAGTAAAAAAAAAATCAAGCAATTTGTTGATACAGAACATTAAATCTAATCTTGAATCATCCATTATCCAAATTTGGTCATTTGGATTTAATACTATCAGTCATAGACTATTAATTTTGTGTTATGGAATTAATTTTAACGTATAAAGTAAATAGTTAAAGATTCTTTTAGTAAAATACAGTTAACTTAATTTTAATTCAAATGATATTTCATAAATAGCGCAAAAAAAAACCTCAAAAAATTGAAAATATGAAGTAATATTTTGTATAAACAATTTTTAATACGTTACATAAATATTTTTTAAGTCTATTTTTATTTATATCTAATGAACACAACTCGTTATTTAGCCCGATTCCATAAAAATTACTTAAATTTTGCTACGTATGTTTTCCAACTTACGACGATAAATGTTGGATTTAATACTATCAGTCATAGACTATTAATTTTGTGTTATGGAATTAATTTTAACGTATAAAGTAAATAGTTAAAGATTCTTTTAGTAAAATACAGTTAACTTAATTTTAATTCAAATGATATTTCATAAATAGCGCAAAAAAAAACCTCAAAAAATTGAAAATATGAAGTAATATTTTGTATAAACAATTTTTAATACGTTACATAAATATTTTTTAAGTCTATTTTTATTTATATCTAATGAACACAACTCGTTATTTAGCCCGATTCCATAAAAATTACTTAAATTTTGCTACGTATGTTTTCCAACTTACGACGATAAATGTAAACATCAATCCGTAATTACTTATCTTAGTAAACGAACTTATTATAGGAAAGTCATCCGAATATTATCGAATATATAAGTTTTAATTATTAATAAACGAATTAATACATTTACTAACTTGAATGTATTAGCCGCGTGCTCTAATCAATATTTAATAGCGTCAATTCGATGATACGAATAAAGTAATCGTTGAAGCTTTTCGACAATAAATCGGAATTTAGCAAAGACATTTTTCTTAAGCTTTTCACACGCAAAACCGACTAAGTAGATTACCTCTCGTACGAAACAATCAGATTACCATCAATCGTTATTCGAATAAACACGTACTTTTGTGCTGGATTGTCACAAATAATTAAAAATAAGTTTTTACTACGGTAATTTGCAACTTGTTAATATTATCTAAAATCGTCGATAAACACTTTATCAAAAAACGTACGTACCTAAAGTTTTTTTTACTTCGTGTAATTTTACAACTTTCAGGTACTTACGAAGCCAACAGATTCTGTTTATGCTTTTTACTTTGATTCTAAAATGAGCCTATAATGATAATTACCATCTAACGGACGATATAGAATTGTTCATTTATCATCAATAATATAACGACAACGTATTAATTCTACCGCGACAATACTAAATTTTAGGAAAAATATTACTTTACTCTGTAGTTGTCGAAGCGATGAATAACTACCAGAAATACGGATTTACACGAAAAAATGATGTTTTTCCAAACGGAAAATAATTAAATAATTAAATAAATACGATACGAATAAGATGGCACGTACTTCCGCATATCGGTAGCTTTGAATTTTCTACACGCGAAACAAAAGCGGGTGCTCCCATGGATATGAGAATCACAGCGTCCAAAAAAGACGAATGAGGCGCCAAAACTACAATCGGAGCTTCGCATCTGGTAGCGCGAGTACCTTTGTATTTGATGTAATGAAAACCCATCACCATTGTTAAGAACCGCACTACCATACAAGTTGTGTTCTTCACCCACCTGTTATCATTTATAGCAGATTTGGTTTTCGTTTTGTTTTGTTTTTTTTTCGATCCGCATATTAATTAAATTAATAATTACATTTTACATATATAAATACCTGAAGTAGTTTAAACGTATAAAATTATAAAATTTATGAAACTTAATAATCATGAATATAATCTTTTCCATAAGCTTTCCCTTCTCACAAACTTATGTGTTTGAAATCTGAATAAATATTTGATAAATTTATATATATATATATATATATATATATATATATATATATATATATATATATATATAATGGAACTCCGATTATCCGCTCCAATCAAAAAAGTCGGATAATCTATAATATTTGTAATTTTGCCCCCCCCCCCACCAAAAAAAGTGTTTCATATACATAAACGGATAAAAATATTTTTTTAAAAAGTCCGTGCATATACAATAAGATCTTTAAAAGAAACTATTATTTGAAAAGAAAAACTCACGGATTTCACAGAGCAAAATTAGATCCACATTGAAAAAGTGAGTACCTCTGAACCTGCTGTTATATAAATTCTAATTAACTTGCGTAGAATGCCTCATCGTATGATATTTACGGTAACGAATCTATCATTTCTTTATTTATATCGTCAACAGTCTGATCGGGAACCATTTTAGTAATATCAGAATCGTTCATTTCTAATAAATCGTCATCTAATTCACCTTTCTGCATGTTCCTCAGTCACACTGTGAACTTTTCTCGGAGTATTTTTCCGGGTCTCAGTATATACGAGGACACCAGACTATCGTACCTTAGCAGGTTAATAAATAACACGCTGCTGCCAAGGCCAAAGACTCGAAAAAGTAATTAGATCAGGGTAATAATATTAGATAATGAAAGAAAATTTGCGTGTTTAGATTCGGCGGATATAGTATACGGCAGGATTTCAGTTAGTGACGGAGCAAGTTCCAATAGCAGGGCGATGGGTCGAGTAAGGACATGATAAGAAAATGTGAGGAATGGTAAGGGGCTGTTGCATGAAGCACATAGAGAGGTGCGCTCTGTTTTAGAAACGAGTATTTGTGTGTAAGAAGCGTATGTCCGCAACGTACGCCGAACAGGGCAACTTCTCATATTTTCCGTTTAGATGTTTCATACAGTTTACTCGTTGTGAACTGCGGCTGGCTTTTAGTAAAAAATACTAAACATTTACACGGAAAATGTATATCTTTTAATATTTAGAATTTCAAAGGAATAATTAAATTCGTTTAAAAACCAAATTAATTCGTATATACGTTATTTAATTCGAGTTAGCGGTAAAAGAACAAGAACGTATATTTGTATACAGAAATCGAATAATTATTAGATATATATAAGTAAAGATTATGCATCTGTACCGAATATTGTTTCCTCTAGTACCAGAACTATAATAATACTATTAACAAAAGCTAAAAGTTAATAATTAATTAAATTCCACTAAATTGCAGTAAAAAAGTAACAAAAAAAAAACCCTGCTAGCAAATACAACTAACTATACGCTTATACATGTATGCATAATTATATATAGATGTTACTAATAAAATTGTAGATAGCATATATATCAACGAGAAAGTCTCTAATGAAACGAATGTAATAGTATATACCTCAACAATGCATATTATGCTTCAGCCTTGTATGTTTGTATTTTTTATATCTTAACGATAACGATTTATAGTTACAGTTTACTATTGACAGTAAGTGGATTACTGTTGCATCTGCAGTAGAAATTTTTAGAACATATACGCCTAATATCTTCTATACAGGATAAATGTCATATATCTGGCATTTATTGAACTTTGGTAGATGTCGGTGCACTTAATATCATAATTCGAGAACAGTTATTGTGGATTATTTGAAGTTTCGACCGTTTAAATTACGTTTTATAACTTCCACTCGTCGAGAATAAATCGCGTTTATGTAGGACTGTTTAAAAATTTTGTTAGTTATTTTCTTGAAGAAAGTTTATTATTATAATGTTCAGCTCTGCCTAAATAGACCGACTTCAAATTCGGAAAATAAGTACCCGATAACTGACGTTGTATGTGATCAGAATTTACTAAATTTAGCGATATCAAATAAAAACTACTATTAACAAATTAATAATTTAAGAATGTATTTTAATAATTATTTATACGATAAAAATCTATCGTAACTATCGGCACATTAACTTGTACTATTTCAATAGAGATGAAATTAACATCGTGCAAAAAAAAAAAGTTCTGCTCCGAATACTTGAGTAAAAATAACTTTTTAAAAACATGTTTAAAAATGTAAAAAGAAATTTTAACCACTTTCACCTACAAAAAGAAGATATATTTAATAATTCCGCTAGAATAAGTTCAATTTAATCGAGATGAATTAAAAATATGTAAAAGAACTTTTTAAAATTTAACAAAAAAATAATATTGCATGTTAAAAGAATTCTACATTTTTCTTCTTTTGACAAATAATATTCGAAATTCGCGTAATTTAAATATGTGCGAATGTTTAATAGAAGACCGACAAGATAAAAATTAAACGCGTTATCAAATTTTGAGACAAAATTATAAATTTTATACAGGGGGTTTTATTACATAATAAAATGATTTTAATAAATGTTCAATACGTTTATATACATATATATATGTATTTAAAATTGAAACATTTCAAGAAGACTATAAAATATACAATTTTGTTAATTAAAATTTCATGTACTATATCGTGACTGAAAGAGTTAATACCGTCGGAGCGATTAACGGTGTACGCACGATTTTACGTTATTTGACGGGCAGACAAATACGCATTTACATGCTAGAACCGATACTGTCCTAACATAATCAATTAGAATATTAAGTATTCAACGGGTGAATTACAAAACTTTCTATTTTATCATCGGAGAATGCAAGTCACATTACAATACGAGTCGTCGAAATCTATCACAACTTTCACTGTGTGAGAATAAAATACAAAAAAGAAATATATATATCTCTCTCTCTCTCTCTATATATATATATATATATATATATATATATAACAATAATAATATTTTTTAAATTAAACGATAAATGAAATTAAAATACTTTATAATAAAAATTATTTTAAAATAGACGAAGAAACTAATAACAATTGTAAAGAACCTATCTAAATCCCGGTATTGTTAGCATTATTTAACCATCTGTAGGAAGGAACTTCGTTGAATATATATAAAATTTCGACAGAATCGATGACCCAATTACTTGAAAATCGGTATCGAGATAAAAAGAAAAGTGTTCGTTATGTATAAGATGGTCAGAAAAACTGAATAGTTCTTTTGTTTTTCCATAATATAATACGTTCTTTTAAATTTAACATTAAAAATATTTCTCGTAACATTCCTTCTGTGTATATATAGTTACGATCTTTACAAATAAGTTTATATACAACGTTATTATTAATTAATAATACTCTTAACGCTGTTTTCTATTAAGTCAACCATTAGATAAATTAATTACATCGAAAAACGTTTCTGTTATAATTTTATTTTTGAAAAATACCGCAAAAATTTAATTTTATTCGTTTTTTAGAAGTTTTATCGGGATAAAAAGTGAAAGTGATCTCTTCTAAAACAAATCGGTTATTTTTATGAGATAAATATATTAAATTTTGGTTATAGTATTTTTTTAATTAGTCACGATCGAACGCTTCGAATAGAGTTCTAATTATTGACTGCTAACTTAACCCTTTAATGCATGGATTTTTGTTTTTTCACACAAAAAAAATCTATTTAAATATCTTTGGTATTCATTAAATATGTGTTAAATCATAAATCGAGTATTATGGCAAGGTGTACTTACTTTCATTATGATCACAATTCATTATGAAATATTGTAATATTTTTTTAAATTCCGAAAACACAATTTAAACAGTTTACTTAAACTTCTCTCGAAAACAACTATATTTCAATAAACCTTTCAGGAAGTAATTACCGCTTGCTTATGTTTATAGCAGTGTCACCATATAAGAAACATGAATATATCGTACCAGATATTTTAAATGCATAACCATACCAAATGCCTTTACGACCGATAACGAAGCAATACTAAATGGTGGACGCATGAACCAAAGGGTTAAAAAATCGTTTAATCTAACTTTTGAGGGAGGGTTAATGTAGGCTATTAGAAAACACGAATTCCTCGCGTTATTTCCGTCGAAATGACGAATTCGTTAACTCCGATTAAATATATTAGAGAAAAATGTTGCGAATTCGTACTTTATTTATTAATATTTTTCGAAATAGTGATCATTGACATTGATTACCTTAAAAATAAAAAAAAAATAAAAAAAATTACGTTATATTAACGCATTTACGTTGACAAAGAGCACATGGTAGATGAACATTTTTTGTGTCCGGAAATCGCAAAATAAACTGATAATTAAAATATTTGTATATACATCGAATCAGAAGCCGATCAATTCGTTTTAAACCACGCATGCTCGGGTAACCTAATGAGTAAGTTTAGGTCATCGTGTCGCAATTACCCTTTTCAATCAAATATTGAATATTGTTAATTTTTTACAGGAAATTATACATAAAATAAAGAAAATGACTCGAGAATGGGAAAATATAAATATAATATTTCGCGTGCTTTTTAATTTTTAATAAATTATATAAATATTTCTAGAATTTAAATGTAGATTAAATGTCTCTTATTATGAAAATATTTGACAATAGTCAATTATATATTTTCTAAAGCTTTCACGGTTATTTTTCATACTGAAACATTTATACGCCCGGTAGTAGAATAACCAATTATAGCGCCGAAGAAATATCACCCGATGATAGAACAATCAACTTGAGAATAGTACCTATAAAAGGAGATGACCCTCCGTGACTTGCGATTTAGTTGAATTCTGACGACGAGTGGTGCAAGTTCAACCGAAACGTCGCAAGTTATTAATAAATGAAACGTGATTTTACTGAAAATGAATGTTTAGGTAATCGCAAATTAATCAACTGAAAATAGATAGAAAATTTTTATATGGACAATTAGTGTATTTTTTCATAATTTGTATGCCAGTATATTTTGACGTGAAAGGGTAAATATGTTTCGAATACCACTTGATAAATATAAATTATATTTTATTTTTCTAAAAATTTAATAAAGCGCACGCATATATATATATATATATATATATATATATATATATTACCCGATTCCAAAATTAAAATGTTCCATATATCACAGGCTGTTGTATGCAATACATTCTTTGAAACTAAGCAAATTATTAAAAACACATCATGCGAACTGTGCTTAAATAATGCATTCGTATATATATACCTATATATATATATGCATTTACTACTGAATAAAAATAAAAATGAAAATGTTGGCATATTAGTAACAAAACACTGATTTTAGCGACATATATACAAAGCTGTTAGAAAAAAGTAAACAATTTTCGAAATATATAACGCGATCCACCAAGTAAACGATGCATATAAAATATAACCTTGAACTCAAGTTTAAATTTTATAAATTAACAATATAACCGACGTTTCTATTACAAATATAGAAAAGTTTTTTTTTATTAAAATTTAACTTTCTATTTGTAACGTTTATTTTTTTCAAAGTGTAAGAAATATATTGTAGCATTAATTAACGTTATTCTAAATATATACTTTTCCGTTATTTGAGAAAATTTAACTTACCGTCTCCATCCTGTTATAGGATTTTCGGCTAATTCTTCTTCGGTCAAACCGTATAATCCGATACAGGCAAGGCACCAAGCTAGTATAAGTAAACCGGCTATTAACATTAATCTTATCGGTAACACAACCACCGTGAAAAAAGCGGTCTGAAATAAAATATCGTTCGAATTTAATATAGAAAATATAGCGATATCTAAAATTGTAACTAGTTCCCAGCTATAGTGTTATGTTTTTATCGTTAATATCATATTAGTACGCAACAAAAATTTCAATGGTAATCAAATAGAATATTTTGTTATCTGGTAAACATAATCACATAGATGGATGAAATAATATATATATATATATATATATATATATATATATATATATATATATATATATACATTATATACATAAAAAAAAACAATCACCCAAGCCAAAACAGAATTCTTTAATAAGCCAAATTTATTGATTTACTGACATCGAATAATATAGATCTAACCATTAATAAAAGACTGTTGCATGTTTGCATATTTACATCGATGCGAAAGTTAGACAGTGACAAAGTATGAGTAACAGAAACCGATGACATTCGAAATCAGGTGATAACAACGATTATTAAAAAGAAAATGTACGGACAAAGTAACCAAAGAGGATATATTTAAAAGAATTCGTGGAAGACCAAAATTGTCAGAAAACAATATTATAGGTCACATCATGCGACACGGAAAATTGTTAATGCCTCTAATAAAAATGGGATATATCCTCGAAACAGTGCGATCGGAAGACCGACAACGGATTACGTTTCACAAATATGTGAATATGTGATATCATCATAAGTAGAATTGAAACAAATGGCACGACATAGGCAGAAGTGGAAATAAATGACCAACCAATTTTTAAATTCTCGACAATATGGCGATATAATAATATATATATATATATATATATATATATATATATATATATATATATATATATATATATATAATATAAATTATTTGGACGCAACCTTAACAAATCGGAGCGATGTAATTTGCCATTGGCTTCCCCGCCCCAGCTTCTTTACTTTTCCGGTAAGCTGGTATTTATTTAGTTGCAATTCGATAGACAGCTGAATTGACTGAAGGCTTTTTTACCGTTAAAAATTCTCATCCCTGATGGGATTTATCAAACGATTCACGTGAACTTCAAGACTGATAGAAAACATACCGAAACTAGGCAATCTCGGCAAATCAATACGATCTAATTTGCCATTGATCTTCCCCGCCTTACTTTTCCAACAAACCGGTATTTATTTACCGTCAATTGGCTAAAGACCTTTTTACCATTAACAATTCTCGGATTCATACTCAACTCATAGGGCTAAAGTATCATCGCTGCTCCAATTAACATACATGATTATACACTCTTCATTTATATACACATCTACGCATATGTATCCGCTTACTTATTTAGCGGATAAATTTACTGTCTTAATTGTCATCAAACGAACTACTATTATTGTATTTACACGGGTTTGCATTTGTCTCTGTCGGTCAACTTTAGAATATTTCTCAAATTAATCCTAATTCTCTTCAATGCTTAACAGATTTCAAGGTATGTGTTTTATTATACATTTCCTTTTTCTTTCGTTTGTTAAAGATATTTTCCCGATTCATTCGGAGAACGCTTCCGCTGATATTTAATTGATGTTGACGCACTTAATAATAATAAGTAATTTCCGTTGAAGGAAGTTATTATCTTTTAGTTTTTATGGTTGTTTTGTATCACACGGGACTTGTGTTTTACGTTTTCTTTCTCTTCCTAATTCATTATATATATATATATATATATATATATATATATATATATATATATATATGTGTGTGTGTGTGTGTGTGTGTGTGTGTGTCTTAACTACTTTATTTCCAAGTGTAAATGTTGCCATCTTGTTCATGCCTATGACGATTACCAAAAATTAAACCGATATAACGACTGCTAGAATAATATTGGCATACAAACTGATGCCCTTGTTCATCTACTTTTGTGTCTCGATTAAGGTGGGATTAAGTACTCTACTTTCCGTTTCATCGGCTGAATTTAATTTATGTACCATATTTTTCACGATTACTTCCTAATTGTCCATATTTAACACTCTTCTTTCTGAATCGCTACACTTAGGTTTATTACTACATCATTTTTTAGATATATCGCAATCTTGGCCTTCTGGCATGTCGTTTGTATAGTATCATTTTTGGATTCATCCATTCGAAGCGTATTACAGTCCGTATTTACTAATACTCTTATACATACATCATCATCATCATCATCTTCGTATTGTTCGTTGCCGAATGTCGTGACTAAGATATTATACGTTTATTTTTACACACAACATGATCTAGCAATCAAGGCGCTAATGTGATGTTATACGGAATGGGGTGTCACTGCCTTCTCCGTAATAATTAAGAATTATATAATGATGAGAAACTTTCTATGTCACGTGTTGGTTTCGAACCCCGACCGTTCTAGCAACTACGCCATGGCGACATATATATACATACATACATACATATATATATATGTATGTATGTATGTGTAAACAATTTGGAAAGTATATAATGTGGTGATCTTTAAAAAATAAACAACAAAAAAGGAGCTAAAATCATTAAAATTTTCTTTAATTTTCATAAAACAACTTTTAGCATACTTTTCAAATTACGAAACTTGATTCGGGCAAGAAATTATATGATATCTTACGAATAAAATGTATACTTAATGATAATAATATTAATACGATATTTAAATATTTTAAAAGTGCGATTAAAGTTTAAAAAACAGGAACTAAAATATGGTTTAAAAGTATTTTTTATATTATAATGCCATCCCTAATTACGCTAAAGTGACTATTATTAATGATAAATTAACACAAACGCCCAAAAGTCAGAAATAGGCTACTAACACGGTGAACTGAAAATATTAAAAAACCAAAAAGACAGCTTAATTAATATTATAATAAATAATTAGGTAGAAACAATATATCAATTAGTTATATCGGAATTAGGAAATTATTATATAGAACGAGAAACAAATAAATATCATTATCTGGTAATAAATTATTATAACAACGAAAGCCTAGAATTAAAAATATGTATCAAACGTTTGCAGATAAAGTACTCGAAGCGTTATCGTTTATATCGAAATTTTATATCGGACGACTGTTTTTAATTATTTCTATTTTTATTTTACCGGCTATTATTGTGTAATTATTTATGTAGGAATAAATTTTATATAGATGATTGTTGATCTCGTTGTTTCCCACATTCACTATCAGATTATTTCATAAATACCGTTTTTCTCACTTGGATAATTTTAGTAAATTATAAACTAAATTAATATTTTTAACATTTTAAATTTTTATACATTTTACACATATTTTTTTTTATATATTCACTTGATATATCTGTGATTTTCATCAAGAAAATTTTAGTAATTTCAACTCTTTTATTATTATTATTATTATTATTTTATATATATATATATATAGAAATTTTAACGCGGGCTAAATGCAAGTCCATTCGGATGCTGCTTTATAATGATAGTTTGAGATGGACTGGACATGTAATCAGAATGAACGAGGAGAGACTTCCGAAAAAATTCCTTTATGGTCAGCTTCTGGTTGGTAAACGCTGCATTGGACGTCCTCGTTGGCGATATAAAGACTATTTGCATCGGATATTAAAGGAATGCGAAATTGATCGCAGGAGCTGGGAAAAGCTAGCGATGGATCGTAACATCTGGAGACAGACAGTACGAGATGGTTTGCAGAAAACGGATCAAAATGCTCGAGCTGCGGAAGAAAGTAAAAGGAATCGACGTAAAGGATTGATTGGAACGGTTCAAGTGGATAATATTAATAATGACGCTTTTACGTGCGATGCATGCGGAAAGATGTGCCCCGCAAAAATTGGTTTGATTAGCCACCTCAGGACTCATAAATAATTGATGGTACTCCATACTCGGTTAACGAGTGGATAATTTAATTAATTTATATATATATATATATATATATATATATTCATTCATTCAATAGTCGTAATCCCCCGAAGAGATGTCGTGACCACAATTCATGTTACTGCTTCTTGTACTAATGTACGCCGTCTATTACGGTTTTCGGTTTCTCGCGCACATTCCACGAACGATTTCCCTGTTGCTTTCCTTATGGAATCGGTCCATCTGGTGTAGACTCGTCCTCGAGGTCGTTTTCCGGGCGTCTTTCCCTCTATAATTAATCGCTCAATAGAATTCTGTCGCCGCATAACATGACCGAAAAATTTCATTATTTTCATTTGGACATGGCTGGTTAATCTTTATATATATATATATATATATATATATATATATATATATATATATATATATATACAGAGTTATGTAAAGATAAACGATGTTGTTCTCTACAGGAAATTATTTGTTTAGTTGCAGGCCATGTTGCCCACCAACTTAGGGGTTGAGGAGAAATGATTATATATATATAAGGTACACAATAATTTTTTTGTAATTCATGAGATTTTTGTCGACTGCGTAAATAAATGGTAATAGCTTTCGTTCTACTAACATAATATTTTATACTCTTTATTATGTAGAGTGCCCAATAATACAAAAACGTCAGAATTTCGCGGATCTACTGATTGACGTTTAACAAATATTGTCGGGGTGGGTTGTTTGAAAAAAAGAAAATATTTATTTTTTAAAATATTACAAGGTACAGTCGAATTGTTTTGTTCAACTTGAAAACATCATTCCTAGTGAGATGTTGGCCTAATATCATTATTGTTATGGGGCATTAGACAACGATATCAGAAGCGGATGATTTAGTCATGGTAAATAGAAACTTTAAATACATACGGAGCACGTATAAAAAAAAAACGGACACACACAATGCACCTGATATGTTTAAACGAAGATCGAATATATTTCAATGTTCGTAGCGATGAAATTATAGCGCATAACGAAGCTCCCGTTGCTAGTAACGCCGGCAGGTCTCCGGCTCTAGAGTTAGTAATAATGACAATAGAAATATTATTGATAATAGCTGCAAGATGTAGGTCGTATCGAACAGACGGTACTAAGAATAATCAACGTTATTTACTTTGAAAGGTAGGGAGAGAGAGAGACGAAACAGAAAAACATAAAACATGACAAAACGATGAAACCGTGACATTGTTAAAGAGCATTTCGGGTCGGTCATCACTTTCTTCGATACAAGTACAAGAAGATACCTGGCTATCATTAAGAATGATCGTTAACTCGTATCTCTCGAAATTCGTTACATATGCATGGAAAAAAAAAACAACACGATACGCTATATAGGATTAGATCAAACATAATAATGTAACGTACCGGAACTCGCTTCTCTAGAGGCACACTTTGTAATGTGAATCTTTTGAAAATTCATCGTCATTTCAGTTAAGACAAAATTGAAAAAAAAAACACTTTAAAAAGTCGCGTGATGGTTTTTTTTTAGCACGATACGACGTATAAATCGTTGTCTAAATTTACAGGTTTTTTAATTCTTTACGAAGTGAAAAACTTTAGAATACCCCGAAGAAATCGTATAAGTTCTCGCAGTACAGCTCAATATTTTTAATGTAAATTTAGCGTACATTTTACACCGAAATGATAGGAGGCAATCGATCTAAGTTACTCAAATATTTTTGTATTTTCCTATAAAGAATTACACGTACTCACGAATTTTACAATTTCGATTTTTTTTTATCTAACGTTATACGAATTTTACAATTTAGATTTTTTTTTATCTAACGTTATACTACATGTATTATATTATTTATATAGAAGACAAAGTTTCGTATTTAGCCGTGATTTGTATAAAACTAATGTCATATACAACTTTCCCAGCAATATCTAATATATTTATTATACAATCAAAAAATCACTATTCCTTTTCTTGAGGAAAAATCACAAAGCTTTTCGGCCTTTAAGACATTATCAAGTGAAAATAAAAAATGTAAATTATAAAAATATATACAAATTTATTAAAAATATAAAATGCGAAAAATATTAGATACCCGATTTATTTTAGAAAAATTACCAAAGTGATATAAAACGGTATTTTTAAACAATCTGATAGTGGAGAATTTTTTAAAATTGCATATATTTAAGTAAAATATTTTTTTATATTTTATATTTCTATAAATTTGTATAATATTTTAATGATTTATATTTCACTCGATAAAACAGTTTTGCGGTTTTTCATCAGGAAAAATAATTAGTGGTTTTAATTCCATTTTTATTAAATTTTTTTTTTAATCACTACATTCCAAACTTTTCAAGTTATGAATATCTAATATATTATTATACAATTTTCTCAGGTATAATATATTTCTTATATAACTTTCCCAGAAATATCAAATATATTTATTATACAACTTTTCGACTAATATCAAATATATTTACTATACAACTTTCGCCCCGGAATATCTAATATATTTTTGAAACATGATCGTATGCTAATCGATTTGATTTTTCGTCGTTAGTGTCTGCTTTCCGACAATATAACTCAACAATACGATATACATTTTTGAAACAGATATTTACTAACATATATATATATATATATATTTGTTATTTACACATCACACACACACATACGATTCCTTACTTTGGCATAATTTCAATAATGAAGGTTGTCGTTTAGTATAGTAACGAAGGGAATTAATACATTAATTTTGTTTTACGAATTAATCATTTTGATTATTTTTAACGGGAAGTTAGTTTTTTAATAGTTATTTTACTTTCGTCGTTATTATTTTTATATTTTCAAAGATGTTTATATTTTTTCACTTTATTGTATGTGTGCAAAAAGTGGAGTTTAAAAACGTCTAGAGAGCATAGAAAGAATTGACGAGGATAGAAAATTCGACAATAATGTTCTCTTTCGCGTAGAATATATTATACATAAAATTAGAAGAGTTACCGTGGAACAACGTCAGACCAATCGTTGCTGATTATGATAGCAAAAAGAAACAGATGCGATGTAACATTATGTATCATTGAAACTGACTGAAATGAAGAATGTCCGACTAATATATATATATATATATATATATATATATATATATATATATATATATATATATATATATATAAAACGATTAAACTGGAAATGTATACGATAACATCTATCTATAATCAACTTCCAACATGTGTTTCAGTTTCATGAATTACCTGATTGTTAAATAAAGAATACTTCATTAAGCATCGGATATTTTAATAGTCATGGCAGTAAAGAAACCGAGGAGTGAATGACAATGTAGAGCGAACAGAGATAGTTACAACAAGCATGTTCGGATTCGTGACGCATAATTCTCCAGCATAGAGATGGAATAGAGGATATAACCTGTACTTAATATTCGTTTCAGAATAGATAAATGTTCTCTTTAGACTATTTACGATATAGATATATACGTTAAAATAAATACTATTAATGTCCTGTTCCGTAAAAGGTTAAATTCCAAATATTCTGACCAACATCTTGAAAGTCTACTGGAACAGTCTATAGGGGTTACATTAATCCAGAGCTTTGTGGTTGCTATAAATATCAGGAAAAATAATCCCTCGAAGGTGCTAAGAATAATATATTCCGGACTTGTATTCAAATAGCAACATAAAGATGGAACCTTTTTAGTAAAAAAAACTATTTCTATTAGGGGGAAAATTAACAGAGTAATCGGCAGAAAACAGATGTAGAAAATGGAGGGAGTTAGTGGAAAATATGGGCTTCGGTAATATAGTTTCGAGACTTGATTGCTAGAAAGTCCGAATAATTGCATTACTCGAACCTGGAAATAATCGAAATTACTGATATCTGTACTTTGTCGTTTAGATAAGATTTTTAAAAATAGTTAACCGATACTACAACAAACTGGTTTTGGGAAAGATAAAAATAGCGTTAGTCAGATCACAAATCTATTTCAACAAATTTAATATGGACTTTGAAGTGCCGTGGACCAATGCTAGTCTATTAAAAAGGACACTCGATATTTTACTTATCCTGATGATCTTGTTGTATGTACACAAAGAAAGTCATTTACAGAAGTCTAGAGAAAACTCCAGCTGGCCTTTATAGAATTAGAAACAAGTGTTATAAAGAAAATTCTTCGCAATGGCTTAGCATACATTATAGACAACATCGGATAATTTACGGTCGACAAGACTTGAAAATGCGTACTCGGCATACAGCGTAGTTAGTTCAGAAATTCTCCGACGAACGGTAGCAACCAAAAAACCGGAAATGGATGACCGACAATTTATGTATGACCAAGAAACTTCTACCTGAAGATTTAAATTCGGCAGAAGATTCATTCACTTATTCGAAAAGGCTGATGGAAATTCCAACCACGATTCATGAAGCAAGGTGGAAAGATTACAGGCGTAGTTAGTTCCGTCAGGCGAAGCCAAAAAATTGGTCGACTGTTAATTTTGAAAAATATAACCATAATAACAAACTGCTCTATTTAATGATTATCGATAGTGTACACCGTCATAATAATAATAATAATAATAATAATTTCAAAAAGTAAATAACAGCCTGAGCAAATATCAAACAGGATTTAAGAAAGGAAGATAGCGTATCGAAAATTAATTATTAGGAAAATGAGAGAGAATAAATTTTTCATAACATTCGTCGATTTTATAAACGAATGCTACTCGGTGGACAAAACACCGTATAATACACTAGATGAATTTGGAGTTAACGAAAACCTTATATCATTATTGCAATAATAAGACAAACTTTACACGGTTCAAAATCGAAAGTAAAATTTCGCCAAAGATAATCACGCGTGTTAAATATTGAAACGGGCATAATACAAGGAGACGGATTGTCTCAGTTACTCTTCAGACGTGTATTAGAAAAGAACGAAATAAAAAAAAGTACAAATCGGCAGAAGGAAGGATAACGTAGAAGTTGATTGCATGGTATTCTCCGCAGATGACTCGGCGATTATATCGGAGAACATAAATGATTCGATAGAACAAATAAATATCTTTAAAAACGTAATAATTTGAAAAAAAAAACAAACGAAATATATTACCGAGATGTAGCACTTCATAGACATTTCAACTGACTAAAGATAATCGTCAATAAGATATAAGACATTATAATATAGGGATTAAAATGTCTGTGTGAGTGGAAGTGTTTAGCGATAAATGTAAGTAAAGGAATTGAACAAATCGAAATGAAAGGAAAATAGTACGTAAAATTTTGCGGGACCGAGATTTGATGGTGAAGTAGAAGTAATAAGGAAATATATGAGCGTACTGAAGATATTATCAATATCGTGAAGAAAAAAAAAAGAAGATTAAGATATTACGGTCACTTGAAAAGAATGGAGACAAAACGAATTTTCCAGTACTTTGATAGAAACGTTAGAAGCGACGCAAAGCGTATGATTGCGAGAAGTTAAGGAAGGCCTGGACGAAATTAATATTACTGAGAAAAAACATTACAAATTGAAACAGGTTTAGATGTAAGGAGTTTTGAAGAAAAATTGGACAAGAAAACCGGTGCCAAATGAAAAAAGAAGAAAATACATAAAAGAAGAAATACCGGAGTGAAAGAAAGAGAAGGAAAGAAACTATCATCGAGATAAGAGTCCATAGTCGGCCAATTCGAAAGAAGGAGAAGTAACAATAATTCAAATTTTCAAATTTCTGTTTTACAGTGAATTAGATAAATAAAACGAAAATACATACCGTTGTTCACTTATGAGGCAAGCACATTACACACGTTCATATATATACATACATATTTGCAAATCTGCATTTACACATACATAAAACTTTCTTACATGTTTTTTACATCGTGAATGCGTATAGTACAGAAATGATGTACAATTTGTTAACACATAAATACGACAAAACTAGAGTATTTTTGACCAAGTAAAAACTATATATGTGAAAATATGAATTATATAAATTAACTAACGCAATAACAATACAAGAAGGTACATACACATATCGTATATGTAGATACATTTCTTATATAATAATTAAAATGCAATCTCAATTAATGCTCATGAAATACAATAACGCTGATTATTTTTATATAAAAATGATCGTTGATTTCAACGAAATGACGCACTTCAAGCAGATCTACAGATCAAATGGGTCAACAAAGTAACACATGATTACACTCGACAGCATCAGAAATCTTACTATACAAATCTTAGGGGCATCGGCACTTTTGTTTACTCATCTACATCTCAGAAGGCTGAAACGCATCAAACTTCATCAGTTGGTCGTTACCAATTAATCTAATTAACAAAGTTTAGTAATTGGGCTATACTTCTGTGCCATGCTATTTATGTGTACTGCGTGTTTAGTTTAGAGCTAAGATTACAGAAATAAAGCGGCTATCCTTTTCAAAAGCTGTATTAGAAAAAAAAAAATATATATATATATAAAACAGAAATGTTTAAGATACACGTTATTAAAGTAAATAATGCAGGTGAACATAATTTCTCTAATGTAAAGTAGAACACAATCGTGAAAGCTGAATAAATATTAATGACGTCGTTTGTAATTCGTCAAATGAACTGCCTAGTTAGGGAATTATATTCGATCGGGTCAGCGTACAAAGTCTATCTTCTTATTCGAAATTTATTTAAATTGAATTTTCGCTCTACCTATTCTTGTCTTACTGCTATCGAATGAAATTTTAAATCTGATAGCCTTGTTCAGCAGGTAAGTAACTCTAACCCATACAACTGAAAGAACACAGTAAGTGGCATTTTATTTCGAACAAAAATTCTCAGTATCCAACGTTGAAGAATTTTTATCGTTTCAATATGGTATTTAGGCATACCACGCCAATGGGGTATCAGCACGAGTTCATAGAATACTAGATATAATACTAATAATTGTGATACGCCTATGTCGGTCCATTGCTGAACGTAGGCTAACCCTAATTCCCTCCAACGCCGCTATTTTCACCATATCGTTCTTCCATCTACCCTTCTTCCTTACCCGGGCGACATGTTCAATTTCATTTCCGTGTGACAATATGCTCTATAATGTGCACCAGTTGTGTTTGTTGTCTGATCCAGACGAGGCTTCGTCTTTCTCTGAGTCTGATGTTTATCATTAACCTTTCTTGCGACGTTTGCACTTTCTTAATTTTCTTTATGATTCTCCTTGTAAATACCCGTGTCTCCTCTTCGTACGACAATACCGGTAGAATACACTGGTCATATACTTTCTTTTTCAGATTGATCGGTGTATCCTTATTACGGATTACCGGATTACGTTATTCAGTTTTCAAAACGATATCCATGCTAGATTTATTTTTCTTGATATTTCTTTTTTTCTCATGCTAATTGTTTTCCCCATATATATATATATATATATATATATATATATATATATATATATATATATATATATAATCTTCTACTTCTCTAGTTCCCATTTATCATTATTGGCATCATACCAGCTGTATTAGGTATTATCTTTGTTTTTTTTTGTAGATTTATTTTCAATCCTATTTTCTTGGATGTTTCATTTAATTCCGATAACATCGTCTGTATGTCTACCATGTTATTAATGAACAATACAACATCGTCTGAGAAAATTAAGCTGTTGAAATATTCTCCACCTACTTTAATTCCTTTGTTCACCAATTCAAGCCCCTAAATATTTCCTCTGAGGCTGTTATAAACCGTTTGGGCGATATAGTGTCGCCTTGTCTAACGCCTCTCTTCAGAGCGACCTTATCAGTGTTAGCCCACAGTCGTGCTTTCGTAGTAGCTGATTTGTATTCTTGATAATTCGAATACAGCGCTCTTAGTGTTGCCCATAAATCGACTAATAATAATATAAAATAAGATAAATTAAAAATTGCTGTTTTAGAAATTTGGACACCATCATTAACCGTTATAGGTAAACGAAACAAAAAAACGGCATTAACATAATTCTAATAAGTCACGTACGCTAACACTGGCAGTTAACATTTTGCGTTATAGCCTCTTTAAAATTCTTCATTTTAAAATGCCGTATTTTGTTTCATACTTAATTATAAATTCCGACAGCAAATTTTAAGAATTAACTCCAAATGTTCTCTCTACTCTTTTCTTTGTTCGTATTTTACTTTGTTTGTTTGCCGATTTGAACTGTACACCTGCAGAAATACGTGTTACGCATTCCCGAACAAATATACACGTCATTTCTGAAATTACGAATAACAACTACGATAAATATTACACGCGTGTTTCTTAGAAAGCTTATAATAATAATTACGTTTTAACAACGCGAAAACTAAACATTAAATATAAAAACAATCTACTTGTCGTCGTAAATTTGAATATTTCGGGTTTTTTCTCTATTTATCTTAATACCAAATGTTTTTTCCTTAATTGTTGATCGTTATCCAGCATCTTCTGTATCTTCAATTTCTGCAATTAACACCCTGTCATCTGCATAGCTTATGCTGTTAACTACACGTTTTAATTTATTTTACAGCCACTTTTCTGTAACGCATTATTCTTCATTATTTCTTCAAACAAACGTGCCGACAATTGACATCCTTGTCTTACCCCTTGTGTATTTTAATCGTTCTTAGTACTTATTTTTAATTTCAATATTCGCTGACAAATAAAGGTTTTTAATCATTCGTATATATAATTTTGATCCAAACCATATTTTTGTAGGTTATATTATTAATTATATCTCAATCGAACGCTTTTTCGTAATCTAAAAATAGCGAGCTATTATTTATTCGTTTTTTCATTTATAGCAGGACTATTAACTTCAGCAGCGCTATGGCATCCTTTGTCCCTCTATTTGCTATAAACCCATATTAACTGAAACATTCGATTCGTTTGACGATGCCGATATGATTCTGGATTCGAATCATTTGTTTTTCAACTGTTCCTCCTACTCGGCAGAACAATCGCGTTTATTTTCTAAGCTGATATCTTTAGCTCATCGGCCTCCGTATATCTTAAGTTCATTACTTTCCTCAGATGATGCTTGTACATATTATTTTTTATTTCAATTTATTTTAGAATGTAAAGTTACTTTATAATGTTAATTTTTTTCTTTTTTTGTTATGTTTTATGTTTTTCATGGACAGATTGGTTAATTCCAGAGTCCAATTTATAATAAATAATAATAATAATAGTAAAAGTGATGAGACAAATTTTAAACAACACTTCCGTGTGATAACTCTAATATAAATGTTATTTCGACAGCACAAACAGGAAACATAATCCAAAAAAGAATCATAATGAAGTCAATTCCTAACATGCAGTTCACTGATGTGTTTTTTAAAAATAAAAATACGCAAAAATTTAAACGTGTTTATATGCGATTGCGTCATGTAGTAACTAATTTACTATTTTTTTTTTTTTGTTCTTATTTTTCCCGTATACAGTACGGTTCATTATTATAAGTTCTCACTCTATAAGTTACTTAACGATTATTTGATTTTAAAAGAATGGAAATCTACCAAATACTAAACTAAAAAGATATAAAACAATAGGAAAAAACTAGATCCAAAAATCAAAACTTTCTAGAAATATTAAAAGAAAGTCGAATAGCGAAATATTTAAAACTATATACAAAAACCTTCATTATTATTTCGAAAATGCCGAGAATGAAATCTTAATTCTTTGGATACTTAAAAAATTCGACCTCCGAAAGTTGTAAACTAATTTTAAAATATTACCTTTCAATTACATAACTCTTACTTGCATCAAAGGTGTCATAACGTGTTGTACGTGCCACTCGGATAAAGAGTCATTCAACGATTTTTTTATTTCTTTAAGTTTTTTTTTCAACGAGTACTTTGCTTTTAGACAAATATTTCAACCTAACTCGTAAAATATGCGATAACAATTCTTAGTCGTCGGATATTGGATTCAGTATATTACAAGGAAAACAAATTTTTCTCATATCGGAACATTTGAAGAAATTTAGATTATCATGTAAAAGGTTTCGTCTATTATTACATACTCTACTTCTTATGTGCCCGTATTACATCATTGATTCGATGTAGATTAATGTTTTCCATGTTTCTCTATCTTGTGTTTTCAGTGTTTTCCTGCTATTTTAATAATATCATCTGTCCGTCTTCTGTTTGGCCATGCTTACTTTCTTTTCCCATCGTACGGACTCCATATAACCAGTTCTTTCGTTCATTTTCCGTCTAACTGTCATCCAATATATCCACTTTGCTATCCTTTTGCCGAAAGTTTTTTTTCTTTGATCGTTTCGAATTTTATTTTGTCTTGAAGTCTGATATCTAATAATGCCCGTTCCAATTTTCTTTTGGTCCTCATTTTTTCCAATATTTCTCTTTTGTTAATGTAGCGCACGTCATTACTGGAATTATACATTAATTAAACAGTTTTATTCTATTTTCTTTGCCGACCTTATTTTTAAGTGTACGCTTTATTTTCTGGTACTCCATTGGCCTTGTTATTTTCTCGATGACCAGCTGGGCTTGTTTGTTCTTTCATCGTTGTGAATAATTTACCTCTTTTATTTCGTCTGTGTATAATTTCATTTTATTCATCGACCGCTGAGTTTTCCGGTTTTAATTATATTTTATGTATTTCGTTTTTTTTTGGGGGTGTTTATCTTTAATTCTACCGTTTTTACTGTCATCTCCAGTTCTCTTAGCACGTCTTTATAGTCGGTTTCTATTTCGACCTATAATTACTATATTGATATGTTCCGGCCAAGTTTATGCCCTTCCTATTATAATTTAACGATTTCAGTAGCGTATTACATAATACTACCGTAAACAGTTTCGGAGATGTAATATCTATTCTACACCTTTTAATACTGAGAATGTTCCTCTCGTATGCGCTTAGCAGAGTTGTACATATTAATTAAAAGGTCAACATACATCTTATCTATACAGATTTATTTCAGCGCTTGTACTATCGAATGTATGTATACCGAGTAGAAGGCTTACTCGAAATTTACGAATCCGAGATACAATGGTAGGTTATATTCTTTAAATTTTTGGATAAATAATGTGTCTGAATACGATTTAATGTGTATTATATTTACATCTGAACTGCGCTTGTTCATCCACTATACCGAATTAAAATGTTTAAACAGTAGACGATTAACCCTCCGGAAGAAAAATATAATAGTATTAATATCATATCAGGTAGAGTAACTATCGGACTGGCAAGACTACTTCAGTATGACCATATTAACCGACTTATTTTTTCATAAAATTTCAAAATATAAAATGTATAATTCGAAAGTTTTAAGTTGAAGTACTTGATGCTAAAATTATTCCATCAATTATAAAAGTCCGTCAACCTATATTTTATCATAATCATACATATAATAATAATAATAATAATGATTAAATTATTTCTAATTTAAATTTTGATTTTGCACTTAAATTAATTTCATACGTAATGATGCGCTTAATTTATTTACAGATTTAAAGTCACGCGCATAAATGAATAATAACTAAGTCATTTTTGTAGTAGTCACTGTTTACGACGATATTTACTTTTGCCTATTCGACCATACTTCCTATTTACAGTAATTTTGCACGTTAAATTCAACCGTTCTCTACTTCCGCTGTTTTATGACGGTTAGCCAGCGTTAAATTTAATAGAATATAACGAAATCAAACGTTACGCGAGACAGATTAATACTAGATTCGCGAATAAACGACTAGAAAATTATTTAACGATAAAACCAAAATTAAATTGCCACTTACTTATTTCTTGAACAGAAGTAGAACACAGACAAAATAGAAGTCCTCGGACAAGCGGGTAATGCGTAGTAAAACATCGAATTGTATATCGCGCGCAGACAAACGGCGAAGAAAAAAAAATCAAAATAATCGAACCAAATTTTTTCCGCTCAACAATTTTTCGGATCAGTCAAATTAGTCTGACTGTAAAATATTACATAATTTTGTTATAACTATTAGTTTAAACGAATAAATAAATTAGCTTAACGTCGACGA